>JAHRHZ010000139.1:17623191-17686142 GCA_024137785.1 Ginglymostoma cirratum | reverse complement strand
CAAGGTAAAAGTGGAATGAGGATTGGGCAAGGTAAAAGTGGAATGAGAGGTGACTGTTACTATAATAAGATATGCATGTAGCTTATAAGGATTTTTATGGTTTGTTTTTCAATCCTAATTGGTAGATATACTATTGTCACCGAATGTTAGCCATGAAGTTGACCAGAATTCTATATAGGAACAGTGTCTTTTCTTCTTTTGAGCAGAGGTTGCAATGCAAGTAATTTAAATGTGTAAATTGTGATTTTAATAAATTGCTTGATTAGTTTTATTGCAGCTACTCCGACTCCTTTTGTACCTTTAACTAAAAATAACATTTTCTGTAACAACATAGTCTTTGTGAGGAGCAATGCATTGTTTGCAATGCTTTGTTCACAATTGCACTGTTGGATATTCTGGAGTGTCTTGTACACAAAATATATTTTCAAAAGGTTTTCATCTTTCTTTAAGGATTAATTCCTGCCCAAACAATTGCTCAGGCCATGGAAAGTGCGTGACTGGAAATAGCGGCAGGGTATTCTGTGAATGCGACAAGTATTGGAAAGGGGAAGCTTGTGATATTCCGTATTGTAAGGACAACTGTGGAAGCCCAGATCATGGCTACTGTGACCTAACTGGAGAGAAACTCTGTGTCTGTAATGACAGCTGGCAAGGTAAGTTGATTTAACTGCGACATTGATATATAATGTATAACTGACAGAAATGAGCTACAGATTCAGCCATTCAATACTCCACAGCATCAGGAGAAAATGTTATTTACAGTGAAACTTGACCTGCACGTGGAATAATTGAAGCAAATAGTACAGCTGCATTTAGGGGAAATTGGATGACTGTGCTGATGGAGAAAGAATGGAAGAGATAGATATTTTGAAGAAATAAGGTGCGAGGAGACATACAAAGCACAAAGATTGGTCTAGAATTGCTGAACTAGTTGTGATGTCTGTGCTGTAAAAACCTGTGTCCTTCTGCATAACCATAATTTCTTCTGTAACATCATAAAATATGCACCTCCTTCTGCCTGAAAGCAGAGAAATTTCCTGGTTAAGGCAAAAAAAATGCCCCGTAGCTTTACGTCCCTTTTTGCTTTTATGTCGCTTAAATGTTCCCCATTCAACGTTGTTAAAAATACTATTTGATTGAGACAGAAATTCAGTCTATTCTGACACTTTCCAGAAATGGTCTTGTTATGTTTAGTCTCTATCAACAATTGGAGTTTCCTTTCACATACGAATGTGGCTAGACCAATGCAGATGTTGGTTCAGCAACAAATGTGTGTTTTGGGATGCTCAGAGTTGGCAACTTTGTCCTGCCAGGTTGTGTCATAGACATGTCTGAGGAAAATTCCATTTCTTTCTTTTGTTTGTATTTTAACTATAGTGTAAAAATAAAATGTGTTTTGCTTCAAGCCTGGTAGTTTCACCAATCGAATTGTATCCAAAACACACACTTGCCTTCAAAAATAAGAAAATGTTGGGGTCTGGGCTGCCATCTTAGTATATTTTGAGGGGTTTTCGTCCAGTCCGTGCTTTCTTGTAGGGTCTTATTTTGCTGTCTGCAATATGGTTTAAATCATTGTTTCAGTACTTGGTTTTCTTGAAAGATTTCTTAAGCTGAATTGAAGATAACTTGTGGTGATTTATCCATAACAATAGTATTTTTCTTGCACCAGCTGCACTAAGGAGGTAGTTTCATTTGTACATCCTCCAGTTCTGAAACCATAATGATATTCAGATTGATATATTTAGCCAAGACCTGCAGGACCAAAAGGCAGATACATTTCCCAGCAGAGAGAGAGTGAGCATTGGTGGCCATTGCTATTGATACCTTTGATCTGTACAGTTACAATCTTTGTATCTCTCACATCCTGGGGAACATGCCAGCTCCAACCAGCAGGAGAAACTTTTGAGTAGCTGCTGCAAGAGTGCCAGTTCCTGTACTTAATGAGCTCAGGTAGAATAGCCTCATTGCCATGAACTTAGCTAAACTCTTCCACTGTGGCTTCAATATCTAGCTTTGTTGAGACAACCAGACTTTATTATTGTTAATACAGTTCCAGGTAGTATTCCATGCACCTCCAATGGCTTTTAGCACCTCCCTAGCTTTGTTTTAAATGAAATATTCTTTTCTGCTAATAGATTTATTGCCTGTTGATTTTTGTACATGCACCTGACATTTCTTGTGTTGAACAGCAACTGGATAATCTGGCAGAGTTCTAGTCAATAATTAATGCACTGCCTGGCAATCCCTACAAGAGACTAGGCTCACAAACTAGGCAGATGAAATGTGAGCAAACTAGAAGCTTTCCTGTGAAGAACTCTCTACCCTTCAATGATAGAACCCTACACAAATGATTAATAACTTATTCTTTCTATCTGCCCCTCAAATCAATCAGGATGAGTGAACAACTTTTAGTATCTGTGCTCCATGCTATTCTTCACTGCAAAGAAGAAAGGCCAGTTTTGCAAGGAGCTTCACATTGTTATCAGCAGAATTCCTCGGTCAGAATGTTATTGTCTGCTGGGGATTTCAGTGCAAGAATGGGCATGGGCCATGATGTGAGACACTCTTTCCTCTGCTATCAGGGCCTGGGAAATGTGAACCGGCAAAAGCTACCTGACCTTTGCCGTTAGCAAGAGCTTTGTACAATTAGCACCTTCTTTCAGAATAAGCCAAAGAAGTGTCCTGAATACAAAGATTGAGACATTGGGACTTGCTGGAACATCAACAGATTTGACTGAACAACATTCTCAACACACAGCTGTTAGTGGTCACTGTGACACTGTTCACTCTGGGTGTATACTAGGATGAGGATGCAACCCTTGTAGTTTTGTCCTTCAAGCGAGAAATGCTGTGCTAGTATCAGCACCAGCCATAATTCATACCCAGATTAAAAAGCCAGATCCATGAATTGATCGAACAAGTGCTCTGCAGCATTACCACAGTGTGGAAGTGAAGGAGGGAATATGCTTTGAGGTGCCATCCACAATATTATGCGCACTATATAGTGGATACTTATGTGGAAAAGTGCTGGCTGTTTCAAGGCTAACAGTGCTGTTATGGAACCTGCTATGAATGCAAAATGGCTTGCTTTCAGTTACAAGAACGATCCACACTGGAGGAAAAAGGATTTTGTGAAGTAAAGAGCCAACAGGTTACAGTCTAATCTCTTGTAACAAAGTGATAAGTGCTTTCACTTCATATTATCTTAAAAGTGTGGAGTTTAGTTTCTTCAGATACGAGTGGTTAGAGTTTTAGAAATACTCAGACATGTGATCAACCAGGTGAACTATCCTTGTCAGTGTTAGGCTGTTGACAGCCATGAGTGGCTGATCAAATCATCCTCATTCAACACCTCTTCACTGCCATCCAGCTAGGTGGGTCTACACTTGCAGTCTTAGTTATTTAATTATATTCAGAAAATTGTCATCATTGGCTGTTCTTTCCATTCATGCATATTTACTTCTAATAAACTCTAGGACTCCACTTTGTCATCTACATCCAGGCTGTTTATAGCATGATTCAAAACCATGACAGTTTCCACATGTATTCTCAACTACCACCTATTGTGATCTCTTCACTCTTACTGAATTATCAAGCTGCTATTATGATATCGTGAGACTGTTTGTTAGTTTTTTTTTAAAAGAACAAACTCCTCTACTAACTGAAAGAAATTGTGAGTCAGTGGGCAGAGGGTAATGGCAGCAGGTTGTGAATTGTGCATCTGAGATTCATAGAACTAACTGGTTTTAAACATCTGTTGGGAGTGGGGCTAGCCTTATGGAGATGTAAAAGAACCCTTTTGGGTATAGTACTAGGCAAATAGAATATCCTGTGGGGGAAAATGTGAAGTTGCTCATTTTGGAAGGGAGAGCAAATGAATAGAATGTTATTTAGATGGAGACAAAGTGCAGAATGGTGTAATATAAAGGGATTTGGGGTGCTTGTGCACGGAAAAGAGAGCACAGGTACAGCAGATAAAAAGGAAGGGTCATGGGATGTTGGCCCTTATTTCAAGGGGTTTAGAGTACACGAGTAGGGAAGTATTACCACAACTGTACAATGTGCTGGTGAGCTCATATCTGGAGTATTGTGAACAGTTTGGGCGTCCTTAAGGAAAGATACAGTTCTGTTGGAGACGGTTTAGGGAAGGTTCACAAGGATGAACCCTGGTGTGGAGATATTGTCTTGCTTAGACTTTGCTCATAAGTTAGGACTGTACTCATTTGAATTTAGAGCAATGAGAAGTGGTCTCGTTGAAACGTTTGGGATTCTTAAGGGGCTAGGCAGGCTGAGTGTGGAGGGGATGTTTCCCCTCTGTGGGAAGATCTAGGGCCAGAGGGCATAGTCTCAGAATAAACAGGTGTCAGTTTAAGACCGAGAGGAGGAATTTGCTGAGGGTTGAATCTCTTTGGAACTCATTGCAATTGATCTGTGGGGGCAGAGTCCTTGTGTATAGTTAAAGCTGAAATAATTATTGATTAGTAAGGAAATCTAAGGCTTATGGGAAAAGGGCAGGAAAGTAGACTGAGGTCAGTCTCGGCAGTGACAGCAGCAGCAACTGTAGAGTAAAAGAGAGCAAACAGCGACAGCAGAATAAACACCTGAGGAGTGGGGCCTGGATTAAGATCAGTCTGAGCAGTAACAGTAGCAGCAATAGAGTGAAAGTGTGAATCTGGGGGTGAACAGTGGCAGTGTGGAGCTGAATCTAGGGGCAGAGCTTTGGATGTGATGTTACGACTCAGTGATATAGGCTTAGCTGCAAACCAGGTTTGCAGATTGAGTAGTATCTGGAGCTGCAGCTGGCCTTGCTGTGGACCATCCATGAAGCTGAAAATGTTGTGGATAGCACAGCTGGTCACACCGCTAGTAAGGACTAGACGGAGATGGGTGATCACCAGGGAGACAAATAAGCATGGGCAGGCTGTGCAGGCAGGAGCCGTCTTTGGCCATTCTCCTCTCAAACAACAGATATGCCATTTCGGATACTGTTGGGGAGGCTGCTAGGCTCAGGAAAGCAGTGGCACCAAGATTGGTTCTGTTGTAGAGCAGGGAGAGTCAGTTGTTGGCAAGCAGTAGTGATAGCTTTCTAGACAGAGGAACAGGCATTTGTGGTTACAAGCAAGACTCGAGGGTGGTGTGTTGGCTCCCTGGTCAAGATGTGTGAATGGGCATAAGATATTCTGAAGGAGGAGGGTGAGCAGCCAGAGCTGATGGTCCATATTGGTACCAATGACATAGCAGAAAAAGAGGAGCCCCTGCAAAGAGAGTTTGGTAGGAAGTTGAAAAGCAGGACCTCTAGGATTGTAATCTCGGAATTACTTCCTGTGTCATGCACCAGTTAGGCAATGCATAGGAAAATATCAATTAAATATATGACTAAACAGCTGGTGTAGGAGGGAGGGCTTCAGGCGTGTGGATCATTGGGTTGTTTTCTGGAACAGATGGGACCTGTAAACTGAAGGGGCACTAATATCCTGGCAGGGATGTTTGCTTCCCATGACACACTCGTTTAAACCCTCCCCAGTGGCACCAGCAGAGTACAAGGTCAACAAATAAAGTGACAGAGGAAGAGTCTGAGACTAAGACCAATAAGACTGAAGAAGAGCAGGCAGAAGCTATTGAACATGACAGGACAGGTGGTCTGAGGTGTGTTTGTCTTAATGCAATGAGTATGACAGGAAAGGCAGATAAACTTAGACCTAGATTAATACTTATTATTAAGATGGTATAGCTTTTGCAGAGACTTGGTTGAGAGAGGGGGAAGACTGTCATTTTAGTGTTCTGATGTTATAAGTGAGACGGAGAGGGAAATAGGAAGCGAGGGATGTGTTACTGATGAGGGAAGAAATCAGAACTGTATTGAAACTGGGTCGCCTTGGCCTCTCCCAATGAGGCCATATGTGTAGAACTCTGTAATACGAGGAGTGCAATTACTTTGGGCTTGTACTACAGGCCTCCCCACAGCCAGTGGGTGATAGAGGAACAGATATCTGGACAGATTATGGAAAAAATGTAAACGCAACTTGATTGCTTTGGTGGATAATTTTAATTTCCCCTATATCAACTGGGACTTGCTTAGTGTCAGGGGCTTTGATAGAGGAGAATCAGTGTGTCCAGGACAGTTTGTTGAAACCATCCTAGACCTGATATTGGGGAATGAGTCTGGCCAAGTGACCAAAGTTTCGGTTGGAGAGCATTTCAGAATCAGTGACCATAATTCTAAGTTTTAAGTTACTGATGCACAAAGATAAGAGTAGTCCTTGGATGAAAGTACTAAATTGGAGGAAGGCTAGCTATTGCAATTAGGTTGCAACTGGGGAATGTAGATTGGGTCAGCTGTTTGAGGGTAAATCCACGTCTGGCATGTGGGAATATTTTAAAGCCCACTTGATTAGAGTTCAGGACCAGCAAGTTCTTGTGCATGTGGTGGATAAGATGGTAAGATTCAGGAACCTTGGTTGATGGAAAATTTGAGAGCTTAGTCAAAAAGGAGGCACGTGCAAGAATTGGGAAACTGAAGACAGAAAAAGACCTCAAAGAATACAAAATTAGCAGGAAAAAACTCAAGGAATTAGGTGGGCTAGAGGAAGCCATGAAATGACTTTGGCAAACAGGACTAAAGAAATCCCAAGGCTGAGCTTGTTGACTTGCTCGCTGAGCTGGCTTGTTTTTGTTCAGATATTTCGTCACCATGCTAGATGATATCAGTGGAGCCTCCAACGAAGCGATGTTATTCTACTCCGTTTGGAATTTATACTGTCCGGTCCATAGTGATGAGTACTGTCATCTCCGGTTTCGATCTGTATGGGCTTGCATATGGGGTCCAATTCTGTATGTTTGTTTGTTTGCACTACAGATGGAGAACCATGCGTGTCTATGTTTGGCTTGGGCTACTATGGTTACCTTGTCCCATTTAAATTGATGGCCTTCATTATCTTAATGTACAGATATTAAGGCGAGTTCGTTGTGCTGTTTTGCCCCTAGCTGATGTTCATGTATTCTGATGACTAGTTTCCTTCCTGTTTGTCTGATGTAATGTTTTGTGGCAGTTGTTGCATGGTATTTTGTAAACCACATTCGTTCTGCATATTGTGGGAATGGGGTCTTTTAATCCTTGTAAGTGTTTGTCGTAGAGTGGCTCTAGGCTTGTGGGCCACCATGATTCCTAGTTGTCTTAGGAGTCTTGTTGTCACGTCTGATATGTTCTTGATGTAGGGCAGTGTGGCCACTGTGTTAGGTCGTCCTGTTGTCTGTTTTGTAGGCATCTGTGGATGAAGTTGCGGGGATATCCATTTAAAACGAGAATCTTGTATAAGTGTTCTTCTTCTTTCCTGCATAGTTCTGGAGTGTTGCAGTGGGTCCTGTCCCGTTTTAAATAGTGTCCTAATGTGGCTTTGTTTGTGGATGTTGGGATGGTTGCCGTGGAAGTTGAGGATTTGATCTGTATGGGTTGCTTTTCTGTATCATGAGGTTTGGAACTCCCCATTTGTGAATTGCTCTACTTTAACATCCAGAAACGGAAGTTGATTGTCGTTTTCTTCCCTTATGAATTTAATCCCTGTGAATACACTGTTGATGAGGTGGTGGGTCTGTTCTAACTTGTTGTGTTTAATAATGACATATATGTCATCTATATACCGGATCCACAGTTTAGGTTGAATGTGGGGGTGGGTGGTGTCTTCTAGTCTTTGCATGACTGCTTCTGCAATGAGCCCTGAGATGGGTGACCCCATTGGTGTACCGGTGATCTGTTTGTATATTTGACCATTAAAGACAAAGTGTGTGGTGAGGCAGAGGTCTAGTAATTTAAATGTTATCCTTGCTAATGGAGCTGCTGGTCTGCGTTGCTGTTTCCTCTAGTAATGTGACCACTGTTCCTTTGGCTAGTGGGATGTCGATTGATGTGAATAAATCTGTGACATCAAAGGATACCATAATCTCATCGCTGATTTTTATGTTCTTGAGAGTATCGAGGAAATCTTGGGTTGAGCGGATAGAATGAGGTGATTGGTTGATGAGGTATTTCAATCTCTGTTGTTGGTCCTTGGCCACTTTGTAAGAGGGTGTGCCTAGTAGGGAAACAATGGGTCTGAGAGGGATAAAACGTTGTGGAGCTGGATGAACACAGCAGGCCAAGCAGCATCAGAGGAGCAGGAAAGTTGACGTTTTGGGTCGAGACCCTTCTTCAGAAATGGGGGGGCGGGGGAAGGGGATTCTGAAATAAATAGGGTGAGGGGGGAGGCGGATAGAAGATGGATAGAGGAGGAGATAGGTGGAGAGGAGACAGACAGGTCAAGGAGGTGGGGTTAGAACCAGTGAAGGTGAATGTAGGTGGGGATTTAGATGGGGGATAGGTCAGTCCAGGGAGGATTGACAGGTCAAGGGGGCAGGATGAGGTTAGTGTGTAAGAGATAGGGGTGGGGCTTGAGGTGGAGGGAATGGTTAGGGAAGTGGGGACTGGCTGGGATGGTTTTGGGACGTCATCAGGGGAGGGGAGATTTTGAAGCTTGTGAAGTCCACATTGATACCCTTGGGATGCAGGGTTCCCAAGCGAAATATGAGATGCTGTTCCTGCAGCTTTCGGGTGGCATTATTGTGGTAATGCAGGAGGCCCAGGATGGACATGTCATCTGAGGAGTGGGGGGAGCGGGTTGAAAAGGTTAGCGACTGGGAGGTGTAGTTGTTTGTTGCGAACTGAGCGTAGGTGTTCCGCAAAGCGGTCCCCAAGCCTCCGCTTGGTTTCCCCGATGTGGAGGAGGCCACAACGGGTACAGCGGATGCAGTATACCACATTGGCAGATGTGCAGGTGAACATCTGCCTGATGTGGAAGGTCTTCTTGGGGCCTGGGATGGGGGTGAGGGGGGAGGTGTAGGGGCAGGTGTAGCATTTGCTTCGATTGCAGGGATAAGTGCCAGGGGTGGTAGGGCTGGAGGGGTGTGTGGAGCGTACAAGGGAGTCACGGAGAGAGTGGTCCCTCCGGAAGGCAGATAAGGGTGGGGAGGGAAAAATATCTTTAATAGTGGGGTCAAATTGCAGATGGCGGAAATGTCGGAGGATAATGCGTTGGATTCGGGGGTTGGTGGGGTGGTATGTGAGGATGAGAGGGATTCTGTTTTGGTTATTTTCGCGGGTAGGGGGTGTGAGGGATGAAATGCAGGAGACACTGTCAAGGGCATTTTCGATTACTGTGGAGGAGAAGTTGCGGTCCTTGAAAAATGAGGACCTCTGGGATATTCGGGAGTGGAATGCCTCATCTCGGGAGCAGATGTGGCGGAGGCGAAGGAATTGGGAATAGGGGATGGCCTTTTTACATTTGGTGGGTGGGAGGAGGTGTATTCTAGGTAGTTGTGGGAGTCGGTAGGCTTAAAATGGATATCGGTTTCCAGGTGGAGGCCAGAGATGGAGACAGAGAGGTCCAGGAAGGAGAGAGAGGTATTGGAGATGGTCCAGGTAAACTTCAGGTTGGGGTGGAAGGTGTTGGTGAAGTGGATGAACTGTTCGAGCTCCTCGTGGGAGCACGAGGCAGCGCCGATACAGTCATCAATGTAACGGAGGAAGAGGTGGGGTTTAGGGCCAGTGTAGTTTTGGAAGAGGGATTGTTCCACGTCACCTACAAAGAGGCAGGCATAGCTTGGGCCCATGTGGGTACCCATGGCCACCCCCTTTGTCTGTCGGAAGTGGGAGGAATTGAAAGAGAAGTTGTTGAGTGTGAGGACGAGTTCAGCTAAGCGGATGAGGGTGTCAGTGGAGGGGGACTGGTCGGGCCTGCGGGACAGGAAGAAGCAGAGGGCCTTTAGGCCATCTGTATGGGGAATGCAGGTGTATAGGGACTGGACGTCCATGGTAAAAATGAGATGTTGGGGACCGGGGAATTGGAAGTTCTGGAGGAGGTGAAGAGCATGGATGGTGACACTGATGTAGGTAGTGAGTTCCTGGACCAAGGGGGAGAAAATGGAGTCCAGATAGGTGGAGATGAGTTCAGTGGGGCAGGAGTAGGCGGAGACAATGGGTTGACCAGGGCAGTCAGGTTTGTGGATTTTGGGAAGGAGATAGAAGCAGGCAGTGCGGGGTTGGGGAATGATGAGGTTAGAGGCTGTGGGTGGGAGGTCACCTGAGGTAATGAGGTTGTGGATGGTTTGGTGCTCAGGGGTGGGATCATGATCAAGGGGGCGATAGGAGGTGGTGTCGGAGAGTTGGCGCCTGGCCTCCACGATGTAGAGGTCAGTACGCCAAACTACAACAGTGCCTCCCTTGTCCGCCGGTTTTATCGTAAGGTTGGGATTGGAGCAGAGGGCTGCATATTCTGCGGGAGAGAGGGGTGGAGAGTTTGAGGTGATCGATGTCTCGACGACAATTAGAGATAAAGAGGTCAAGGGAGGGTAGGAGGCCTTAGGGTGGTGTGTTGGAGGTGGGAGAAGAGGTCAGTAGAGGGAGGGTTAGGCTCGCGGTTAAAGAAGCAAGCGCGGAGGCGGTGGAAAAACTGCTGTGTTCAAACGAGTGTTGTATTTGTCCCCCTCCACCCACACATCGACGAAAGTGAGCCCTTTACTGAGGATTGACCGTTTGTCCTCAGTAAGGGGGAGGTCTGGGGGGATGGTGAAGACTTGGCAGGGCTGGGTGTTATTGTTTTTATCTGGAGATGCTGGCTTTGAAGGTAGTGGGCGGAGCAACGTCGGCCAGTAAATTTGGGATGTTTGTGTTGGCCTTGGAAACGGCGGCAGCATTAGCAGCGATGTCAATGGCATCGGTTGTACCGGAAGTTGGGTACAGGGTGGCAGCGGATGTGACATCATCCGTGGAAACCGTTGGTGCTTCGAAGGTGGCCGCCTGGCCAATGGTGGCGGGCACGTGGTGGGGAAGGCCCTGGGTATAGTGGCAGGCACCAGTGAGTTTAAAGTACTTTTGGTTTTTGGTTTCTAATAAAGCCGAGTAGAATTGAGAGTTTAGGTTGTGGATCCTACGAAGGATAAAAGACAGGAGAGGTCCTTTGCAGGTCTGGGAGAGGGAGGTTCTGAGCTGGGGTAGTCGTAATTGTAATATTTGGAGATGCTGGCACATTGCAGCGAGTGTGCATTTCAGAAGTCGTAGCGAGAAATGTTTCTGTAGGATATCGACCTTCTGAATGTAGCGGTCGTCATGGTTGGGGCCAAATTGGGAAGGTTTAAATGTAGACTTTAGTCCGTTGGGGATGATTCGGTTCTGTAGGCAGGTACTCAGAAAGGTAACGGGGCTGAGAGGGATGTCTGGTTTGTGTACTTCAGGCAGCCCATAGAAGCAGGGGTGTTTGTGCCTTCTGGTTTTGTTCACATGAAGTCTATCGACCCTGCATTCATTAGTCGCTTCAGTGTCTGGGTGATCCTGTTGGTAAGTGGTTGTATCTGTAAGGAATGCCTGTGCTTTCTTAATGTAGCCTGGTTTGGACATCATGATGGTCATGCACCCTCTGTCTGCTGGTAAGATTATGATGTTCTTGTCTTTCTTGAGTTTATCTAGTGTGTTTCAAAAACCGAGAAGGTTGCTTCTGTACAATGGGACCTTGACCAGATGGGCTGAGGCGTGGTTGATAGAGTTTAATTACGATAAATGTATGGTGCTACATTTTGGAAAGGCAAATCAGGACAGGACTTGTGCACTTGATGATAAAGTCTTGGGGAGTGTTGCTGAACAAAGACTGTAGAGTGCAGAGTGCATTGAGTATATGAGTTAGGTCATGTTGCGGCTGTGCAGGACATTGGTTAGATCACTTTGGGAATGTTGCATTCAATTCTGGTCTCCCTCCTATAGGAAGGATGTTGTGAAACTCGAAAGGGTTCAGAAAAGATTTACAAGGATATTGCCAGCGTTGGAGGGTTTAAGCCATCGACGGATGCTGAATAGGCTGGGGCTATTTTCCCCCAGAGTGGAGATGGAGGGGTGACCTTTATAGAAGTTTATAAAATCATGACCGGCATAGGTTGAATAGCTAAGGCCTTCTCCCCAGGGTAATAGAGTCCAAAACTAGAGGGCATAGGTTTAAGGAGAGAGGGGAAAGATTTAAAAGGGACATCTTTTTCACACAGAGGGTGGTGCATCAGCTAGAGGAAATGGTGGAGGCTGGTACAGTTACAACATTTAAGAAACATTTGACACGTATATGTAGAGGAGAAGTTTACAGGGATATGGGCCAAATGTAGGCAAATGGGACTAGATTAATTTGTCGTCTCTGGCATGGAAGAGTAAGACTGAAGGGTCTTTTTGCACACTGTACAGCTCTGTGACTCTAATAGTCTGCATTCCAGAATGCTGAGGGAGGCAGGTGAGGAAATTACTGGAGCCTTGTACTAATTTCTGTATTGTCTTTAGGCACAGGTGGAGCCCCAGAACACGGTAGAGTCGCTGACATTGTTTCTTTGTTTAAAAAAGGCAACAGGGATAATCAGGAAATTACAGGCCAATGAGCCTTCCTGTGGGAGGTAAATTTATTGGTGAAGGTTCTTAGGAACAGGATTTACTCACATTGTGAAATATAGCCTTATCGGTGATTAAGCAGCATGTCTCACTTGATCGACACTTCCTCAAGAAATCCGAAGATGATTGATGAGTCAGGGAAGTAGATATGGACTTTAGCAAGGCCTCTGATGAGGCTTCATGGCAAGTTGATATAAAAGGTGAAGTCACATAGCTCAATATGATTTAGAGAATGTAGGTGGTCTGATTAGGAGAACTGTGGCCACGTTTGGAATATTGTGCGCAATATCAGAAGAATGCAGAGGCTTTGGAGATGGTACAGAAAATGTCCAATAGGATGTTGCTTAGTTTGGAGGGTATTAGCTTTGAGAAGAGATTGGACAAACATTGTTTTCACTTGAACGTTGAAGGGTGAGGGGCGACTGAATAGAAGTTTACAAACTGCGGGGAATGGATGGTCAGAATATTTTTCCCAGGGTAGAAATGCCAACTACTCGAGGGTGCAGATTTAAGGTAAAAAGGGGGAAAATTTAAAGGAGATGAGGGTCAAGTTTTTTTTTTGTTAAAACAGCAACATATTAAGTGCCTGCAGTGTGCTGTCAGAGGAGGTGGTGGAGGCCGATGCAATAGCAACACTTACGAGGCATCTTCACATATATGTGAAAAGGCAGGGAACAGGGATATAGTCGGAATCTAGGAAAAGGGATTTCAGTTCAGAAAGGCATATCATTGTCTATCATTTGTCTGAAAGGCCTGTTCCTCCACTGCACTGCTCATTGCGTAATTTCAGATCAGTCATGATCCTATTGAACTGTGGAGCAGGCTTGAGCAGCCTATTTCTGTTCCTGTTTCTAATGGTCTTATGGTTCCTCTGGATTTACTAAAGTCGACATGACTGAAAAGTTTATGAACTCATTCACCCCTTTTTTTTTTTGCTTCAAAAAGAAAAGTTTTCATAAAACCATTGCTTGCTTTTTCCACTCACTCTTAATCATACTGGATTAGTGCTGCCTGATTGATTTCCCTACTTTTCATTATCACAGTCTCCAGCACAGAAAAAGACCACTTCAGCCCATCATCTGCACCGATCAAACGACCAAACACTTGACTATTCCAATCCCATTTTCCAGCACTTGGTCCATAGCTTTGTATGCCTTGGCATTGCAAATGCACATCTAGGCACGACTTAAACATTGAGGGTTTCTGTCTCAATCACCGCCTTGGCAGTGAGTTCTGGATTCTCCTTACCCTCTGGGTGAAGAGTGTTTTGTGACATTCCTGCTTGACTCCATAACCTTTCAATCCCTTTCTTAACAAGAATCTATTTCCTTCTGCCTTAAGAATACTCAAGAACTGTTTTCACCACCTTTTCAGGAACAGTGTTGCAAAGATTCACTTCTTTGAGAGAAAAATAATTGCCTGACTGTTTAAAAGGTGATCCGATTTTTAAACAGTTACCCCTCGTTCTCCACTCTCCGATACGAGTGAAGATCTCTGCCAAGACCCCTCAATCTTGGATGTTTCTATTAATCACTGTTTACTCTTCTAAACTGCTGTAAATATGAGCCTAGCCTGTCCAACCTTTCTGCATATGACAACCCACCCATTTTGGATAGCCTGTTCAATTTTCTCTGTACCCTCTCCAATGCATTTACATCCTTAAATAAGGTGACCAATACGCAGCACAGTACTCCAGTTGTGGTTTCGTCTGTGCCTTCTATGACTGAAGCATAATCTTCTTTCTTCTGTATTTGATTGCCCTTGTGAAAAATAGCATTCTATTTGTTTCCCTAATTACTTGCTAAACCTGCATAATCTTTTACTTTTAGTGCACGAGGACACCCAGTTCCCTATGCAATTTCTTGTTAATTAGATAAAGCGATTCATCCCACTAAAATGGACAGTTACACATTTTCCAACACGCTTTGTATGTAAAATCTTTGCCCACTCACTTAACCTGTCTGTCCTCCTCCACAACTTAGTTTCCTAATCATATTTGTGTCATCAAATGTGGCACCGATCCATCTATTCCTTCAAGTCATTGATATAAATTGTAAACAGTTGAGGTCCAAGCACTGATTCCTGTGGTATAGCACTCATTAAATCTTGTAGACCTGAGAAAGACCATTTACTCCTACTGTCTGCTTCCTGTCGCCAGCCAATGGTCTATCCATGCTAATATGCTACATAATGAGCTTTTCTGCATTAACTCTTACTTTGACACCTTATCAAATGCCCTCCGAAAATCTAAGCACATAGTGTATCCATTGTTTCCCTTTTATTCATGTTATCCTCTCAAATAGGGACAGCACGGTGGCTCAGTGGTTAGCTGCCTCACAGCACCAGGAAACCAGGTTTGATTCCATCCTCAAGCAACTGTGGAGTTTGCACATTCTCCCCGTGTCTGTGTGGATTTCCTCCGGGTGCTCCCGTTTCCTCCCACAGTCCAAGATGTGCAGGTTAGGTAGACTGGCCATGCTCAATTGCCCCGTAGCATCCAGTACAGGCCAGGTGGATTAGCTATGGGAAATGCAGGGTTACATGGAAAGTGTAGGTGTGGGTGGGATGCTCTTCAGAGGGATGGTGTGGACTCAATGGGCTGAATAGCCTGCTTCCACACTGTAGGGATTCTGTGATTCTACTTGAAGGGAACTTGTGTGAAGATGCAAGAACGAACTTTAAATGGATATTTTGTCTCTTCACAAAGGAAAGAGATTACATAATCCAAGAGGAGAATTGTGAAATCACGAACAAAGTAAAACAACAATGAGAGGTAATGAGAGGGGATTTGGAATCCCTGAGAGTGGAGAATTCTCGAAGGCCAGATGGAATGTTCCCTAAGATAGAACATAGAACAGTACAGGCCCTTCAGCCCACAATGTTGTGCTGAACTTTTACCTGAAACCGGAGGTCTATCTAACCTCCACTGCTACCTTTTACGATCATCCATATGCCTATCTAATAGCTGCTTAAATGCCCCTGATGAGGCCGATTCCATGCCCCTACCACTCTGAGTAAAGAACCTACTTCTGACATCTCCCCGATATCTACCTCCTTTCACTTTAAAACTATGCGACCTCCACCCTAGGAAAAAGTCTCTGGCTGTCTACTCTATCTATACTTCTATCAAGTCACCTCTCATCCTTCGTCGTTCTAAAGAGAAAAGCCCTAGCTATCTCAACCTTCCCTCCATTCCAGACAACATCCTGGTAAATCTCCTCTGCACCTTTTCCAATGTTTCCACATCTTTCCTTAATGAGGCGACCAGAACTGGACACAATACTCCAGATGTGGCCAAACCAGGCTTTTGTATAGCTGGAGCATAACTTCGTGGCTCTTGAACTCAATCCCTCTATTAGTGAAAGCTAACACACCACACGCCTTGTTAACAAATTTGTTCACCTGGGTGGCAGTTTTCAGGGATCTGTGAACATGATCCCCAAGATCTCTCTGCTCCTCCACACTGCCGAGAATCTTTCTGTTAACCCTGTATTCTGATTTCAAGTTTGTCCTTCCAAAATGAATCACCTCACATTTTTCAGGGTTAAACTCCATCTGCCACTCTCAGCCCAGCTCTGCATTCTATCAATGTGCCTTTGTAACCTAGAACAGCCGTCTGCATTGTCCACAACGTGACCCACCTTTGTATCGTCCACGAACTTGCTAATCCACCCTTCCACCCCTTCATCCAAATCATTTACAAAAATCACAAAAAGAAGAGGACCCAGAAGCGATCCTTGTGGTACATCACTTGTAACTGAGCACCATGTTGAATATTTTCCGTCCACAACCACCCTGTCTTCTAAGGGTCAGCCAATTCTGAATCCAATCTGCCACATTTCCCCCTATCCCATGCCTCCTTACCTTCTGCATTAGCCTACCGTGGGGAACCTTATCAAACGCCTTACTTAAATCCATGTATACCACATCCACTGCTCCACCTTCATCCGTGTGTTTGGTCACCTCTTCAAAGAATTCAGTAAGGTTTGTGAAGCATGATCTACCCCTCACAAATCCATGCTGACTATCACAAATCAAACTGTGCCTTTCCAAGTGATCATAAATCCTGTCTCTCAGAGCCCTTTCCAATAATTTGCCCACCACTGACGTAAGACTAACTGGTCTGTAATTTCCGGGGTTATCCCTGTTCCCTTTTTTGAACAAGGGACTGCCTCTTTCCAATCTTCCGGCACCATACCTGTGGACAGTGAGGACGAAAAGATAATCACCAAAGGCCCTGCGATCTCATCCCTCGCTTCCCATAGAATCCTTGGATAAATCACATCAGGCCCAGGGGACTTATCTATCTTCAACTTCCTCAGAATTCCTAGCACATCTTTACTAACATCAACCTCCTCTAGCCTGCCTGCCTGTTTCACAACATCCTCCTCTACAAGTAGGTCCCTCTCAGTTGTGAATACTGAAGAGTATTCGTTAAGGACCTCTCCTATCTCTTTAGGCTCTGTGCACAAATTCCCTTTACAATCCTTGATTGGCCCGACCCTTTCTCTGGTCATTCTCTTGTTCTGCACATACGTGTAAGAAGCCTTGGAGTTTTCCTTGATCCTATCCGCCAAGGTTTTCTCATGCCCCCTTATAGCTCTCCTAAGCCCTTTCTTCAGCTCCTTCCTGGCTAACTTGTATCCTTCTAGAGCCTTTTCCCGTTCCTCTTTTCCTAAACCTTTCATAAGCTGCCTCCTTCCTTCCTAACCAGTCGTTCGACCGCATCTTCTCTGCCTGCTAGAGACAAACATATCGAGCACATGCAGTATGCATTCTTTAAATAGTCTCCACATTTCTGCAATGCTCTTCCTTGACAGCATCTGTTCCCAATTTATGTTACCCAGTTCTTGCCTAACAGAATTGTAATTACCCTTCCCCCAATTACTAACTTTACCCTGCTGTATGTACCTATCCTTATCCATGACTATCGTGAAAGAAACAGAGTTATGATCACTACCGCCAAAATGCTCTCCTACCAACAGGTCTAACACTCGGCCTGGTTCGTTGCCAAGCACCAAGTCTCAAGTGGCCTCTCCTTGTGTTGGTCTATCTACGTACTGTGTCAGGAATCCTTCCTGAACGCACTGGACAAAATCTGCTCCATCTAAACTGTAACAACTAAAATGTTTCCAATCAACATTTGGAAAGTTGAAGTCACCTGTGACTTCTGAACCTTTCCAATATCTGCCTCCCAATCCGCTCCTCTACTTCTCTGCAACTACTAGGGGGTCTGTTTAAAAAAAAAAAAAACGCCCCAACAAAGTGACTGCTCCTTTCTTGTTCCTTACCTCAACCCAAACTGACACTTTAGACCTATCATTCTCGAACTGCTTTTCAGGTAGCTGCTATACTCGCCCTGATGAGCAATCTCACTCCCCACCCTCCCTATTTCTTTTCAAGCATCTAAATCCCAGAACTTCCAACATCCATTCCTCTCCCTGAGTTACCCAAGTTTCTGTAATGGCCACAACATCGTAGTTCCAAGTACCGACCCATGCTCTAAGTTCATCCGCTTTATTTCTGATACTACTTGCATTGAAGTATACACACCTCAAACCGTCTGTGTCTGCAATTACGCTTCATCGACCGCATTTCTTTATAAACCACCTCACTCCCTGTTATGTCTGTTGGAAGGCTGAATACCTCATCCTCTGAATTATAAATCCGGTTCCCCACCCCCTGCCAAACTAGTTTAAACCATCCCGTACAGCTCTAGCAAACCTCCCTCTCAGGATATTTGTGCCCTTCTGGTTCAGGTGCAACTTGTCCTTACTGTACAGGTCCCACCTTCCCCAGAATGTGCTCCAATTATCCACATAATGGACACCCTCCCTCCTACACCAGCCCTGTAGCCACATGTTTAGATGCACTCTCTCCCTATTTCATACTTTGTTTTCATGTGGCACTGGTAGTAATCCAGAGACAACTACCCTGTTTGTCCTGGACCTCAGCTTCCAACCTAACTCCCTGTACTCATTTTTCACATTCTCAGTCCTTTTTCTACCTATGTCATTGGTACTGATGTGTACCAACACTGCTGGTTGCTCACCCTCCCCCTTAAGGATCTTGAAGACGCGATCCGAGACATCACGGACCCTGGCACCCAGGAGGTAATATACCATCCTTTGATCTTGCTCGCGTCCACAGAACCGCCTGTCTGTGCCTCTTACTATTGAATCCCCCACTACAATTGCTCTCCTATTCTTTCCCCTTCCCTTCTTTGCCCCAGGGTCAGGCTCAATGCCAGAGACCTGTCCACTATGGCCTTCCCCTGGTTGGTTGTTCTCCCCCCCCCCCCCCCCCCTCAAGCAGTACCCAAAATGGTTTACTTATTATTGAGGGGAACGGCCACAGGGGATCCCTGCATTGTCTGCCTATTCCCTTTCCCCTTTCTGACAGTCACCCAGCTACCTTTTTCCTGTACCTTGGGTGTGACCCACCTCCCTGTAACTCCTCTCTATCACCCCCTCAGCCTCCTGAATGATCTGGAGTTCATCTAGCTCCAGCTCCCTAACACGGTTTTTGAGGAGCTGGAGTTGGCTGCACTTCTTGCAGGTGAAGTCAGAGGGGACACCAGCAGTGACCCTTACCTCCCACATCATGCAAGAGGAGCATGCAACTGCCCTAGCTCCTGTTCCCTCTACTCGAGATTTCCAGAAGAAAAATTAAAAAAAGCCTTACCTTACTGAACCTCCACACAGTCTTTTTTGTGGAGAGGAGGACGACGGGTGGGAGACACTACACGTGTAGTGTTTCAGGTTTAGCCAATGCCCGAATTTATCTGTTTCTTCCTGGCTCGCATTCCCTCCACATGCCTGCCGCTGAAAACAACAGGGCCGCTTGCTGCACGAGCTATTTTTTTTTTAAATACAGGGAGAAACAAAAACCGCCTTACCTTCCTGTCAGCACTCTGGCTCGCGCTGCTGCTGCTGAAAACAAGAGGGCTGCTTGCTGCTCGAGGTAGGTTTTTTGCTGCTGGAGGTCAGGGAGGAAGTAGCAGATGCTCAGCGGATTTTATTCCAGTCTTCACTAGGTGAGGTGCTGGGGGACTGGAGGAATGCAAATGTGGTTCCCTTTATAAAGAGTACAAAGGCAATACCAGACAATTATAGTTAGTGTCAGTTCAGTGGTGTGCAAATTATTAGAACCAATCCTGAGAGATCAGATACTGTTACTTAGGCATGGGATAGTTAGCGCGGCTTGTTAAGGCAAGGTCATGCCTTATAAATTTGAATGAATTCTTTGAGGAAGTGACGAGGAGGTTTAAGGGTCATGCAGTGGATGTTGTCCACACGTATCTCAGTAATGCATTTGACAAGGTTTCACGACAGATTGGTCAAGAAAGAAAGTCCATGGTTTCAGAGTATTATGTCAAACCAGATCCATAGTTTCTTAACAGAAAACGAAAGATAACGGTTGATAGTTTTCCATTTGCAAGGGCAACTGTTACAAGTGATGTTTCACAGGGCTCAGTGCTGGGACTTGTTGTTTGTTTTGTACATTAACAATTTTGACTTGACTATTGAGGGGACGCAATTGGGAAGTTTGCATAAGACACAAAAATTAGCCACGTAGAGGATAGCTATAAGCTAAAATGGGTCAGTGGAATGGGCAGAAAAGTGCGACAGTAGTATGCCTTTGAGAGATTTGGTGTGTGCTATTTCTCTTGAGGGGTATTGCCATATGGGTGCCGAAATGTGTACTTCAGAAGTGGTGGCTGATCAGCTTTGAGCTCCCTAAGTGTTTTTCTTTTTAAGTAGACAAATGAAGCATGAGTGGGTGGAATCAGGTTCACACAGACCCAAGGTTTTACCTGATAGATACAGTTTTCTCTCTGCAGCAGCAAAAAGCTTTAATCCCATCTCTGCTGCTAGACTGTTTCTTTCAATGTTGCTATCTCCTATCCACTCCAGGAGAAAGGAAGTGAGAGAAATCTGTTTTGCTGAATTTGCTTTTGCCAAGAGTATGTTTATATATGTTGCCATATTGGAACAGTTGATGACTAGTTAAATAAAACATTCTTTCATGTATATCAACAAAGTTAAATTTATGCCAGTTCTTTTGTTTGTATTTTAACTGTAGAGTAAGAATAAAGTATGTTTTGCTTAAAGCCTAGTAGTGAACTAATTGAATCACATCTGGAACAGTGCCTTAGACTTTAGATGAAATATAAAGTTAGCTTAGGCTATCTCCTCTGTATTTTGAGGCAGTTTGGTCTGGTCCACAACACGTGACAGATGGAGCTCAACTTTAAGTGTTAGGTAATGCATTTAGCGAGGTAAAACAATAAGGGGAATAAACAATAAACAGGAATATATTGAGAGGATAGCTGAAGTGAGAGATCTTGGTGGTCCCTACAGGTAGATTAGGTTGTAGAGAAGGCTCTTGGAATGCTCTCCTTCACTGGCAGAGGTCTAAAATACTGAAGTAGGGATATAATGGTGAAACTGTACAAGACACTGGTGGTGCCACAACTGGAGTAGTGTATGCAGTGCTGGTTACCACATCACAGAAAAGATGCAATTGCTCTGGAGACAGTAAGATGATGATTGACTAGAATGTCACTATAGCTGGAGAATTTTAGCTACAAGGAGAAATTGGCAAGGTTTGGAGTACTTCTGCAATAGAGAGGCGGAGGAGTAACATGATTAAAGGTATATAAAATAGAGAGCAGACGGGGAAAATCTGTTACCCTTGGCACAGAGATCAAAAACCAGGGGTCATAGATTCAAGCAAAAGGCAGTGGGTGTCTGGAATTGACTGCCCAAGTGGAGGTAGAGACCCTAAACTCTTAATACCTGGATCTGCCTCTTAAGTGCTGTAAACCATGGGGCTATGGGCTGTGTACAGGAAGATGGTATTAGAAAGGATGGCATAGACAAGACAGGCTGAACAGGCCCCATTCTGTGTTGTATCATTTGTATGGTTCTATGGTGTAAGTTTTATGTTGAAAGTTTATTGTACAATATTTGGAAACAGTTTTTAAAGTAGAGAAATGCATTTTTAGTTTCAGTTCTGAGAGGTGACTTTTCTTCTTAAAGTCAAAATCCTTGTTTAAAACCCAAATCATGTGACTAAAGCTAAGTGTTAAATAAGCTCCTTAGTGAAATTACTGAGGTTTTTACTAACTTCATATCTTCACAGTACAAAGTGCAAACAAAATGGAAGGGGACCACAGGTAGATTTAATTCAGAGAAAATATACATACTAGCAAAAAGGCAGCTTAGTTTTGGCAGTCTCCAGGCCATCAGAGCGAGAAAGAAGTCTTAAGCTGTTTTAGCAGCCCAAGCAAACAGTGCTGGATACGCCCAAACATTTTCCTTTGAATTCAGTGACTTAATCTGTCAGTTGTGACATAAAATGAGATTGAGTTTGAATTTTCCCCGTCTGCTCTCGATTTTATATACCTTTTAATCATGTTACTCCTCAGCCTCTCTGTTGCAGCAGAAGTACCCCAAACCTTGCCAATTTCTCCTCGTAGCTAAAATTCTCCAGCTATAGTGACATTCTAGTCAATCATCTTACTGTCTCCAGAGCAATTGCACCTTTTCTGTGATGTGGTAACCAGCACTGCATACATTACTCCAGTTGTGGCGCTACCAGTGTCTTGTACAGTTTCAGCATTATATCCCTACTTCAGTATTTTAGACCTCTGCCAGTGAAGGAGAGCATTCCAAGAGCCTTTCTGCTGAGAGGCCATCCCCAACCTGACAGTATCCAAAGCAGTATATATGACCACAGGGGACTCTTGCACTTCCTTTTTCTTTGTCTGATGGTCACCCATTCCCTTTCTGCCTGTGTAATCCTCACCTGTGGTATGACCACCTTGTTGAACCTGCTGCCCATCACATTCTCAGCATAGGTTTCTCTAATAGCAACAACATCATGCTGCTATGTGTCCGAGCCCTTAGTTCTCCGCCTTATTTGTAATACTACTTGCTGTATGCTTTTAATCATTTCTTTTGTCTTTCCAAGTCATTGATTACATCATTAATGTTCTACCTCCTGTTTCCTAATCTGAACCTGATCCATCTAAGACTCATCTTTGGTTCCCATCCCCTTGCCATTTTAATTTAAAACCTCACCAATGGTATTGGCAAAAACCATGAGAATCTTTGTCCTGACAAAAGGTTTCAGCCCAAAATATTGACTTCCCGGCTCCTCTGATGCTGTCTGACCCACTGTGCTTTTCCAGCTCCATTTGTCAACTCTGGCTTTCAGTACCTACAGTCATTTGTCTCATCTCTGCCCAGGTGCAACATGTCAGGCTTGTAGAGATCCCACCTTCCCAAAAACAATGCTGGTGCCTCAAGAATCCAAACTCTCCTTGGTATAGTTTCTCCAGCCATGCATTCATCTGATCTATCCTCTTATTTCTGCCCTTGCTAGCACATGGCACCAGCAGTAATCTGAGATGAGTACATTTGAAGTCCCGTATTTTAATTTATCTCTTCCTTTACTCAGATCTCGCTCCCTATCTTCTGCATATAAACCCATGTTTTCCTAGCTACCATGAATTCTGAGGAAGAGTAATCAGACCTGAAACATTAACTCTGATGTTTTTTCTTCACAGATGCTGCCAGACCTGCTGAGTTTTTCCAGCAACTTCTGTTTTTGTTCCTGATTTACAGCATCTGCAGTTTTGGTTTTTTTAGGCAACATACCATCTTGGATTCATGTCTGTCTGTACCCCTTATTTTTGAATCTCTTATCACCATTGCCATCATGCTCATTTCCTCCCCTTTTGCACAGCAAGCCACCTGTGGTGCCATGACTTAGCTGATGCTGCTTTCTGCAGAGAGGCCATCCCCAACCTGACAGTATTCAAAGCAGTATATATGGCCACAGGGGACTCTTGCACTTCCTTTCTAAGCCTTTTTCTTTGTCTGATGGTCACCCACTCCCTTTCTGCCTGTGAAATCCTCACCTGTGATATGACCACCTTGTTGAACCTGCTGCCCATCACATTCTCAGCATCACAGATGCTCAGTGATGAGTCTAGCTCCAGCTCCATAAAAGCAGTTGGCCAGTAGCTGCAGCTAGGTACACTTTTTGGACATGTTATCCGGTGTCCCTTATTTCCCACACTGCACAGGAGGAGCACACCACAGGTCTGTGGTTTCCATAACTTCTTTAGGTTAAGCAGGTTACTCCCTTTAAAGAGAATTGAAATAAACTAGGGACTTCCTCCATTTCAAACACTTCTATTGTAATTATATGTTCCTACCTTTCATTTAAGCTGATATCTCATACCTTAAGAACTGCAGGAAAACACTCTGCATGTACTCACCACTTGGCAACTTCCCTCAGGACTGTCACTGACAGACTGAGCACTGCTCTCAGCTTCACCTACTTGCTGTCTCTCTCAATTTCCTGTTTTCACCCAACTACAAAACACTCTTTAGTCAAGTAGCACCAATGTTCCCTCCTTTTTATAGGCCCCAAAAGCAATGCTTCTGAATGGGATCAAACCAGATTTTCCCATTAACCAGCTTCACCTGAGAATAATTCAGCTGACTCCTGTTTCAGTAATATGACTAAAACTGGACCTAATCAAATACAGAAGCTTTTTGTTACTAGATTCAAGAACTAATTTAGCTTGAAGATTAGCCCTGATATAAAGTTTAATTCCCACTTGCCCGTTGCAACTTACCCTTTAGAACTCCGTTTTCACCCAACTCCAAAGTGCAGTTGTTTAGCCAAACAGCACTCAATCCGTTGAATACCTTATTCAAAATATTAGTTTATTGCGTATCTTCATAACACTTCACTGGCATGTGGAAACATTAGGTAGATCAGTTTTCAATATTATCTGTTAATTGTAATTCACTTCTGGCTGATACGCTGCTTTGGAAAATAAATTTCTATTAGGTGTCTGCTGTTTTTATTGTCTAGTAATAGGATTTGAATAATAACTGTGCAGGTTAGTAGCACCATCATGTGGACATGAACATGAATAACAGTGTATTTTTCCACATGGTTGTTGGATTTATTTGCTTTCTGCAAGCATTATTAATCTTTTATTTGACTTGATGGAACCAGTTGCAAGAAGATACTATTGTTCAGTAAAGTCATCAGCCTGAAGTTTTCAAAAAAGTCATTGCTGATTTATCATATTTTTGACTTTGGAATGTTGTTTTGCAAAGGATCTTTTTTTGTTGGTTTAAGATAATAAAATGTAAGCACAGTATTAACTTGATACTGCAGTTAGCAAAGCTTGGCCAAAAGAAAGAAACTACCTGGAAAATATAAACAAACCTTACAGATTTTATTTAACAAATTTGCTGTAGCTTTCGATGTTGAAACTACATTTTCATCTGTGGATTTTAGCATTGGAAGATGTTCTACCAAAAATAGAGAATTAATTGAAATTGTTGAGTTGCAGGAAAAAGTATAATTTGAGAGCTAAGCTCTGGGTAATTTTAGACCTAATGATTATCCCCTTTATAACAAAACTTAATTGGGGTTGACATTTTGAACATTAATTTTTTCATTTATCAGATGTGCTTTGACATGGCCCTAATGTAAACTGGACATGCTACAATATCTTTTAATTTAATTTTAAAATAATAGATTAGTAGTATCAATAACGTTTTCTTAAAAGTTTAGGTTTTACTGATTTTCTCCACTTTCTGTTCCAGGCTAAGGATATTCCAGTTCATTTGCTTGAACCTATTGACCAAACATTTCTTGGAACCTTTTGGCATAGCATTTTTGTAAGAACAGCATTGAGTTGCTTCTTTAGAAACATGTAAATGATTTGAGTTGATTTTACATTGAAATAACTTTTAGAATTGGTGTAACGTGCAAAAAATATCAGATGCAGACCCTTAGTAATTTATATTGCAAATTTCATTAAAAATCTTAAACTAGTTTTATAATGTACGCTATATTCACTTTCTCCACTGTAATGATCTGTTTGTGAAAAAGCATTACATCAACTATGTGCCTTCTTCAAGTCTGTGCTGAGAGTCTGATTATGTGTGTCTTAAGTTGTCCATTGAAGTGCAAGACTTGTGGTGTGAACGAAACTGAAACGTTGTGCTGTGCAGTGGAGGTGCTGTATTATCAGATACAAATACGTGTTGATATGAAATTGGAACCTTTGACTGTTGCTGTGTATTTACATACCATAATATCATTCAAAGAAGTTCAGGAAATCCGCGAAGTGCCTTATATGAAATTTCTCTTCCAAACTACAATTTTTGACTCGTCTCAAATTCTTGAAGCATCTTTCTTGTCTGTATGTCCAGTTTAACGCTTCCATTACAATGTGAGCTAGCTTTTCTGAGAAGTATTGATGACAGTTTTGTTCATGTAAATCTAATATCCAGAAAGCTGAAATCCTTTCCTGCATGATCTGCATTTCACATATTTCAAAACCTAAACAGTTTTTCGTTGACTAACTCGGTGGAATAAACTGTTTCGGTGGAAAACAAACTGACAATGACTATGCTTTGGCTTTCCACTTAAAGATTTCGGAATATGTACCATTAATTAAGAACAATCGGGATTTAAAGGGACTATAATCCTAGACAGTGAACAGTGGAAGTGAGGAGGAGGGAGCATGAATAGTGTGTTGTTTTCTATCATTTTTGCAGGAATTGTTCATCACTATCAGAATAACTGTCATTATTCATTGTTTTTTTAAATTTTATTGGAAAATCCGGCATACTTTGTATGAAGGAAGGTGATTGTCAGTGTTTGGAGTCAATTACATTTGCCTTCAGTGAGGCCACAGGACTTTCCTTGTGGTAGTGTCCACGGCTCAACCATCTTTAGTTGCTTCGTCAGTGATCATCTCTTCATCACGTGCTTAGAAATGAAGATATTTGCTCATTATAACATTGTATACACCTTTCACAGCTCCCAAGAAGTTCTGTATGAGCATTGAATGCTTCATTTATGTTAGGATAACATTCAGGTTTGGTTGATAAATGGGAAGTAATTTCTGCC
Organism: Ginglymostoma cirratum; assembly: GCA_024137785.1. Lineage (NCBI taxonomy): Eukaryota > Metazoa > Chordata > Chondrichthyes > Orectolobiformes > Ginglymostomatidae > Ginglymostoma > Ginglymostoma cirratum. The sequence goes on along the minus strand of JAHRHZ010000139.1, from coordinate 17,659,735 downwards.
CCATTTGAATGCTAGGTAATAATCTGTAATGGAATAAAGTGTCAACTGCTGACCTCTCACACCCCTTCCCTGAAAAAAAAGAAAAAGTCCGCCACTGCCACTACATTCGGTATTGTTTGAGATAACAAGGTGTAGAGCTGGATGAACACAGCGGGCTGAGCAGGAAAGCTGACGTTTTGGCCCTGGACCCTTCAGGAATGGGCGAGCGGGAAGGGGATTCTGAAATAAATAGGGAGAGAAGGGGGAGGTGGATGGAAGATGGATAAAGGAGAAGATAGGTGGAGAGGAGAGAGACAGGTCAAGGAGGCAGGGATGGAGCCAGTAAAGGTGAGTGTAGGTGGGGAAATAGGGTGGGGATAGGTCAGTCCAGGGAGGATTGTCCAGCTGATTGACAGTCCAAGGAGGCGGGATGAGGCTGGTAGGTGGAACGCGGGGGGGTGGGCTTTGAGGTGGGAGGAGGGTCGGACAGGTTAGGGAGGCGAGGACGAGCTGGGCTGGTTTTGGGATGTGGCCGGGGGAGGGGAGATTTTGAAGCTTGTGAAGTCCACAAGTATTGTTTATTTTCCATACTGTCAACACTTTTGGCCCTCCTGCACGAGAGGATGCTGCTGCTTGTTTGGCAAGTATACTGGTAGAGGCATTTTCATCGAGAATACATCCATCAAAGCTGATTGACAGTTAACAATCAACGTTTATTTAAAATGTAAACTAGGCGGGCTGACTGGTCAAGGCATTGCTTTACGAATGGCTCACACCTATAGCTTTTTTTAATGAAATAGGCACAGTATGTGCACATAGAATCATAGAATCCCTGCAGTGTGGATGCAGGTCATTCAGTCCATCAAGTCCGCACCAACCCTTCGAAGAACATCCCAGCCAGTCCCACCCCGCTATCCTGTTCCTGTATTCCTGCATTTTCCATATCTAATCCACCTAACCTGCACATCCCTGGATACAATGTGAAATTTAACATGGCCAATTCACCTAACCTGCACCTCTTTGGACTGTGGGAGGAAACTGGAACATCTGGAGGATACCCGCGCAGATTTGGGAGAATGTGCAAACTCGACACGGTTGCTTGAGGGTGGAATCAAACCTCAGGCCCTGGCGCAGTGAGGCAACAGTGTTAAGTACTCAGCAACTGTGCCATACATATTCCTGCTGTCAGCAGAAAATGGGTCTTGATATTAATATGTCAACTGTCCAGCATTAATATATCCATTTTCCATGGCAGCAACATCACCAAATAGTACTCCCTTCTCATGCAGTTTATATGGTAGTTTTCCCCTTGAATTGGTATTCTTGTGAGATGTCTTGATGATTGAAGATGAAATGCTTCAAAGAATGGTCTTTTTTTTTCGGTAATGCTTATTCTCTCCTACCAAGCAATAGAATTGTGGATATGTGAACAAAATGTGTGAACGCAAACAAATTGCTGCAGAATCTCAGCAGGTCGAACAGCATCTGTGGAAAGAGAAACAGTTGACGTTTGGTGTCTCATACCCCTTCAGAATAGTCCACTTGATTGGAACCCTTTCGAGATCAATTCACTTTTACCACCATTGATGCACAGCCATCGTACCATTTTCAAGATGCACTGAGGAGCTTATCAGGCCTCATGAATTAGCACCTTCTGAACCCACAATCTCTCCAGTGTAATTGATTTGGATTAGAGTGGAAAATATGTGGAGAGTTTTCCAATTAACAAATTTTCCTTCAAATAGAATGGCATCGTCACATGAAGCTATTTTGCTGTTTCTTGTGTCAATGCATGAAATCTTGGAACAAACTTCTGAACAGGATTGGGGCTGTACCTGCACCAAATGGACTACAATGGTTCAATAAGGTGGCTCACCACCACCTATTAGGGATGGTCAACAAATATCAACTTTTCTAGTGGTGCCCACACCCCATGCAATAATAGTAAATAAAATAGGACATAGGGGAACAGAGCAGACAATTGGCAGATGGAATTTAATGTTAAGAAGTATAAAGTAATGATTTTTGAGGGAAGGATTAGCAAAGAGACAGTGGGCAGAATTTTTTTAGTTCTGGAGGTGGTGAGAAGAATGGCCAGCAACAAAGCTTAATTGAGCCAGTGAGAGAAACACTTTTTGAGTCAAGTTCTCTGGTCGTCAACATTGAAGACTGTGGGTATGGGAAAACCAATCCGTATGCATTGTATTTCCTTAAAAAGACAACTTGCTGGAATTTTATAACCCATCCCAATTAAGTTCTACCTGGTTAAGAAATCTATTTCCTCAAGTACCTTGCTACATTTAAGAGTTGCGTGCCTGCAACCTTGATGACTTCCTGTGCTTTTAAACAAGTGCTTGTAATTAAGACTACTTGAAGGTGGAAGTGAGTTGTGAAGGCTCAAAGTGCAGTTAAAGTGGCAAATGGGAAGAATGTGGCTCCCTGAAGGGAGACTGAGTACTATCCTCAGAAGTGTGCTGACTTTCTTTAAATTCCCTAACCAAAGTGCAGTGTCTCCATGCACCTGATTTGCTGAGAGTTTCCTGGAAGATGCTACTTTGCCTTGACTTGCTGTGGGCACTGAGGTCACTGAAAAAAGAGAGATTGATAAACAGGGCACATTTCCCTGCCTGAACATTTCCTGCATGTGTATCCACTTGCACCTCCCTGACCCCTTGAGGTGAATGGATACCTGGAAAGAGGTCAAGGAAGCCTTGGTTGCCTCTTGCCTTGCCATTGATACCATGTACCAACGGCGACAGCGATGAAGTCCGAGTCCCAGTGCATTTTTGAAGCCAATGTATGGTCTGCTGGTCCTGGTTCTCCAAAACAGCCATCATTCTTTACCGAGAGGTAGCCACGTGTTCATCTGCCAGAAATGCTACAAATGCTACAGCTTGAACTCCTTCATCTTTAGCTCCATCATCTTAGGGTGTCTTGCATCTTTGCCATATGCTCTAGAAGAGAGACATGTCATTTTCAAGGGGCTGAACAGAGACCTGGTCTCCAGTAGTCCTCAGTTTTGGTGATACGCTCCCCAAAGCATGTCTTTGAGCCCACTCTGTATAATGGATCTACCAAGGTGAATGTTTCGTTGCTGGTGGAGATGAACACCTTGTTTATGCATCCTCTGATGTTTGAGGGATGTTTTCCTCTGAGATGTTGGTGCTAGGAAACAGATGTGGTTTGTTGTCTTCTGGTATTTGTTAGTACCTGGGTAAGAGAAAAGAGGACTAGTGAACCATACATAATGGGGGCTTTTTCACTGGCTTCTTTTAACAGATGTATTTTTCCGTTTTTGTAGGGGTGGTCATGGTCCAACCCTACCAGCTTTGAGCTCTGCCCTTTCAAAGGGGTGACGATGTGAATATCCAGCATCCTTCCAGTTGTGTGGGCTTGTGCGCTCTGTCCTTTGAACAGGGCAAGATTGATTGTGATTTTATTCTGTGCATAGTCATATTTGGTTTAGAACCTTGCCCAGTAAAGGAATGGCTGTTAGATACTCTGCGGCTGAGAGAGCATTCACAGCGTGAGGTGGCTGTCAACTTGAGTGCAGATCATCTGTGGTGCTGAGGCTTGTGGGAAATAGTCTTATATGACACAAAAACAGAAATTGCTGGAGAAACTCAACCAGGAAAGTTGTCTGTTGCAAGCATCTGTGGAGGGAAAGCAGAGTTAATGTTTCGGGTCCAGCAATTTGTTTACTTTTGGTTTCTAATTTCCAGCATCTGCAGTCCTTTCAGTTTTTTTGTCCTACGTGACATACCTGTGTAATGCAACTAAGACTGAGTGCCCTTATGAGTGTAAGTTTGTAGCAAAGGGACGTGACACATGCCCTTAGAGCACTGGAGATCATTTAACCCCTTGTTGCACTTTGGATGAATTTATGCTGCCTAAGGGCACTGACCCGTGCACCTGTCTTGGTCTGATGGAAGAGCTTCCTGGTGTTATTGTTTGGAAAATTGCATTCTTTATTTCCTGGATTGCCTAGACCATAATCTATCATGGGACGTTGTGAAACTTCGGGCCAGTTTTTGTTTGATCTAGAAACTCTGAGGGGGTGGTGGTAACCAATGTATGCCGTTATAAAGCTGTAGGTTTGTAGTGAATTGAGGTCAGCTAGGAGGTCTTTAAACATGGTACCTGTACTTTCAACCCCAGAAGGACCCCAGTGGAGGCTAGAATCCCTGGCTGTTGGTCTGTCCCATAAGATTTGCTGTTGAACTTCTGCAAAAACTTGCATTTGCATGCCCTCAGAAGAAAACCTGAGTTGCCTCCAAGCGCACACAACCACTTTGCCACGCAACAACTGCACACTGGCACAGTTGAAACCATTTAACCCTGAGGTGCATGTGTGTAGATCTAAACATAATGAGAATGGCTAGCAGCGGAGTTTTGGATCGGAACAATTTAAACATGGAATTTATATTAAAGGAGCGGGGAAGTTCTTTTGAATCTATGTAGAGCTATAGTTTATCGACAATTAAGTATTAGGTCCAGTTCTGGGTACCACATTTTGGAAAGGATTTGTGTCCTTGAGGAGTGAGGAGGATATTTACTGGCATGGTTTCAGGGATGGGGTATTTCAGTTAGCATGAATTTAATGGGTTGAATGACTGGCTTTTGTACCGAAATGGCTGTCTGATTCTAAATTTCAACCAAATTTAGTGATTTTTGTTTTAGTTACTGGATGCATTTTGAAACAGCACGTTTCAAAGTTTTTTTTGAGAATTCAAATTCTGCAGTGTATTTACATATGTAGATTTTAATGTTCATTGTTCTGATCATTAATTGACAATGAAAATGTAAACTTTTAAGTAGTGTATGTTTCAAATAAGATTGTGTGTTTAACATTGAACTTTATTTTGTTTAGTGAGTTGCTGCTGTATGTCCCTGAGTTGTCAAGGAATGTGCATCACAGAACAACTGAAATATTACATTTGTATTCTAGGACCAGATTGTTCTTTGACAGTTCCATCAATGGAATCCTACTGGGTACTGCCAAACATTAAACCCTTTAGTCCCAGCGTGAGCCGTGCATCTCACAAGGCTGTTGTATATGGAAAGTTTATGTGGGTGATTGGTGGATATACTTTCAATCATAGTTCATCGCAGATGATCCTTAAGTAAGTACGTCTCTTATTTAGTCTTAGCTGTCTTTTTATTTCACTTGAAGACTTGCATGTTAACTGAAGTTAATTTAATGATCTCAACTCTCATTTGTTTGACAGTCTGCAGAGTTCAGACGCCTGTTACATTTGGAACCTCCAAGTATAGCAATCTAAATAGGCCATTTGCTTTTTTTAATATACGGGACGTTTGACAGTTTCTCTAATTATTGCATTTTTAAAAACGTTCTTAATGGAGTTTCATGCATTTTTCTGCATATAAGTCGTGGGGTGATTTTTGTTCGAAAACTGTCACTTCTGCTATCTGAAATTTCAAAAAGTTTAATTAACGTGCACTGTCCAGGTACAAAAACAGAATGTGCTGGAAAAGATCAGCAGGCCTGGCAGCATCGGTGAAGAAAAAAATCAGAGTTAATGTTTCGGGTCCGGTGACCCTTCCTCAGAACTGTAACAAATCTTAATTGTTGGAGTTAACTAGGAATGTCTTTGAAGACTTTGAAAGGGACTGTTGCAGATTCCTTGTTAGGTGTATTTGTGACACGCAGATTCTCTATGTAGCCTTGAAGCTCTGGTGTCTTAAGTCTCTAAATTTATTGGGAGATTTCATGAACTGCTGCTCCTCCCTTCCCCTGCAGTTACATCATGATTTAATCTGACTTTGCACAATCAAGTATGATATCACAAGGTGTGGAGCTGGGCGAGCACAGCAGGCCAGGCAGCATCAGAGGAGCTGGAAAGCTGACGTTTCAGGCCTAGACCCTTCATTTTCTGAAGAAGGGACCAGACCTGAAACGTTAGCTATCCTGCTCCTCTGATGCTGCTTGGTCTGCTGTGTTCATCCAGCTCTACACCTTGTTGTCTCAGATTCTCCAGCATCGGCAGTTCCTACTATCTCCAAGTATGATATCACCTAGATTTGATGTAACATAGCTTTTCCTAAAATTTCTGTTCAATGTTCTGGAAAATTTACTGAACTGTAAATAACTTCCATCAGTTTTCTTAATGTTTCTTTCATGCCTTGTCCCTGTCTTGGCTGAAGATATTGACATCTAATGTGCTCCTTCGATGCCCTCCAGTGCATAAAAACTTAGTATTGGCAGGCAATTAAATTTTGGGCTTCAGAATACTTGAGCCTCCATGTGCCCAAATTCAGTGTTCACATGTATACTTTTCAGCAGATATCTTTGGATAGTGATTTTAGAATGCGAGCCCAAAGTGAATGGCTCATCCACATTCAGGGCTGCTGACATTTGTAGCCGCTGTGCTGTTATCAAGTAGCTTGATCATGTTTCCATACTAGATTTTTTTTTTTTCAATATATCTCATAACTAAAATGCTCTTCGAGGACACCATAGCATTCATGTTTCATTGAATTCAGCACAACAACTGATGTGGAGGCTTATTTGTTTAACATATTGTGCTTAATGTTTATGAGCACAATTTGGCGAGAAGAAATGTGAATGGTCTGCCTTTTGTCTGTTGGATAAATATTAATGCATTATCAGTTGTGTTGAGAAGTTGTCTGTTGCAAAAGAGAATTATTGTCTTAGAACTGTGCAGTTTGCAGCAGGTGCAGCGTTGTCGGTTTAAGTAGAAAAGTGGTAAATTCTATGTTTGTGATTGGGACAAAAATAGTAGTCAATCAAGTACTGACATCCTTCTATGACAAATAATGCTCATGTAATAGTGCAAGAGAAAATTCAAATATTGTAGCATTATGGACCACACCAGACTCCCTCGAAATATATTACAAGGGTAGCTTGGACCCTGGTCTTTTCTTATTTTTAAAGTAAATGTAAGGTGTTACGTTCCAGATGCAATTCAATTGATCAAACTACTTGATGTTGATCAAAACACACACTTTATTCATATACTTTAATTAAAATACAATCAAAGAAAAATAAAAGAATTGGCTTCACTGTAATTCTATTGAAATGCTAAATAAAATAATAAATACCGTAACTATTACTTATTAAGTGTTCCAAAAAGTAACATCCCATAAACACACCCTCAGCAAACACAATAAGATAGATTGAATCACATGCAATTCTAGCAGCACAGGAAGAAAAACATTGAGAACTCGGATTGTAACAGGGAGAAATGCACTGCAGCTTCAAAAAATGCCTTCGTTTTTAAAAATATTTAGTCTTGCATTGTTAGGACACTAAATACATGTACACTACATTGACTCTGAGCATGCAAACATTCACTACTACAGTCCATTTCAGTCCATTTTTTTTTCCACACCACCGAATGCCTCCGTCTTCCTCCTTCAAAATCGTGACAACACATTGGCAATTGACAATAGGCAGACCATTCACATTTCTTCTCGCTAAATTGTGCTCATAAACCTTAAGCAGAATATGCTAAACAAATAAGCCTCCACATCAGTTGTTGTGCTGAATTCAATGAGACATAAATGCTATGGTGTCCTCGAAGAGCACTTTAGTTATGAGACATATTGAAAAAAAATCCAGTATGGAATCATGATCAAGCTACTTGATAACAGCACAGCGGCTGCAGATGTCAGCAGCCCTGAATGTGGATGAGCCATTCACTTTGGGCTTGCATTCTCCAAATTGAATAGCTGCAATAATAAGCTCCGTCTAAACAGTCTGGAATTTTTGTCCTTAAATTTCTCCTAAAGCTTCAGGGGGTAATGATCAGTATATACAGTTCTCTCAGATACATTTCTGGCGGTATAAATGTTGAAATGTAGCTCAAGGATGCCTCTTCGGTCATGGAATATTTCTGTTGATTATTCAATTTTCAGGAAAAATAGCCAGTAGGTCTGTCTTGCAGTCGTCATCTTCTTACAAGAGCACAGCATGACACCCATATCATTTGCATTAATAGCCACTTTGAAAGGCTTCCGTATTTAGGTGTGGCAAACGCTAGGCAGTGGATAACAAAGCTTTCAGGCTGTTGAATGCCTTCTGACAGTCATCCATCCGCTGAAATTTTCTGCACTACTTCAACAAGTCAGTCTGGAGCAACTACACTGCTAAAATTCAGTACTATCTTCCAGTTTGAAAAATACACTCAATCCCAGGAATCATAGTACTTCTGTCTTCATCGATGGTATGGGAAACTCGCCAATAACCTTAGTTTTCGCATCCTATGGGGCCATCTGTCCGCATCCATTGACATGGCCCAGAAATGTGACTTTGGCTTTTGCGAGCTCACTCTTAGCCAGGTTTATTGCCAAGCCTGCCTCCCAAAGTCAATTGAAAAATTCCAATAGATGCTCCAAATGTTCCTTCCATGTGTGACTAAAAATCACAGGTCTTCGATGTACACCGCACGTTTGGGTAGTCCCAAAATAACTTTAGTCTTTGAAATGTGGCTGATGCATTTTTCATACCAAATGGCATGACTTTAAACTGGTACAGTCCATTAAGTGTCACAAAAGCTGAAATTTTCCTTGTCCTTTCACACTGACTTTGTGATAGTCCACAGATAACCGTTAGGTACCATCTGGTTTTGGCACTATTATTGCATGAACTCAATTTGCTACAACTCACTTCGATTAGGTTGTCTTTGAGCATGCGTTCAATCTTCTTTTTGAACCTGTGCCAACTTTCGAGCGTTAAGTCTATAAGGATTTTGCTTAATTGCAACAGAATTTCCTGTATCTACATCATGCGTAATTAGATTGGTACTTCCAAGCCTATTTCCACATTTCTCTCCATGTGATGTGAATAACTCGTTCAGGTCAAAATTTTTGAGAACTTCCTCATTGTCCAATTTCTTTTGAGGAATGTCCAATTAAGAATCACCAAGACTTGGTTCTTCACTCTGCGTTGTAACCAGGAACACATTCTCCTTTTGCTTTCCTTCCCTATCAAAATACCTGTTGAGCATATTCACATGACACACTCTAAAATTTCTTTCTGCCTGGCATTCTTATTAAACAATTTACATCACTCAATTTCCTTTGAATTTGTTAAGTCCCACTAAACCTTGCCTTTACCACGAGAAGCAACATTGACACTTTAATCTTCACGAGCTAAATTGCAAATTGTTTTTGATTTCTTGTCTGCTTCCTGTTTCATCACATGCTTTGCTACATTTAAACGCTGTCTGTCCAGCTCACTGGCTCCAGTTTTTTCTATTCATTTGTGGAGTATGGGCATTGCTGGCTGGGCCAACATTTCTTACCCATTCCTAATTGCCCTTGAGAAGGTGGTGGTGAGCTGCCTCCTTGAACCGCTGCGGTCCTCCTAATGTAGGTTGACCCACAATGCTATTAGGGAGGGAATTCCAGAATTTTAACCCAGTGACAGTGAAGGAATGGCGATTATATTTCCAAGTCAGGATGGTGAGTGGCTTGGAGGGGAACTTGGAGGTGGTGGTGTTCCCATATATCTGCTGCCCTTGTCCTTCTAGATGGAAGTGGTCGTGGGCTTGAAAGGTGCAGTCTGAGGACCTTTGGTGAATTTCTGCAGTGTGTCTTGTAGATAATACACACTGCTGCTACTGAGCATCAGTGATGGAGGGAGTGAATGCTTGACACCACCTTTCTGTAACTCACTGGTAATACAACGTAATGAACTTCTGCCCATTTCTCATCCTCCTGATTATGTGATAATCTCCACTTGCCCATCAAGGTATCATTTTTAAGATAGTAACATTTTGGATACACTCATTCTTCTGTGTATGGTTTTTGACAGATCTGCTTTAGTTTTTCATCTTTCCATTTTTAATCAGTTAATTTCTCTAAACTTAAAAATATCCACTTTGTCTTCCATCTGTTGTTGGATTTTTTTTTCTCAACAGTTTGATCAAACATAGTCTCTGATAAGGAAATTAAAGTTGAGTTATCTTTGTTCCTTGATTTCTCCTTCTGGTTCCACCTGTGGCTTTGTGACGTTGTTGCCACACAGTCAGGAAAAATCTCAGTATATACTTCCTGTAACACCTCAGTTGCCTGATTTTCCACTGGCTTTTCAACCACAGTAGGCAACACGCCTGATGATCCAGCTGTATCATATAAACCATGTGCCTGGAACCACGTTTCTCTATTACTCCCATCACGACATTACCACCGGACTCTCCAACCTCACTTTATACAATGGAATACTGCTGTTCTCCCCACGAATTCCACATATTACCACCTTTTCTGGCAATGCTCCTTTTGAATTGCATATCTCATCACCTTTCGCCATCAAAGAAGGACTTTCTTCTGTATCTCTCAAAATTTTAATTTCTTCACCTGCGCCTCCTGGCAAAAACAAGTAAATCTTACCCTTGTAAGTAAATTCTTCAGAGAGATCTGGCACTTTGTTCTCAAGCAACCCCTGATCAAATTGTACATTCTTATGCAGCTTCCAAGCTTCTACTGGGCTTTCCTTTACCACTTAAAAAAAAACTCACTGGCTTATTCTGTTTGCCCGCATCTGTCTTCCTAGTGCTTTTTCTAAACCACAAACACTGACTTCATGTGGCCTACTTTATTACATTGAAAACACCTGAGCTCTTTTACTTCGCTTGCCCCGTCATGGGTTTCCTTTTCACCCTGTGGTAAGCTACCCTTACTATCTTAAATGAGATGTCCTTTTCCCTTGGCACCTGAGGATTTCTCTTTTCCCCAATAAATTGATGTTGAAAGTCTAACTTTGCATTATGAATCAACTCTTCTTCATCTGCCATTTCAGATGCTAATCTTGCACTTGTAACTCTCTTCTCCTCCATGAGAGTTCTCACTACTTCAGGAAGTGAATTTTTGAATGCTTCCAAAACAATTGTGTCTCTGATAATATCAAATGTTTGATCTATTTTCAATGTCCTTCTCCCTCTATCAAAACTCTTTTGTCTGATCCTTTCAAACTCAATCTACATTTGACCAGGTTCCTTCGTTGGATTCCTAAGATGGAATTTTCATCTCATTGTACTCTCCAGCTACTACTTCTGATAGTGATGCAAATATCTTATTAACTCTACCTACCAACAATGATCACTGGCCATTTCAATTGTTTAGCCATTTCTCTCAAATGAAATGAAAAAGGCTTCTACGTCCTTCTCATCGAACTTAGGCAACACTTGGATATATTTAAACAGATCCCCACCAGACCTTTAGCTATGATGGGAATTGCTTTCCATCACTGCCCTCATCATTACTCCTACTTTTTGTGTCTACCTCCGCCATTTTAAGTCGACTTTGATTTTCAGTTCTAACTTCTGAAGTTAAAAGCTCTCTTTCTCCCTTTCTTCTCTGTCTTTTTCTCTCCCTTTCTTTTGCCTCTAACTCAAGCTTCTTTATTTACAATTGAATTTTAGCCATTTTCCAAACATTTCAATGGCATTCCTGGCAATTGTAAATGATGTGCAATTCCCACAACTAGCTCCCCTTTCCTCGCAGACATAGGCAAACCCGACTGCAGCTTGTTTGCCAATTCTGAAAGCCTTGCCTTGCTGACTTTGTGTGAATCTACCGAAGTTATTTCTTCCACCCCCAGGAAGTTCTTAGTGACTGAAAGAGCCATTGCTAAACAAGGCACACCCTGTTTAAACTAACCAAATTCAACACCAGAAATAAAAGACACTAACACTTAGTATTTGCTGCCTTTGAGTCCAATAATCCTGAACCCAACCTGGAGTTGGAGATTTTGATCCTGGATGAGCTCCCAATTTGTTATGGACCAGACCAAAATATATTAAGAAGTTAGCCTAGCCCCTAACTTATTCTTATTTCAAAGATAAATGTAAAGTGTTGCCATTTGATTGGTCCAGTTACTCAATGTTAAGCAAAAAACAATTTATTTGTATTCTATAGTTAAAATACAATCAGAGAAAAAGAAAAATTGACTTAGTTATAACTCTGTTGAAATGCTTAACAAAATAATAGATACAATAACCATTACTAATAAGCTGTTCCCATATTGTACCATCCTATAAACGCACTCATGGCAAAGGTGAAGACAATAAAATAGATTGTCTCGCTGCAATTCTAGCTGCCCAGAAGGAAAAACATCGAGAAAAATGTAGCACAGAGATGGACTGCAGCTTCCAAACCCTGCTGAGACCCCAGCAGCGACTATTGAAAGCTGAAACTAAAAGTCCTGGTTTTGTTTGAGCTTGACCACACCTGTTCAGGCTGCTTCTATTGTTCCAACCTTCTTTTTAAAAAAAAAAACGCCTCACAAGCTTTTTACCAATTTTCAGTAGACAGCTTAGCATATCTTCCTTAAAACATCTCCTCAAAAAAAAGACAAAATATATATCTTAAAACCATAGTATTGTTGCAGTAGGTCCTGGGATTGATCCAAGGGAGATGAAAAAGATGACACAGTAATAATACTTATATCAATACAGTATAATATCACTACATTAAAAACAACTGCAGGCAGTGGTGTGGAATGGGACAATGGAGTTTTGGTTATTGTTAACTTGGTTGAATTGAGCTACAAAAATCTATGGCCTAAGCATCTTTATACAAGCAAATAATTGCTGAAGGTGTGTTTGCTAGCTTGTGTTACTAAAGAGTAATGCATCAAAGTAAGTTGTCTCGTCACATTTTAAATCAGAATTTTGGACAGAAGGATTATATTTGGAGAGTAAATCCCCATAAGGCAGTGTTTATTAGTTTTAAGTCTGATCAGTTATCAATTTGTGATACACCATGACTGATGAGTCTACACTTAAGTGCCTGATGTCACACAGCTGTTGAATGAACGTTAAATTGATTTGTACAACAAGGACTTGGCAATCTTGTATCTTGATATGCATAAAAATAAACTGTTGTTTGTCTTTAGTATAGTTCACTATAGCACTGATCTATTTGATTTGATTTCAGATACGATTTGGAGAGCAATGGATGGGCAGGTGTACCCATAGTAAGTGTTGCAAGACCATCTTCAAGATATGGGCATTCCTTAGTATTATATCAGGTACAATTTAAATTGATATTAATTTCTGTTTTTAAACTTATCTCTAACGGAGCTTCATAATAATGCTTGGATGCTCCAGAATTCAGAACAGTAGTTTTGGGTAATGCTTCTGCTTTGTTTTTTTAAAATTTTTTGCACGGCTTGCCAAATGTTGGACTATGAATGCAATATGTAGCTTTCTTCATCCTAGTATTCATCATAAATTACTGGAATGGGCATTGTTGACTAGAAAGAAGATCATATATTGTAGAAGCCTTGAGATGCTTTTAATATGAAAACATTATCATTGTAATGTTTCCCAAGCCACCTTTGGTATGTCTGTAAATTTTCTCTGCTATCAGCAGTTTGAGATTCGTTGGTGCCATTTATGTGGCAAAGTCCACAAAAATCTTTGTTAAGATAACTGTGATTGAGGAAGGCCATTTGGCTCATTTTGGCTCATTCATGCGGAATGACCTTACAGTTTCTCTCATTTCAGCGTTCTTTGTTCTTTTGATTACAAGATATTTCCTTCAACAATACAATATCTAGAATATTATTCAGTGTGCTGATTTTGTACTTGTATGAAGACGAACTTCTCATTCCATTCCTAAATTTGCATTTTACCGTTTTCAAGCTGTACGTCTGTTCTCTCAATGGAATTTAAACTAAATTACAGAACCTCGTGTTTTTGGTACTGTTTGAAATATTGTATATTTCTAAAAGTTTATCACTCAGACTTTTCCTTTTAACCTGGGCTTTTCAACCTTTCTTCTGTCTTCATTTATGTTGAAACTCATGGATCTTTGTTGCATTGCATCCTGGGTTTGTATGTCCGCTTAATGTTATATGACCAAAAGTGAACAAAATAATATATTGGTTCATGCAGAGCATGATTTAGTGATTTTCTCTAAGTTGTACTTTCTGTCTCAGCTATATATTTGTTTTTTTTTTGGATTCTTTAATTTTTATGCGTGAATTGGTTGGACATTTTGAATGTATTAAGTCTACTAAACTTCTGGATCTTTCTCAATGTCATCATTTGCCACATCCTGCATTTCTCATGAAGTGAATGGTATACTGCTAACTGGATTCAGGCTAATCTTCCGTTGGTATGCCAATTTGAATATTTTGTAATTTCTCAGCTGCCTCTGATTCCACTGCTTCTTCATTGGCATAATATGCAATATTGATAAATTTGCATTGATTTTTCATTTGATGCAATCAGGAAACCATAGTTGTCTTAATAAAATTCCCTGGAACACTGTACTGTGTTAGTTTCTCCCAGTCCTGAAATAACCATTGATTTATATTCCTCAACCAATGTCTTATTGATCTTCAAGAGTTGTATTGAATCTCAATGTTTTTTTCAGCTTACCTACTCGGCTTTCAACTAGAACTTTGACAAATGCCTTCTGGAGTTCTGGACATAATACTTCACTGTAGCTCACATGGTATGACACATTCTCAAAGTGGTGCAGGAGGTGAGCAGGCAGGAAGTCCTCATTGGAGTCCAAATTGACAAATAGCTTATTATTCTGATAATTAAATTTGAAGCTACTACATGATTCCGTTTTTAATGTGAGATTGAAGTAAGTAATGAATTTGAGTATTGCTGAAAACAGACACATATAGACGAAGATTTTTATCTTGCACAAGAATACCAATGTAAAGGGAAACCAACATACATACTGTATTAGAGTGTGATTGTTGGCAAGTGGATTCTTGGACGGGTTTTTATGGGGAATGCACCAATTAAAGCTGATTCACAGTTAACTGCTAAGATTTGTTTCAGTCTTAAACCAGACAGGTAGACTCTGATCGATATCTTGCTCTGAGAAATGAACCTGTCAACTATTGGGGGCTGTGTGTGTGTGTGTGTGTGTGTGTGTGTGTGTGTGTGTGTGTGTGTGTGTGTGTGTATCTTGCAGCGTGATGCACTTGTGTGTAATGGATGCTCCCTATATTAGTACAGGAGCAGGGATATCCTGTTGTAATTACACAGGACCATGGTTGAGACCACAACTGGAATGTTGTGTATGGTTTTGGTCTTATAAAATCATAGAATCCATATAGTGCGGAAAGTTGCCATTTCAATGACCCTCCGAAAAGCATCCCTCCTTGACACATCCCCACCTCTGTATCCCTGTAACCCTGCATTTACCAAGGACAAACCACCTAACCTGCACCCCTTTGGACTGGGGGAGGAAACCGGAACACCTGGTGGAAAACCATGCAGACGAGGGGCGAATGGAGAAACGTCACACAATCACCCAAGGCCGGAATTGAACCTGGTCCTCTAGCTCAGTAAGGCAACAGTGCTAATCACTGAGCTACCATGCTGCCTGCCTCATCTGAGGAAGGACGTTCGTTCTGTCAAGGGAGTGCACCAAAGTTAACCAATTTGGTTCTTGGGATAGCAAAACTGAATTGAACTGTTTTGTATTATATTCACTGGAATTCAGAAGAATGAGGGGGCTCTCGTAGAAAACCAAAAAAAAAGTTCTAACAGGACAGTACAGTTAATGTAGGAAGCATGTTGTTGATGGTGAGGGGGAGTCCAGAACCAGGGGTCACAGTCTAAGTATACAAGGTACACCATTTGGGACTGAGATGAGGAGAAATGTCTTCACCTACGGAAAGCAGTTGAGGTCAAAATATCCTGTGATTTCAAGAAAAAGTCAGACACAGCACTTGGAGCGTAAAGACTATGGTAATGGCGGTGGTGGGGGAGAGGTGGGGGGAGGCGGAGACATCCTATTGAGATGGGTGATCAGTCGTGATCTTAATTGAATGGTGGAGCTGGCTCGAAGGGCCAAATTTTCCATGTTTTTATGTTTATGGCACAGGCCTTGTTTGCAGACAGCACGAGAATGTATGTGCTGTGCTGTTTGCTGGCTCATTTCTCAGAGCAGTGCCTTCATTAATTACTACCAAACGGCCTGATTTACGATTTAAACAAATCTTGGCAGTTAGTTGTCTGTTAACATTTACTTGTGCATTATCTGGCACAACATCTCTACCGATAAGTCCATTTGCAAACCCATCAGCACTTTCAGACAGTATAAATATTACTTTTCCCTTACTTCAGTATCTTGCAAAACATCTTGTAGAGTGCAAGAAAAATGTTTACTTTTGTAGTGATTGGAACTACGTGGACCTTGTTGACTACGAGGTCCTTGATTGGCCCAGGTTAACAACCTCAATCAGGAAGCCCGGCCGACCAATATAAACAGAGGATTTCGAACCTCCTCAGCTCAGGGGACTGACTCCGAGCTGGCTGGCCACAGTCAGTGTACTGTGCACAAGTATACAAAGGGTAATGTGGTGATGGGATACTGGCCTCTGTGCAATTGTTTCAACTTACTTAAAGCAAAACTTGTGTTCTATACTTCCAGACAACTTTTGAGTAATGGATGTTACTACCTGTGTACCACTTATTTTTTCTGAATATAGGTATCACATTGACTTATTTCCTGTCTACCCTTGATTATCAGTGGAAGATCATATTAAAGTTGCTTACTTCTGACCAATGTGCCAAGCAACTACTATCCCTCATCATTGTTACTGGAAGTTCTCTTTCATCTTGTTTTTGAGACCCATAGCAACATTATCCTCTAGTTGCATGAGCTTCTCTGTTCATACTGAGTGAAGCTGTTGCAAAAATGGGGAACTATCCTTCAAGTTATGATAGGGGTACAAGTAAACCAAGGAAATATAATACATTATTGTCTAGCTCACAGATGTAAGATCACTAAAGACACCAAGCAAACTCAACAACCTGAGAATGTGAATTCACTTGGGTGGTGTTGCTTTCTAACTGTTCACCAGTGTTACTAACTTTTATTTCATAACATGAATGATATTCTCCCAGACACTCCACCCCATCTGTTAGTTCAACATTTCAGCCACCCTAATAGGAATGATGTGTATCTTGACGAGTTGATGACTTGTAAGAATTGCCAATGTAGGCAAAAGTTTAAAAGCAATACTGGATGGCACCAATGCTAAGACTTAAATCTTATTGTTTGTGCCATCTGTTATTTCCTTAAAATGTACAGCATATAGCTGAAGTAAGTTATTTTGCTAGCCTTTTTGGTGTTTGCTGTTAGGGGAGATTTACAGATCTATAGGCCTTATTCAGAGACACTTGCCTGCAGGTCATAAAATGAAAAAAAAATGCAGTACATGGATTTGCAGTTGAATATTTTGAAAGAGCTGTGTGTTGGTTAAAATATGTACACTACATCAAAACTTGGGAAATTAATGCAGTTGAGGTTCTATTACATCTAGACTGATTTTGTGAGCAAAAGCGGTCCAAAGATCCGATCCATTGTGGTGAAATATAAATTGAACAAATGTGTGCCATAAAATCAGAGAGCATGCTGAATCTTGTTTACTGCAGGCATTACAGTTACTGTGGCAGGCTAACAACTGGTGTGTTTTCCTTGTTGCTGAACCTTTGAGGAAAAGAGACCAATGAATGGAAATGGAAAAGACACTTGTCTGGTAAACAGTGAAGAAGAAAAGAGAACAACCAACATACTACTGTTCCAAGTAACAGAGAAAAAAAGATAGAAGGAAGTAATGGTTAGAGTTTGCAAATACTCAAATAAATCATCGTAGACCTAAAAGTTAACACTTTCCCTGGAGAAAGCAAATTGCTCGCTCTTGAGTTTGGTTTTTTTCCTTCTGAGCTTTTGTGGCATCATTACCTTGAGCACTGTCCTATCGATTTTTTTTTAAAAAAAAAATTATGATATCTAACTTATTCAGAAGCCTGTTTGCATCCTCCCCACCACACTCAATCCCACTTGGTTTTGTCTTGAGCAAACTTGCAGTATTACATTTAATTCCCTCATCCAGATCATTGTGTATTGTAAATGTTTGGATCTTAAGCGCTGATTCTTTTGGTACTCTACTTGTCACTGCCTTCCACTCTGATAAAGACCCAAATTATTCTCAATTTCTTGTTCCCTGTCTGCTAATCAGTTCTCAATTTATGCCTGTGTATTACCATCAGTTTCGTGTGCTTTGATTTTGGACAGTAATCTCTTCTGTGGCACCCTTTATTAAAAGCTTTATGAAAGCCCAAATACACAACAAGCACTGGTTTTCACTCCTCTATCCAACTGGTTACATTCATTTTCAAAAACAAAATCCAGCAAGTTTTTCAAGCACCATTTTCTTTTCATAAATACATGTTGAATTTGTGTACTTCCATTGGAGGTGGTAGTTCCTTAGTGACCTGTTATCACATTCTTTATGATAGACTGCAGCTTTTTTACCGCCTACTGATGTTAGGCCAACCAGGCTTTAATTCCTTGTCTTCTCCCTCCCTGTTATTTTAGGAGTAGGGTTACATTTGCCATCTTCCAGTCTTTCTGGATTGTTTCAGAACCTACAGAACTTTGGCAGATGACAATTAATGCATCTAATGTCACCTTCATTCGTGCCCTCAATTGTAGATAACTTGCCCCTGGGAATTTATCAGATTTCAGACTCTTATACATTTTTTTTGCTAATAATAATGGCTTTCAGTTCTTCTTTCCTAAAGACCTTCCTTCCCTGGCGTTTCTGGAAGGTTATCGGTCTCTTCAAAAGCTGAATGAAAGTAGTTGTTTAATTGCCCAAACATTTCCTTGTTTGCCATTATCAAAGCTTTTGTTTCAGACTGCAAGGAGCTTACATTTGTCTTCACTACCTTTTTTGATGCTTAGAAGCTTTTGCAGTTCACTTGATTTTCCTTGCAAATTTAACTCTTATAATCTATTTGTCCCCTTTTAACTCTTTGCTAAATTCTAAACTGCTCCTAGTCCTCGGGTTTCCTCACTTTTTGTACCAGCTTTTGTAACTTCTTTTTGCATCTAAAACTATTCTTAATTTCGTTTGTTAGCCATTGTCGGGCCACTTTTCCTGATATATTCCTTTATCCAAAAGAAGTGTATAACTGTGTTGCAATGCATGCATTTATTCTTTAAATATTAACCACTGTCTACACACTGTCATGCCTTTTAATGAAGTCTAATGTAGCCAACTCACCCCTCGTACTTCCATAGTTTCCTTTCAGTTGTACAGCCCTAATTTCAGATTGAATTAGTTTACTTTCTATCCCAGTGAAGGACACTCTCAAAATTCTATCATAAAATGAAAGCAAAAGAATTCTGTAATTTTATGCTCATTTTTTCCTAAATGACCATTCAGAGCAAAATTATTAATTAACTCCACTGCACGAAACTAGATCGAGGATAGTCAGTTCCTCAGTTGATTTGTCAACATACCAGTCTTAAAAGTCATCTTGTGCACACTTCAGGAATGCATCTACCACAGTATTATTGTTAATGTTGTTTTCCCAGTCCATATGTAGAATAAGGGCACCCATGATTATTGCAGCATCGTTGTTGTGTACATCTGTAATTTCCAGTTTAATGCCATTCCCTGCCTTACTGCTACTGTTTGGCAATATGTATGCAACTTCCATCCCTTGTCTGCTCAACGTAGATTGATTCCACATCTAGATTTTCTGCACCAATATCCTTTCTCACTATTGCACTAATTTTATCTTTCATTTTCAATGCTGACCCACTTTTTTTGAATATTTTTCTTAAAGATGGAAATGTTGTGTGTTCAGTTCTCAGCCCTCTGTCACCCTGCAGACGAGTCTGTGTAATCACACTCATATGAACCTGTTTTGAACTATTTATGCTGTTAATTTAACTACTTATTTCGAATACTATATGCATGCAATACAGTACATTTGGAATTGTCTCTGTCATTTTTACATTTTTTCTTTCTATTGTATTAAAGCCCTACTTGTTGCTAGCCCTCACTTCCTCTGCTTTTCACGTTTGCCTTATACTTTAACCTTGCATTTCCATCTTTGTTTCTCTCACTCTTGTCTCCCTCACAGGTTCCTGTACCCTGCACTCTAGTTTAAACCGTCCATTATGGAGTGATAGGTTTTAGACTCTTGCAAGTAAGTTTGAAATACCTGCAGAAAGGCTGGTTTGAAGAACTGCAATCAGTTCAAAGGTACATTTGAGAAGGTTAATTGTCATTTACACATTTATAATAAATCTTTGAATATCTTTAATAGATCCTGTGTAAGATGTGTTTGGGAAATCCCTAACCACTGCATATAGGCATAGTTAAACAGCAAGAAAAAAGCCCCTTCAGTCCCATTACATCCACGTGAGTCAAAAACAAGCACCTAATTAATGAAACTATTCTGCACTTGGCTCATGGACTTTTAAGCATGAACATTGCAGGTGTACATCTACATGCTACTTAAATGTTATGAAGATTTTTACTTCTGCCACACTTAACAGGCAGTAAGTTCCAGATTCCCGCTATCCTCTGGCTGAAAAAGCCTTTCTTCATATCGCCTCTAAATTTCCTCCACCTTGCTTTAAATCTATGGCCCTCTTGTTTTTTTGATCCCTTCATCAAGAGGAAATGTTCCCTTGTCTACCCCATCTTTGCCCCTCATATCAACCGTGTCTTCCCTCTGTCCCCTCTGTCTCCTCTGCTCCAAAGGAAACAACCCCAGTCTGTCCAATCTCTCCATATAATTAAAGCACTCTAGCCCAGGCAACATATGGGTAAATCTCCTGTGCGCCATCTCCAGTGCTATCACATCCCTCCTATAATGTAGATTCCAGGACTACACACAATCTCCTCCTATTTCGCTGCTTGTCACTTTTCTCCCTACTCCATCCACTTGCTGCTTTTCTTTCATCTTCCTCATTGCTCCTTTTCACAGCTCTTGATCATAATAATGACTTGGTGAAAGAGGAAGTGGGTGGGAGCAGGATTGTTGGCAGAGAGCAATGAGTGGTAAGATGGATGGGGAACTGGAAGAAATGAGGTGGATGTAACTAGCAAGTTGGCAAGTACACTTTTGGGCTGGTTATGTTCAAGGCAGTCAATAGGTTTTTAATGAGTAAATTTCAAGTGAGGAGCATAACTGATCCACTTTGACGCAAGAAATTGCAATGTGACTTTTGTGAAGTATGTTTATGTTTAGCAAGTTAGGAATGTTTAAGGAGGAGTAGCACTATTGGGAAAAGTTGAAGAATTTTTTTAATGGGTATCGCTTTGGAAGATGTAGATAGCACAGTGTTATTCCCATTTCAAACAGAGTGTGGTATTAATATCTAATATAAATTAGAGATACATGCCACGAATTTCTTGTAAAACTTGAGAGAAATGTCTCTGTAAAGAAAACAGCATGTTTCCAATTGATCAAAATCTCCAGCAGCAAGGGATGTCAAAAACTTAAAATATAAATGCAGAGTGATTCCCTGCTCTTATTTGCACTGTCTCGTTGCCAGATCTCGCTGATATATCTGAAACAGGCTTTGCTGCAGAATTTATGACTCAGTGCCAGCAGAAGGCAGCACAGTACCATGCATTTTAAATTTTACAGAGCAACTTTTGGAAGACAGTAACTTTAGAAAAATGGGTGATGTGTGATTTCTTTTTTAAAAAAAAAGTTTCTGTTCATTTGATGCATAACTATCATAGTTTTGATTACATTGCAGTAAGCAGTTTAGTGCTTTATCATTTCTTGATAAATCAATATTTGCACCTCCCAGAGGTTTGTTCACTGAATTAAAATGTTTACACCTTGGGCAACAAATTCAACTTTGATTAAATTTGCATTATTTTCTTTGTTACTTTTTACTGTGGAAGAACCATGCAAATCTTTGCCACAGAAATCTTCGGTATCATTACAGAAATAAGTGAAGAGTTTATTGTGCACATAGTTACGTACTGTTTACAGTAGAGAAATGGACCATTTCATCCAATTGCTGTATGTTGATGACATGATCTACTAGACCTATAGGTTAGTAACTTGGATTTAAGTGGTGGTGGTTATTAATTCAACCTAAAGCATTGCTTTTGTTTTAGAAATGGCTTCCAAGTATAAAAGTTGCTCCTCAGGGCATACTGGCAGTGATACCAAGCAGTTCTTTAGATTTATTTTGGGGTTAGCAACCCAAACTGACTTAAAATCATTTCTATTCTTTTGTGTTTTAATCATTTCCTTGTTGTTTGTTCCATCCAGGAACTAAACAAATTGCTGTAGTGTTAATAGTATAGTAGTGGTGTAATTTCAAGATTTGTTTTCCTATTCTGTCTCAGCAGACCTCGCTTTGTTTTTGGAGTAGCATGCAATTATGGATATTTTCTCATCAATCTACTCAGATGCTTATTATGCACATTGAAGCAGGTGGGACTTTGAACCCAGGCCTCTTGGCAAGGAAGTAGGAACACCACTACTGTGCCACATGACCAAAACACGCAATTATATATATTTTTTTCTAATAAATCTATTCAGAGACTTTATTGCACACTTCTGGAGCAGGTGGGGCTTGAACCCAAATATCCTGGCCCAGAGGTAGGGATAGCTACTATGATTGCACCACACTAGCTGAAATGCACAATTATATTGTATCCTGCAAATCATCGATTAAATGAGGCATCATTATTAAACAGTGTATCAGGCAGAAGACAAAGTGTAGAGTTGGATGAACACAGCAGGCCAAGCAGCATCAGAGGAGCAGGAAGGCTGACGTTTCGGGCCTAGATCCTCCTTCAGAAAATCAGGCAGAAGCCTTTGTTTCTCATGCCACTTCATTGTTTGTATTCTATCTAACCTTTTTTTTTGGCTTTATCTGATGCTGTTATCCTAAGGATGCAAAATTATTGTCTCACTTTTTGTTCTCAATTTTTAAATGTATTTATGGGAAATGAGGGCAATTAAAATGAAGTGCCTTATTGAACCACTGCAGCCCATGCAGTGCAGTTAAGAAAGTTCCAGGATTTTGACAGTGTTAGTAAAGAAATTGTGAGATTGATTAATTTTTCAAAAATTGAATTATTTTGACCTAAGCGAGTGAGCAAATTACATTTTGTTTGGTTGTGGTTATTTCGTAAAATGGTATCTGTAAGGAAGGAAGCCATATTGTCCAGGTCAAATGTGACATCATAAATTCCATCCTTTGTGGTTGCTTTTATGGCTCAGGCTAATGTAAACCGAGGTAACAGGTGAGACTGCTTTGTAATGCTTTTATGCATGGATACGTTACATTGTTAAATTGGTTTAATTTTGGTTTAATAGTTGGTTTAATAAGTATATAATGAGGTCTCTTGGAGAACAAAAGCTTGTATGGTTTTTGGAAAATAAGTTTTGCATTTGTTTTAAACATCAGGTTATTGCAGATTCATAGTTCTTTGAAAGAATAATGATAGGTTTTAGCAAATATTCAGATATATCAGTTTGGGCAGTCGGAATGATAGTTCATTGTTAGGGGTGACACTACATATTCTAAGCAAATGCATTCATTGTTCATTGGTGTCATTGTTATTAGTAGAAATCTGTTAAGTTGACAGGTTGATGCTCACAAGCTGTTACAAAAGAATGGTATGACAGAGTAATTGGCATGTCAGAAAATGAATTGCGAGCCAGGAGGAAGTTTTGTCCCTAAGATGACCATTAATTTTAAAGATGACAATTGGGAATTGGCAGGCACTACCCAACCAATCCAAGATTGACCAAAAATGGTTCGTGCACTAATGAGCCAGTTAGGGTTCAGACTTATCTCCTCCCTACCTCCCCACCTACACTCACCTTTCCTGGCTCCATCCCCGCCTCTTTGACCAGTCTGTCTCCTCTCCACCTATCTTCTCCCGTATCCATCTTCTCTCCCTCTCTCCCTATTTATTTCAGAACCTCCTTCCCCTCTCCCATTTCGGCCCGAAACATCAAGCTTTCCTGCTCCTGTGATGCTGCTTGGCCTGCTGTGTTCATCCAGCTCTACGCCTTGTTATCTCAGATTCTTCAGCATCTGCAGGTCCTACTATGTCTGAATCAATCTTAACCCCACTGTGAAGCCTCTTCTAAGGATGCCTTCCATGAAGACGTTACCCTCCTTCCTCCGTAAAAACGCCTAAAGGCCCTCCGCTTCTTCCTGTCCCGCAGGCTGGACCAGTCCCCCTCCATTGACACCCTCATCCGCTTAGCCGAACTCGTCCTCGCCCTCAACAACTTTTCTTTCAATTCCTCCCACTCCCTACAGACAAAGGGGGTGGCCATGGGTACCCGCATGGGCCCAAGCAATGCCTGCCTCTTTGTAGGTTACGTGGAACAATCACTCTTCTGTACCTACACTGGCCCGAAACCCCACCTCTTCCTCCGTTACATCGATGACTATATTGGCACCGCCTCGTGCTCCCACGAGGAGCTCGAACAGTTCATCCATTTCACCAACCCCTTCCACCCCAACCTGAAGTTCACCTGGACCCTCTCTAATACCTCTCTCTCCTTCCTGGACCTTTCTGTCTCCATCTCCGGCAACCACCTAGAAACCGATATCCATTTCGAGCCCACAGACTCCCACAGCTACCTAGAATACACCTCCTCCCACCCACCTTCCTGTAAAAATGCCATCCCCTACTCCCGATTCCTTCGCCTCTGCCACATCTGCTCCTAGGATGAGGCATTCCACTCCCGTACATCTCAGATGTCCTTGTTTTTCAAGAACTGCAACATCACCTCCCCCCCCAGTAGTCGAGAACGCCCTCGACCGTGTCTCCCGCATTTCCCACAACTCATTCCTCATCCCCCTACCCGCAATAAAAAAAACCAATACAAAATCCCCCTCGTCCTCACGTACCACCCCACCAACCTCCTGGATCCAATGCATCCTCCTCCGACACTTCTGCCATCTGCAATCCGACCCCACCACCAAAGACATTCTCCCCCCACAACCCTTTATCTGCCTTCCGGAGGGACCACTCTCTTCGTGACTCCCTTGTCCGCTCCACACTCCCCTCCAGCCCCACCACACCCGGCACTTTTCCCTGCGACCTGCCCCTACACCACCCCCTCACCCCAATCCCAGGCCCCAAGAAGACTTTCCACATCTAGCAGATGTGCAGGTGAACCTCTGCTTATGTGGTGTACTGCATCCGCTGTTCCTGTTGTGGCCTCCTCTACATCGGGGAAACCAAGCGGAGGCTTGGGGCCCACTTTGCAGAACACCTACACTCGGTTTGCACTAAACAACTGCACCTCCCAGTCGCGAACCATTTCAACTCCCCCTCCCATTCCTCAGACGACATGTCCATCCTGGGCCTCCTGCAGTGCCACAACGATGCTACACGAAGGTTGCAGGAACAGCAACTCATATTCCGCTTCGGAACCCAGCAGCCTAATGGTATCAATATGGACTTCACAAGCTTCAAAATCTTCCCTCCCCCTACCGCATCCCAAAACCAGCCCAGCTCGTCCTCGTCTCCCTAACCTGTCCTTCCACCTATTCCCTCCCACCTCAAGCCCCATTCCCATCTCCTACCTACTAACCTCATCCTGCCCCCTTGACCTGTCCGTCCTCCCTGGACTGACCTATCTCCTCCCTACCTCCCCACCTACACTCACCTTTACTGGCTCCATCCCCACCTCTTTGACCTGTCTGTCTCCTCTCCACCTATCTTCTCCTCTATCCATTTTCTATCCGCCTCTCCCTCTGTCACTATTTATTTCAGAACCTCCTTCTCCTCCTCCATTTCTGAAGAAGGGTCTAGGCCGGAAACGTTAGCTTTCCTGCTGTGTTCATCCAGCTCTACACCTTGTTATCTAGGGTTCAGACTATTGCTGATCATGCACACGAGTAGTGGCCAGCCATGGTTACCAAGTGGTGATTTGTCATGGTTTGGTGAAAAAGGAAGGAAGAATGAAGACAGGAGGACAACTTTGTTCTACAGAATGGAATGCTGAGATGTGTGCCCAGTCAACCCGTGTCTCAAACTCAGGAACAAAAACAAAGTTGCTGGAAAAGCTCAGCAGGTCTGGCAGCATCTATGGAGGAGAAAACAGTTAACGTTTCGGGTCCGGTGACCCTTCCTCAGAACTGATGGTAGCTGGGAAAATGTCAGTTTATATGCAGAAAATAGGGAGGTGTGTGGGGTAGGGAGTAAACGATAGGATAGAGCCCAAAGAGGGAGAAAGAGACAGTTGGACAGACAAAGGAGTTGCTAACGATCACGCTGGGAGGGTGAATAGTTGTTAATGGGGACTGTTAGTGACAGTGTCTCAAACTGGTATCTTGAAGTGGATCAACTGAAAACTGCTGCTTCTATTAGATGTTATTTCTTTTGTATTTGTTATGATCACTTAATAAGTCTGTAAGATGTATGACAATATACATGTGTCTGGAATGGGTTTTGTAATTAATCAGGATTACTAAAATTTTGGATTGGCTGTCTCAAACTGTTTACAATTGTATCAGAGATAATAGGTGCTGGAGAATCCGAGATAACAAGGTATGGAGCTGGATGAACACAGCAGGCCAAGCAGCATCATAGGAGCAGGAAAGCTTGACGTTTGGGGCCTAGACCTTCATCAGAAATGGGGGAGGGGAAGAGGGTTCTGAAATAAACAGGGAGAGGGGGGAGGCGGATAGAGGATGGATAGAGGAGAGGATAGGTGGAGAGGAGGCAGACAAGTCGAAGAGGCGGGAATGTAGCCGGTAAAGGTGAGTGTGGGTGGGGAGGTAGGGGGAGGGGATAGGTGAGAGGAAGAACAGGTTAGGGAGGCGGGGACGAGCTGGGCTGGTTTTGGGATGCGGTAGGGGGAGGGGAGATTTTGAATGCATCATCCTCCGACACTTCCGCCATCTGCAATCCGACCCCACCACCAAAGACATTTTTCCCTCCCCACCCTGGTCTGCTTTCCGGAGGGACCACTCCCTCCGCGACTCCCTTGTCCGCTCCAGCCCCACCACACCCGGCACTTTTCCCTGCAACCGCAGGAAGTGCTACACCTGCCCCCACACCACCTCCCTCACCCCAATCCCAGGCCCCAAGAAGACTTTCCACTTCAGGCAGATGTTCACCTGCACATCTGCCAATGTGGTATACTGCATCCGCTGTACCCGTTGTGGCCTCCTCTACATCGGGGAAACCAAGCGCAGGCTTGGGGACCGCTTTGCAGAACACCTGCGCTCAGTTCGCAACAAACAACTGCACCTCCCAGTTGCGAACCATTTCAACTCCCCCTCCCATTCCTCAGACGACATGTCCATCCTGGGCCTCCTGCAGCGCCACCATGATGCCACCCAAAGGCTGCAGGAACAGCAAATCATATTCAGCCTGGGAACCCTGCAACCCAATGGTATCAGTGTGGATTTCACAAGCTTCAAAATCTCCCCTCCCCCAACCGCATCCCAAAACCAGCCCAGCTCATCTCCACCTCCCTAACCTGTTTTTCCTCTCACCCCAAGCCACACCCCCATCTCCTATCTACTAACATCATCCCGCCCCCTTGACCTGTCCGTCCTCCCTGGACTGACCTATCTCCTCCCTACCCCCCCACCTACACTCACCTTTACTGGCTCCATCCCTGCCTCTTTGACTTGTCTGTCTCCTCTCCACCTATCCTCTCCTCTATCCATCTTCTATCTGCCTCCCCCTCTCTCCCGATTTGTTTCAGAACCCTCTTCCCCTCCCCCATTTCTGATGAAGGGTCTAGGCCCGAAACGTCAAGCTTTCCTGCTCCTATGATGCTGCTTGGCCTGCTGTGTTCATCCAGCTCCACACCTTGTTATCTCTGTTTACAATTGTAGTTGATTTAGGTCTTTCAAATAAAGTTGAGGAGAACCCCACAATCGTACAGAACGGTGTTGTGCTAAGATGTGTGGGTTGGAGGGGCTTGCAGTTGATGTTCCTATGATCCTGTAGCCCTTGTACTTTTAGACAGTGGAGGTTGTTGCTCTTCTGAATTTCAGGTTAGGAAGTTAGGTTGAGCTGTTGATATTCAAAATGCATATTTTTACTTGTTAGTATTCATTAGGCTAACCAAAGACTAAATGAATTAAAATTATTCAAACTGTTCATCTCTTATTAAATTTGATCAAAGTAAGCCGATGAAAATGAGATTAAATAGAAGCATGAATGTAGGTTCATGAATTAAGAAAAGAATATCAGCATTTTATATTTAGAGAGAGTACAATATGACAAACCCATTGGACCCATTGTGTCACTCATGGTCCTAGGTCTTTAATTGCAGTTATTATTTTTATCCATGCCTTTTTCGCAATTTTTTGACATCAAGAAAATTGATTGATTGAATAAGGTTGTTGAAGTGTGCTCTATAGCATTGAATTATTGAAATTCTCGAGGTACACAAACTGCTGTAGTAAATAAATTTAAGGTGTCTTGTTAAATCAAAAGCAGTGCCTTATAAGAAGGTCATTGATCTCTAAAGATGGTGATGTGGCTTCAGAAAATAAATGCTGACATGGGCCACGCAATTGCACCATTACCTTTGATTGTTAAGTGCAAGTGTACAGTTATCTTGTAATTTTCCTTGGTCTTAAATAAATGTGTTGATAGTCATCCTTTCTTTTTGTAGCTACTGTGTATATAGCAATATTCGGAATCTGACTGCATGATGCTTTTTGCCTGTAATTGTGCATTAAAGAGATAAACTATTTGCTGGTTCCGTGGCTCTCAGACTTTGAGTTGGCAATGAACAGTACAGAAAATATTGATTTAAACAGTTTCTTCATTTACATTTCCATAGATAATCCAATGATGTGTAATCTGAGATTGTGAACATGAGGTGGTAACCATTTTTTTCAGTCGTAAGTTCTATACTCATTTACAGAATGAGGGTGTCGCTGGCTAGGCAGCATTGATTGCCCATCCATAATTGCCTAAAGGACAGTTTAGAGTTAACCACATTGTTGTGGGTCTGGAGTCACATGTAGGCCAGACCAGGTAAGAATGGCAGTTTCCTTCCCTAAAGGACATTAGTGAACCAGATGGGTTTTTCCAACAATCAACAATGGATTTATGGTCATCATTAGGTTCTTAATTCCAGATATTTATTGAATTCAAATTCACCCATCTGCCATGGCGGATTCGAGCCTGGATCCCCAGAACGTTACCTGGGTTTCTGGATGAACAGTTCAGTGATAATACCACTAGGCCATCGCCTCTCCCACAGTGAAGCAGCAGAGCATTGATTTGAACATACTGAGGCTGCTGAAGTAACTGCTGCTGAAGGACTTTCATAACTTTTGGCAAGATGCTTCTCTGTATCATATTGGGATTACCCCATATGGGTCAGAGGTTTGTGACATCCGTCACAGCGGACATGTGCTGACCTATTGTCATCTCAGCGACACCTGCTTACTGGAGCTCTTGAATATTCAAATTGCAGGTCCATTAAGGTTTTTGAAGATCAGTCTGCTGTGGTCTTCAAAGCAAGATCCTGATTTTGTGAACTTACAAATTAGAAAAAGCAAAGTGAAGTATCAGGCAGGAAGATCTTTAGGATCAATAGATCCTCTCAAAGATTGATGATTGGTTTGTTGAAAATGATAAAAGTGCTGTGTAAAATATAATTCATGCTGAAAAGCTTTTGTTTTTTAATCTTAATTCACGGTGTGCTTACCTTCTATTAATTGACGTTCTGAAAATTCTGTTGTTTATTTGATTTTTTTTTGCATTTGCTTTTAATTTAGAAAATAATGCTATGAGGTTAACTCTACCTTTTGATGTAGGCATTTTTAGCATGACTGTACTTGCCGATTTCATCTCTGTGTAAGTGGTGGTTTTAATTTTTGAGTGATAGTTAGTTATTTAATGCTGTGCATTTGCACCCTGATCCATAAACGCGTAGATCCATTAAGCGTAATGCTATTAAATCCTGCTTAATACCTATTGAAAATACCACACCGTTGGCAACAAAATTAGCTGAATTATAGAGTGTCACTTGTTCTTTAAACAGGAGTTCCTCAACTTCAGAGCGGTAATAGACTCAAGAAAGTAGCAGGATTGACTCAATGTGGCAGTAAAGATTAGCAGACTGTGGTGCGTGCCATAACATGAAGTATAAAACAGAAAAATTTGAATTAAGTACTTTTCTTAAAACAAGTTCATTACCTTGTAACAAGGCTTTAGCACTATACACCTAGAAAGCACAATGCTCATTCATGAGTCAGGAGAACCTTACATTTGGGTAGCATTGTACCATGGGCTTGTATCAATTTATCTAAATTTATTTTGAATTTGAATTTCCATGGAGATTCACCTCATTTGCAGCAACTTTAGGAAATCTGCAGAACTGGGGAGATACCACGTACCCAGAGTGAGCTCCTTTTCTCCAATGTTTCTGTAGCTTCTTTGATGCAACGTTGGGAGAATTTTGATGGAAATTTGGACTGCTTAATGGTCTTTTTTTAAAAGGTAACTTTGAATGATAAATGGATATGTAACCCATCAAATACCCAGTCTTCAAATCCATGCACAAGCTACCCAATCATTGCTTCTGATGCACACTAAACGCAACAACAGCCATTGAACCTTGATAAAAGTTGCAGAGTTTTCCATTATATTTTTCCAAGGTAGCAGCAGCTCAGTAGCATTGTTAATGATTAATTTGATCTTCTCTGTATACTTATCCTTTATAATTTGGGTTTGTAATGTTACTCCTCAGGAAAAACTAATTAAATAGTTAAAAAGAATAATGTTGAGTTGAAATGGAAGTGCTTGAAAGGAAGTCAGAATCAGAAATTTGGCAATGCCATCAAAGTTGCACACCGTCAAAATGGGGCTTTGAGTGTGTTAGTGGAATTGCTAGCAAGTGAACTTGGAATGCTACTCAAACGTTCATTGAAAATCTAGACACTCTTGGAGATAATAGCTACTGCAGATGCTGGAGAATCCGAGATAACAAGGTGTGGAGCTGGATGAACACAGCAGGCCAAGCAGCATCACAGGAGCAGGAAAGCTTGATGTTTCGGGCCTAGACCCTTCAGAAAAACAATTTTTTTTTCCTGATGAAGGGTCTAGGCCCGAAACGTCAAGCTTTCCTGTTCCTGTGATGCTGCTTGGCCTGCTGTGTTCATCCAGCTCCACACCTTGTTACCTCGGCTTCTCCAGCATCTGCAGTACCTATTATCTCTGATATAATTTTAACCCCACTGTGAAGCCTCTTCCAAGGATGCCGACCCTGAAGAAGTTACTCTCCTCCCTCCGGACAAACCTCAGTGGATCTCTCTCCCACTGCAACTCTCTCATAATCTCGTCGGCCTTGAAACTGCTCGACCATGTCCTGAAGCAAACCAGGCACTACAGCCACATCACCTTTCTTAGTACCTGCCTACGGAACCAGATCATCCCCAATGGACTATAGTCCACATTCAAGCCTTCCCAATTTGGCTCCAACCGTGACAATATCTACATTCAGAACATTGAGACCCTTCAGAAGTGTTTTCCCCCTAGACACTCTTGGAGTTGGTTACAAAACATATGCATTCAAGTGATCATGCTGGTGAGCTGGGATATTTGTGCTGCAGCATGAGTGATGCCTGCATGTACTCCAAGTGCATACTAGGTCATAACAGAGTAGATGTGTACTTGAAATTTGTTCCTCTTCCAACTTTACAATGGCTATTATTGTGGCAAAAAAAAAGTTTGGATTTAATTCTGGGCTTGAATGGAGAAGTTGTTTATGTGACAGCCCAGATATTCATTTTTAGCAGTGATACACCAGCAAATTTTAGTTTCTGACAGTTTGTCTTTTTTGTTCCATCCCATCACTTCATCTTTCAATGATTTTGGAAGTGTGACCATTCACCTTGAGGAATATATGGTGGAATTTAAGTTGCAACTGAAATATGGTAAACCTTTACTGTGTTTATGGATTTATGTAGTTTTCTTCAGGAAAAAGAACAAGAAATGCATAGTTACATATTGGCTGAGTTTGAATTGATCTTACCAGAAGTACCTTGGGTAGAAACTGCAAATAAAATTTCTTAAAACAAATTAGAGGGCAAGCATAATAATTTTGGGAATGAGAAAGTGATGTGTATCCTGTCACAGTGACATCTGTCATGTACAAGAGTCTGAGAGGAGTGATGGAATATTCTGCACAAGAGATGTACTTGCTTGTAAGTTTAGTATGTTTTATATTCTGCACAGAGTGATTTTGAGGAAACACACCAGAGTTAGACTGTGTCACTTATAGGCTAAGGGAAGTCTTCCCAATCCAGAACAGGCTGCAAATTGCCCAAAGATGTTCAAACGTTATTCAAAGTGGAACCAAACCATGAGCCATAGCAGAAGAGGTTGTGTCATTTATCTATAGCAATTTGATGCCATTGACAAATTCCATGGGAACAAATTGAACTAAAATGTCTTCAGAAAAGAATTACAAGATTTATCGTGGTAAGAGGCACATAGAATCTGCTGCAACATCGCCACCAGTCAAGTAGTTGCTGCCCTTTTGCAGTTGTTTGAGATCCCTAAAAGTCAATTGAGGCCAGAGTGCTGGTGTTTGTGAAAAAAGCAAATCCGGTGGTAAAAAGACAAAGGGGGTGGCCATGGGTACCCGCATGAGCCCAAGCTATGCCTTCCTCTTTGTAGGTTACATGGAACAATCCCTCTTCCGTACCAATGCTGGGCCGAAACCCCACCTCTTCCTCCGTTACAGTCATCAATGTATCGGCGCCGCCTCGTGCTCCCATGAGGAGCTCGAACAGTTCATCTACTTCACCAACACCTTCTACCCCAACCTTAAGTTCACCTGGACCATCTCTAATACCTCTCTGATCTACCTGGACCTCTCTGTCTCCATCTCGGGTAACCACCTAGAAACGGATATCCATTTCAAGCCCACCGACTCCCACAGCTACCTAGAATACACCTCCTCCCACCCACCTTCCTGCAAAAATGCCATCCCCTATTCCCAATTCATTTGCCTCCGCCGCATCTGCTCCCAGGATGAGGCATTCCACTCCCGTACATCTCAAATGTCCTCATTCTTCAAGGACTGCAACTCTTTCCTCCCCCCGCGCAGTGGTCGAGAACGCCCTCGACCGTGTCTCCCGCATTTCCCGCAACTCATCCCTCACACTCCTCCCCGCAATAACAACCAAAAAAGAATCCCCCTCGTCCTCACGTACCACCCCACCAACCTCCGGATCCAACGCATCATCCTCTGACACTTGCACCATCTGCAATCTGACCCCACTACCAAAGACGTTTTTCCCTTCCCTTCCCAGCTTTGTTTGCTTTCCGGAGGGACCACTCTCTCCGTGACTCCCTTGTCAGCTCCACACTCCCCTCCAGCCCCACCACAGCCGGCACTTTTCCCTGCAACCGCAGGAAGTGCTACACCTGCCCCCACACCACCTCCCTCACCCCATCCCAGGCCCCAAGAAGACTTTCCACATCAGGCAGAGGTTCGCCTGCACATCTGCCACTGTGGTATACTGCATCTGCTGTACCCATTGTGGCCTCCTGTATATCAGGGAAACGAAGCAGAGTCTTGGGGACTGCTTTGCAGAACACCTGCGCTCAGTTCGCAACAAACAATTGCACCTCCCAGTTGTGAACCATTTCAACTCCCCCTCCCATTCCTCAGACGACATGTCCATCCTGGGCCTCCTGCAGCGCCACCATGATGCCACCCGAAGGCTGCAGCAACAGCAAATCATATTCAGCCTGGGAACCCTACAGCCCAATGGTATCAATGTGGATTTCACAAGCTTCAAAATCTCCCCTCCCCCATCCGCATCCCAAAACCAGCCCAGCTCATCTCCGCCTCCATAACCTGTTCTTCCTCTCACCTATCCCCTCCTCCCACCTCAAGCCCCACCCCCATTTCCTATCTACTAACCTCATCCCGCCCCCTTGACCTGTCCATCCTCCCTGGACTGACCTATCTCCTCCCTACCTCCCCACCTACACTCGCCTTTACTCGCCCCATCCGTGCCTGTTTGACTGGTCTGTCTCCTCTCCACCTATCTTCTCCTGTATCCATCTTCTATCCGCTTCCCCCTCTCTCCCTATTTATTTCAGAACCCTCTTCCCCTCCCCCATTTCTGATGAAGGGTCTAGGCCCGAAACGTCAAGCTTTCCTGCTCCTATGATGCTGCTTGGCCTGCTGTGTTCATCCAGCTCCACACCTTGTTATCCAGTGGTATTGAGCTGTGTTGGTTTTGCATGCTGAAGATGGTTATGTTTCTGTGTATACTGGGGTCCATTGCTGATGGAGTCCTTGAGAGGCAGTGGTAAAAGACACCTCTGCAGATTTATTTATTTATTTATTTTTTTTTTTTTTTGCAACTATCCTAAAGCATTCTATGCATGATCTAGCAACTGCAGTTTAATCATCCCCAAGCCACAGGAATGCATTGACTCATTGCTTATAGACCTGAGCAGGCTAGCCAGTTGTGGGTACGGTGTCTTGAAAGAACAAATTAATTGTGACCACATGATTGCGGGGGGAGAAAAATCAGATTTCATGCAAACAAAAACAATTGTCAGAAAAGAAATGTTCAATGCACTAGACAGGTCACCTAGCAAAACTGGAATCAATGGGTATCAGGAGGCAAATGCTCTGGTGGTTAGTCATACCTCACACTTAGGGAGATGGTTGTGGTTGTGGGAGGTTAATCATCTCAGCTCCAGGACTTCTCTGCAGGAGTTCCTCAGGGTAGTGTCCTAGGCCCATCCATCTTCAGCTGCTTCATCAATGACCTTCCCTCATCTTGAGGTCAGAAGTAGGGATGTTCGCCAATGTTCAGCGCCATTCGTGTCTCCTCAGATACTGAAGCAGTCTATGTTCACATGCAACAAGATCTGGACAATATCCAGGCTTGGGCTGAGAAGTGGCAAGTGACATTTGCGCCGCACAAATGCCAGG
Organism: Ginglymostoma cirratum; assembly: GCA_024137785.1. Taxonomy (NCBI): domain Eukaryota; kingdom Metazoa; phylum Chordata; class Chondrichthyes; order Orectolobiformes; family Ginglymostomatidae; genus Ginglymostoma; species Ginglymostoma cirratum. The sequence continues at coordinate 17,625,038 of JAHRHZ010000139.1, read as the reverse complement.
CTATAACAATCACCAATAAGAGACAATCTTGCCATCGCCCCTTGACATTCAATGGTGTTACTATCACTGAATCCCTCACTGCCAACGTTCTGGGAGTTATCATTGACCAGAAACTCAACTGGACTCGCCACATTAACAGAGTGGCTACCAGAGCTGGGAATACTGTGTTGAGTAACTCCCCTCCTGACGTCTCAAAGCCTGTCCACCGTCTACAAAGCACAAGTCAGGAGTGTGGTGGAATACTCCCCACTTGCCTGGATGAGTGCTTCCCAAAAACATTCAAGAAGATTGACAACATCCAGGACAAAGCAGTCCGCTTGATTGGCATAACATCCACAAGCATTTGCTCCCTCCACCACTGACGCTCAGTAGCAGCAGTGTGTACTATCTACAAGATGCACTGCAGGAATTCACCAAAGATTCCCAGACAGCACCTTCCAAACCCACGACCACTTCCATCTAGAAGGACAAGGGCAGCAGATTTATGGGAACACCACCACCTCCAAGTTCCCCTCCAAGTCAGTCACCATACTGACTTGGAAATATATCACCATTCCTTCACTGTCGCTGGGTCAAAATCCTGGAATTCCCTCCCTAATAGCATTGTGGGTCAACCCACAGATGGAGGACTGCAGCGGTTTAAGAAGGCAGCTCACCACCACCTTCTCAAGGGCAACTAGGGATGGGCAAGAAATGCTGGCCAGCCAGCGATGCCCACATCCCACAAATGAATTAAAAAAAAAGTAAGAGCATAATTGGGCCATTATCCATGGAAATACCAAGGCTTTAGGTGGGTTTGTTAGTTGTGGAGGCCCGATCGTGGAACCTGTCAACTTAAAAGCCTGCCAAATTGACAGAGAGAGCAGGAAGCCCTTCAGACCCCTTTTATTGTGCTCACTTTGTGGAGCTAAATAATAGGACAAAAGGCAGATTGCTCAACAGGATGCATAGAATGCTTTCAATATAGGAAGATAGCTCATTTCAAGCAGTTCTGCAATTATAAATTAACAATATTCAAGGAATGAAAGAAGGAGAACGTGGAAAGCAAACAAATCAGGAAATTGTTTCCCTATTTCTAGTGTAAATAAGGATCGAAAACACAAGTTTTGATCAGTTGCTTTGAAGTTTAAAAACTTTTAAAACCAAGTTCAAACATGTTAGTGGTGCAGATATGTTTAATATCGTCTGACCACTTGGAATATCTCAAAGGAGTAAATAAGTATCCATCCATCAAAACTTATGAACAGCATGTTCTTCAGTAAGCTTGATGCTACTACCACTCAACCAGGAGTCGAGACCGAGAGGCAGTTCTGCTGGAACAGTCTTTATTTTGGTATGCCATCAGTTTTGGAATGTCCAAGTGAATTACATCAAATATTTTGAAAGAGAAAAAAGGTGACTTTTCGTGGATGACGTACATGTTTCTGTCTTGTGCCATGATTGTGACTTCTGAGTTTGCAAAGATCTGAAAGTTATGTAAGAGGCAAATGTAACCTTAAACAAAAAAATGTGAATTTGGGAAACAAAGAACAGAAAGATATAATGGTAAACTCCAAAAAATGAAATCCATCAGTGGCTTTTCGCAAGTGAAGTGAGTTAATGATGTCCAAAGTTTTCTCATTGACCTCAGACTCATTGAAATCACTAAACCTTTTGTGAAAAGGCTAGCACTATTGACAATATTGGAATAATGAGCAAACAAACACATTCAAAAAAGTAAAGAGAAGACACATTTCTTCAGGAAAAAAACAAAGAACTGCAGATGCTGTAAATGAGGAACAAAAACAGGAGTTGCTGGAAAAGCTCAGCAGGTCTGGCAGCATCTGTGAAGAAAAAATTCAGAGTTA
>JAHRHZ010000139.1:14578870-14610033 GCA_024137785.1 Ginglymostoma cirratum | reverse complement strand
ACACACACACAAACACACACACTCACTCTCTAACACACACACAAGCACTCACACACAGACACACAAGCACCCACACACAGACACACAAGCACGTACTCACTCTCCAACACACACACACTCTCTCTCTAACACACACACACATACTCTTACAAACACACACACACTCTAACACTAAGACACAATCTCACTCTCTAACACACACACATACACAAATGTGCGCACACAGACTCTCTCTCTCTCTCTCTTCTGAAGAAGGGTCCCGACCCAAAATGTCAGTTTTCCTGCTCCTCTGATGCTGCCTGGCCTGCTGTATTCATCCAGCTCCACACTGTGTTATCTCTGACTCCAGCATCGGCAGTTCTTACTATTTCTGAATTTTCCTTGATTTTATTTGTCAGTATTCTTTTATCCCCTTTCTTTCTTTCTTAGATATATTTTTGATTTTACTCCTGCATGTTCAAACTAATGAGACCTTCTGCAGTACTGCATTCTTGACATCCAGTGGGCTCTAAATTGGACTGTCCCATTCTTTTTCTTTGTGGGAATACGTTTATTCTGAATCATTTGAATTTCTCCTGAATCCTCTGAATTCCTCCTAATGCTTTCACACTGATTTAACTTCAAGTAGGTGTTACCAGTCCACTTCAGTTGCATGTCTCCTTGGCCAATATCTAGCCAACAAGTCAAATGCTTGCCTTCTAATATCAGCAATAGTAATTTCAAAGCGATTAGCCAATAATTTGTAAATGTAGCACATTGCACCAGTTACAATTCTTTCACATCTTTTCAGAATTGTCAATACCTAAATGGTCTGTTATATGGATGGATGATATATGGCAGTGCCACTTATTTTTGACAATGCTTTTCTACCTTCATTAAGAGCTTAGTTTTAAATTCATTAAGCCTGACAGGTAAAACCTCTGCTATGAGAGTTAATATTAACAGCTTTTCTGTATTAACAACTTAGGTTATTTCTAAACTTGATTGTAGAATATAAATTGTTGCCATCAAGGATATCTCCATGTACTATGCTAATTGAACTCAATTTACATATGAACCTAAAAGTTAAAATATTCGGTACAACTCAAACCTCAATTCCTATCTTCGCTATCACTAGTTGAGCACCACTGAAGAGGCTGGAACACACACAAAAAAATCACTCGTTATCTTCTTTATTCCCGGTTAAACTAAAATTTACATTCTGGTGAGCTGCCAACGGAAGGCCAATGAAGGATGACATTTTGATTGACAGCATGTACTCTTGCTGACATTCTGCATGCATAGCATTTTCTCGTCAGCATTCAAAGTAAGCAGGACTGAATTTCTCTGGCATGGCTGACGTAATTTACTTTCTCCTTAAAGTACAGGTAGTAAATTTTTGTCAAGGTTCCAGGAAAAAAACCAATGTCCACACTTTGTAAAGAAAGCAAAAATAACTCAATTGCGTTGGAACAATCCAAGAATACTTATTGTGAATACTGCCAAATTAACGTACACCACCTGCAATGTCAGTCATCACAGCACATTCTGTTCATCAAAATATTACTCTTGGCTGTCTTTTGGCACAGTGAAAATACCAATGTGTGGATGATATATCATGTGACAGTACTTGCAACTTGAACAGTGCAATTCTATGGTATTATTGCTACATCATCTCCAAACTGCCACTATCACCAATTCACTATGAAATACCTCTGTAAAAGTAATGCATCAACAAGCGGTCGTTCCACCAACATTTCATTAATATTGCTGTCCATTACTATATAATCACCATAAAATGCTGGACTAGAGCTGAGGAAGGAAAATCCAGTTAATGGATAAAATTCATTAATGCTGTAAACCATGATGCCGCTGAAGCGATATTTTATGATGTAGTACAGTTAACTTTATATATGTAGAAGTTTGTGAATGTGTGCATAAGGAAAACACAATATTAATCGCTTCATAGCTAGAAAAGAAGCTGTAATATTTATACTTAATAAAACATGCAAAGCACAAAATCACAGAAGGATGTCATTTTGGCTCTCTGCAACCAATTCAAAACGAATGTTGCTGCTGTACGTTCTCTCATAACAGTGCGATGCGTTGCTTCAAATATCACTGAGCATTTGAAATTGCCCAGAAAATTGTTCAGCTTTCAAAATGAAACCCACAATAATAATATTCTGCATTTCCACTATATTTAAGAGTAATTTTAGTATTTAGTTACTTTAGTATTCATTATTTGGTTAAATTAGCAACTAAAAGTTACTGTTTCATTTCTCATTTGGAGGAACAATGTTTTAGTTCTTCATGCAACCTCCTCTTTCTAAGAGGACATATCCACTCCACATGTAAAATATGCCTCATATCCACAATCACAACTGTATCAACAAAGCTTATGAAGCAATGTTCACATTTACCAAATGGCCTCATCATGAATGCCTGACTGAGATCCAAGACCCAAAGGATTCAGCCCAGTGAGGAATGTCTACACAGCTGTGAAGGGGACTGTTCTTCAAATTTCATATTTTATTATGTAGTTGACCTTGTTGAATGGGCATGGAAGATGCATAAGAGATATGAGGGGGCATACAGAGTCGCTGGAAGTGTGAAAGGGAATGAGGGCAACAGAGAATACATGGATAATTTAGTGGTATAAATGGCACATAAGCGTTACAAGGGGAATAGAGAGGGAATCTGGGCTGGGGCATGGAAGTGGCATTGGGGGTGAGTGTGTGGGAGCATATAACAACCATGGACAGAACTGAGCCGATGCCCCAGTAAACAAAGAGGGGCTGCTTATCTGTTGGCTTCAGCATTCGCCCTCTCAGTTTCTGCTTTGGACTTCTATCAGGGGAAGGGTAGTCTTAACACCACCTATACCTGAAATTTGGACCAAAATCACAGGTGATTGGTCTGACTATCTGAAGTTGGGATTATAGAAGACACTTCCAAACTAAAGGGGAAGTTCAGCACACAAACTCCAAGGATGCTCTAAATAATTCACATACTTGTTTTCTTTGCAGAAAGGTTAAAGAAATATTAACATAATTTATCAAGATAAAATCTCTTAGCTTGTGGTTAGCAGCTTACCCCACGAACAGCTAGGCTGTCACTCAGCTTCTCTGCTTCTTCTATATCCCCTGCAGCAATGGCCTTGTCAAGGTTTTTCTCTAAATTTGTCTGAAAAAGCAGTTTAATAAATGAATTGCAAATAACAGCATGTAAAACTTCAATCACCTGAGGCTCCACTCGACAATGATTAAAAAAAAATATACACAAGAAAAGCTTATGAACAACCAGTGACTGGTAAATAAAGCAGTGTCAGTTATTGTCCACAAGTCTTGCCCCTCTAACAACAATAGTAATGTTGTCACCAGTTACTGACTCCATCCCTTGCCCCCAGCAACAGTCTAAGCTTAAGCCACTCTGATTGCAAACTTGGTGTCACATATTACCACAAGTTCAGATTCCAACCTCCCATTTGGGCCATCACGAGACCACATATTCCCACTTCTGTAATATAGCCAGACTGCACCCTGTTTCAGTTCAATATTGTGGAAATCCTCACTTATACTCTATACCTCTAGACCAGATTATTTCAATCCACTTTTGGCTGGTTTTCCACAGTGCACTATTTGTAAGCTTACAGTCATCGAAAATTTTGTTACCCATACCTTGACTTGCACCAGCTCTGCCCACCTACAACTCTTTTGCTTGGTATCCCACATTGGCTCTTGGTCAAGAATATATAATATTCAAGATAACAAGCATGGGGCTGAATATTCAACCTTGCTTTCAAATCCCTCCATGGTCTAGCCTCTTCCTAACTCTATACCTTCTTCCAGTCCCACAACTTTCCAAAATATCTATGTTCCTTTAATGTTGACCTCTTCAGCAGCCTTAATTTTAATGGCTCACTGATTAGAGACTGTATCTTCAGTTTCCTAGGCTCGAAGCTTTGGAATACCCATCCTTATTTCTTTCCACTCCCTTCCCTCCATTAAGACACCTCTTAAGACCTTGTATTTTGACCAAGATTTTAGTCATCTGACCTAATATCTCCTTATGTGGCTGTGTCATATTTTGTTTTATCATGAAGTGAACTTGTGAAATGCCTGGGCTGTTTCATTATGTTAAGGGTGCTATCTAAATATAAGTAGTTGTTGTTATTTAGTACTGAAGTCTCAGGAATCACATTATGATTCCTGCACCCCTGAATCCTTTGTTTCAAAGTGTACGTAACAGTCTCCTCTCAAGCTGGCATCAGGTTCCACTTTAAAACATGTCACAGCAAAAATAAGTTACAATGCTATTGTTTTTTGCAAACAAAACATGCATACTGACAAAAGTGATGCTGTACATAAGAACCAATATTTAACTGTACCAAGACAATTTAACGTTTTCATACTTCAGTTTCAAGAGTGTAATGGTGGACTGATTTACAGTTTATCATTTCAGATTTGACTAATTGAAAGCTGATAATTTGATGTCCAGCAAACTTTGTTTAAACCGATAACTTCTGAAACGGCGCCCTCGATAAACCAGCAAGAACTGTATGCCTGAAATATCAGAGCTTTACTGTACTATCATGATCTCTGCATTCTCCGAGTAGTCAGTTGAGGAGTGAGAAGACTCTCTGCCATTAAATAATAATGCAACTTTACCTTAAAATAAAACTTAAGTGATTCAAGCTGCAAATAAAATATAACAGTGATGTATTTATCTCCTGCATTATGTTTCCGTTACTTAGTGTGGGTTTTTACATTGATTATGTGGACCTCTTCATCAACCAGAATATCTGATCAACTAGCACACTCCAGGTCCTTTTGGTGATGCTTAATAAAAAGTTTGCTGTATAATGTTCAAGTAATCTCGATTTATTTATTCCACTAACTAGTTCAATTACTTTTTCATGCACCAGATACTTACTTCAAGACACTAGAAAAGGATTTAAATCATCACATGAAAGCTGACAGAAAATATGTTGAAATAATAGTGTAATGGATGAATTTCTGCAATTGGCACGTTACTGGACTAGTTTCAACCTGTTCTACATCGGTTATATTTTTAGCACTTGTCCATCAATTCATTCCCTGCAGTAGATCCAGTCTCTTCTTTACAATGCCATTAAGTGTCATGAAGCACTCTGATTAACACTGTTAATTGGTATTCAGGTCTTAAAGAGTCTAAATATTTAAACTCTGGTATGCAGCTGAATGTTATTAAACTGTTCTGCACAAGGAAGACTGCATGTGGCTACAAGACAAAGCAAGGATGAAATGTGAATGAGCAGCAATGAGCAAAAGTCAAAAGAAAATTCCATTTAACCTGGGTTTCCCTAATCCACATGATTTAAACAAAATAATTCATGGGATGTGTGCATTGCTTGACGGGCCAGCATTTATTATATAAGAACATAAGAACTAGGAGCAGGAGCTTCTCTGCCATTCAATATGATCATGGCTGATCTCATCTGGGCCTCAAATTCACTTTCCTGCCAGGTCTTCAAAATACTTCATAAGCCTTCTCTAGTTGCCCTTGAGAAGGTAATGGTGAGATGCCTTCTTGAACCACAGCAGTCCATTTGGTTTAGACTGATCCACAATATTGATTAGTGTAAATCTACACATATATATGCTTACACAGGTGTAGACAGTAGCTTATGAATTACAAGAAACATAGTCCTCAAGACAAATGATTTTCAAAAGTCTTCTGCAGAATATGATTTTTGTGCTACAACCTTTATGAAAGTACTTCTGCAAAAATGTAGCTTCGCTTCCTCAATCCCCAATTCAGTATCTTCGGAAAAAAAATTTGGAAAAGTAGCCTGTAATCAGACAGCAAGGTGTAGAGCTGGATGAACACAGCAGGCCAGGCAGCATCAGGGGAGCAGGAAAGCTGACGTTTTGGGTCTGGACCCTTCTTCAGAAATGGGGGAGGGGAAGGGGGCTCTGAAATAAATAGGGAGAGGGGGAGGCGATGATGGAAGGTGCATAAAGGAGCAGATAGGTGGAGAGAAGACAGACAGGTCAAGGAGGCGGGGATGGAGCCAGTAAAGGTGGGTATAGGCAGGGAGTTGGGGTGGGGGTTGGTCAGTAGAGGGAAGACGGACAGGTCAAGGAGACGGTGATAAGGCTAGTAGGTAGGAAGAGGGGGTGGAGGTTGGTCAATGAGGTGGGAGGAGCGGATAGGTGGGACAAAAGATGGACAGCTTAAGGAGGCAGGGATGAGCTGGGCTAGTCTTGGGATGAGGTCAGGGGTGGGAGATTTTTGTAATCAGATTATGCTCATAGTATTTCAATCTATCTTACACCATGAAACTGAAATTACATTTTTTTATTATCGTGGTTCAGATTCAAATTGTTTGAACAACAAATGTTTAAAAGCTTCAGTCTTCCTAGTAGTTAGTTGGAGGAATTTCTGTTCATCCATTATTGGATAAGCAGAGTCACTGATCAGTTACAGAAGCATGGTCAAGGGATGAGACACTGAGCTCGAGCAGAGGGTCACTGGAGATTCATGTGGAACGGAATGTGCTTTCAGATGATGGTGTGACGTCTGCAGACAAGAAATAGAAGGGGACCAAAAATAGATTGTTGAGGAGCTCCAGAGGCAATGATGCACGAAGAGAAGCCTTTACAGGTGATGCTTTGGCTATAATTTGATAGATAAGAATGAAACTAGACATCTTTAGTCATTGATGAAGCTGAAATTTACTGTAGCTTTTTCAAGTGAGATTCTTTATTGCTCACCATCATCCTCAACTCATCTAAATACAAACAATAAGTAAAACCTTCATTCACATCTGGATGTGCTTAGATTGAACTTCTCGCATTCCCTCCTCACTGGCCTTTTAGGCTCCAACCTATGTACGCTTGATCTTTGCCCTACTCTGTATTAAACTCCACTTATCTATCATTCCTGTCCTCATCAACCCTGTAAGTTTATCATTTCTTCAAGACTGACTTCAAAATCGCCACTGACCAGACATCCCTTCATAGTCCTACACCATACCATATCTACATGCACCAACTCAACTGTCAGTTTGTGCATTCTGTTCCCAAGTTTGGTCAACCATGCATCTCTACCTTTTCTTGTTCCACTGATGGTTCAGTCATCACCTCTCACGTTCAATTCTCCTTATTGCTTCCTGTCCTACTGCGCTCAAAGCTAAATTTCAGAACCTTTCCAATCACGACTCACAGCTCTTCATTGAGTTCTTGTTTGGTGTTAGAAATATTCCATTTCTTTTGTACTTTTTGCTGCATTGGAGGCACTTATCAAAAGTAAGCTTCTGCTCCTACTGTTCTTCTATGGAACTGTTCAAATAAGCTCTCTTATGTGAACAATCCTGCTGATGGTTAAGCAGGTTAATATATGGAGCAATAATACAGGTTTATTTCACAAAGCATAATTTATTTAATCTGTCGTTGATTTCCTTCATTTTTATTGTTTAGCAATGCACTTCCCTGGGCCAGTACCATAATTTATTACTTCAATATTAAAGTTATCTTAAAAACGCACAACTAATAAGCAATTGATCATAATAAGCTGTTATGATTTTTGCTGAGTTTAGATTGCCCACTACACACTGTCTGACTATAGAGTATAACAATGACCCAGTGAGAAAAGGCAAATCAACAATCATTCTGGGTGTGGTGTGGTGATGGGGAGGGGAGGGAATAGCTGCAAAATAATATGTATCATCCTGTTCTCCAAGACTAGCAATTAACCTCTCCCCAGTAGTTGAGATTTTCGTATTGTTTTGGAGCAAGTTGATTTATACCAGATTTACCTCAGATTAGACGTGCAAAGACAATTTGAATGAGTGTTGCATTCCAACCTGCCAACTGATGTACGATAAGTTCCCTCCCCAAGGAAATGCTAACAAAGTATTATTACTACGTACACATTTTCTGAGCAATCTATACACCTAGGTTGGTAACAGAAGACCTGGGGCGAAGTGCTTTATTAAAAGAGAGATGACATGGAAGTGAATGATATAAAATGGACAGGAGATTTTTTTTGAAAAAAAGAAGGTTGATTGGGACACATCTGCTCATCATGCATTCCTCTGGTGATTAAATTCACTTCAGATAATGATGAAATGTTCAGCATAGCTGCATACATGAAACTGACAACTGATGGAACAGTCACCTTCTCAGGGTGAACAAAACTTTGTAATCTTGTAAACCTAAAATCAATTGTGAGCTTCAAATTTGACATCCTATTCGTCATCAAGACAGCTAACTTTCAATTTTTCAAAACTGTGTGTTCCACCCCTCAGATGCTGAAACCCTTGCATACATCTTTTCTATGTCCATTCTTAACTAACCTAATGCTCCCCCTGCTGGCTTTCCATCTTCCATCCAATACTCAGGAAAAAAAACTGCATTTGTATGTATAGCTTTTAAAGGAGTAAACCATCTCGAGGTGCGTCAAAACAAAATTTAACTGTAAGCCACAAAGTGATACTAAATGCATTTTACTAAATGCTTTGACAGGAAGTATATTTTAAGAAGAGGTTTAAAGGAGTAAAACAATGCATGCGGGGATAGGCTGTGAGTCCGGGTGGGATGCTCTTCAGAGGGTCAGTGCAGACTCAATGGAGCAAATGGCCTCTTTTCACACTGTAAAAGTGTGACTCTATGAGAGGGAAAGTCAAGGAACACAGAAACACTTATTGTACAGAAAGAGGCCATTCAGTCAAGGGGTTTAGGGAGGAAATTCCAGAGTTCAAGACCTCAGCAACTAAAAAGATATTCAAGAAGCCAGAATTGGCACAGCACTAGGTATTTAGGTAGAACTGAAGGTTCTTCAAGGTTACAAAGGTAGGAATGGGTGAGGACATAGAGGAATTTGGAAATAAAAGTAAGGTTTTTTGAGCCAGAAATATTGCTTAACTGGAGGTCATGTAGGCCAGTAAGTTCATTACTAATGGACCAACCTCATTTGGTTTGAGATGGAATGTTAACAAATACAATCTCCTGTGCTCAAGTTTATAAAGGATGCAAAATAGAAGACCATCCAGGCGTTTGTTCAAATAGTCCAGAGTTTTAACAAAAGCATATAAGGCTTCAACAGCAGGTGAACTTAGGGTAGAAGTGCGAACAAACAATGTTACAGAGGTGGAAATAGATGGCTTTACCAATGGTGCAGATACGTCACTGGAAGATCATCATTTCTGGATCAAATACAACACCCAGGTTGTGAAAAGCTTCAGACTCTGCTATCTGTATCATGCCCTGCATTAAATCTCAGATCCATCACTCCAGTTCTTTCACCCCATCTTTCAATGCATTAATTGCAAAATCTGTGGGTTTGTCCACAAACATCATCAAGTCCATAAAACTATAAGTTGTAGGTGCAGAAGTAGGCCATTCAGTCTATTGAGTCTGCCCTGCCATTCAATGAAACGTGGTTGATATGACAACCCTCAACACCACGTCTCTGGATTCCGTTACTGATTAGAAATCTGTCTATCTCAGCTTTGAATATACTTAATGGCCCAGCCTTGACAGCCCTCTGTAAAGAATTCCACAGATTCACAAGAGTCTGAAAGAAATTCCTTCTTATCTCTGTCTTAAATGTTTGACCCTTATTCTGAGATTATCCCTTTCGGTCCTCGACACTGCCACAAACGTTCCACATCCGCTCTACCAAGTCCCCTTAGAATCTTGTGTGTTTCACTAAGGTCACCTCTTTTTCTTTTAAATTCCCATGAGTACAGGCACAACCTTCTCCACTTCTCTTCATTAGACAATCCTTCCATATCCAGTATCAACTGAGTGACCCTTCTCTGGACTGTCTCCAATGCCAGCACATCCTTCCTAAGAGAAAGGGCCCAAAACTGTTCATTGTATTGCAGCTGTGGTCTGAGTAATGCCCTGTGTAGTTTTAGCAAGACTTCTCTTATTTTGTACTCCACTACCTTTGAAATAAAGGCCAACATTTCAGTTGCATTCCCTATTACCCACTAAACTTGAATGTGCGTTTTTTGTGATTCACGGATAAGGATTCCGAAATCCCTCTGTTCAATAGCTTACTGGGGTCTTTCTTTGTTAAAGTAATATTCTGTTACTCCAGTCTTCTTGCCATTTCCTCACATTTCCCCACGTCATCCCATCTGCCGAGTCTTTGCCCACTCGCTTAACCTGTCTTTATCCCTTTTCAGACTATTTGCATCCTATCCACTTGCCACCCCATCTATTTTTGTGTCATCTGCAAATTTGGTTATAGGATATTCCATTTCCTCAAAGTTCTTAATATCTATTGTAAATAATTGCGGCCCCTGCACTGATCCTTATAGCATTTCACTAGTTAAAGACTGTCGTCCTGAAAATGACACACTTATTCCCAAGTCTCTGTCCTCTGTTAATTAGCCATTCCCTTATCCATGCTAATATACTACGTCTAACATCATGGGGTCTTATCTTATTAAGTAGCTTAACATGTGACACTTTGTCAAATGTCTTTTGAAAATCCAAATATATTACTTCCACTGCTTCCCCTTTATCTATCCTGATGTTGCCTCCTCAAAAAATTCTAGTAAATTTGTCAGGCATGATTTCCTCTTCATGAAGCCATACTGACTGTACTTGATCATATGATGTATTTCAAAATGCTCTGTGCATCGTTTATAAAATAATCTAATATTTTCTCAATAACAGACATTAAGCTAACTAGCCTATAATTACTTTGTCTCCTTTTCTTAATATAAATGTGTTACATTGACTGTTTTCCAATCCTCTGGGACATTTCCAGAATCTTCCTTTTTACATATTTAAAGAACGCCTTGCTGTCCATCTTGATATTGCTTCTAAGTTTACCCTCAAAGTTTACCTTCTCTTTCTTTGATCTTTGCTTCACCCATCACCATAACCTACTCTAGCCCCCTATTCTCTTCTACATGTTCAGCTCCTGACTCTAGCCTTCCATTTAACACCCCTCCCCTTGTCCTCAACAGTGGGCCACTTCAGTTATGCATTTTAGCACTTCCTTTCTAAACCATTACATTTCATAGGTTCTCAAGAGCTATCTCCTAGACCAAGGGCTCGGTCAGCTCCCCAATTCTCACTTGCTGGCTACGTGTTTTTCCCATTCAAGGCATTATATGGATGCAATCCATTCAAAACCAAATGAACTCATACAGTATGTAGAATATATAAGTCAACGTTCTTACCTTTAAAGGAGGTGCACTACATGCAGGAATCTCAAATCTGTCATTTGTTCCAATATATTGTTTTAGTTCACTCCAGTGTGACTCTCGGGCATCCAACACATCACTAGAAGCAAACAAAACCTCAACATTATCAACACACAAAGTTACAATTAATCAGTTCAATTTACAGAATTGGTTACAGCCATCCTATATATCTGTGTTTAGACTCAATGTCTTGAATAGGTTATGTACATACTGCTCAAGATTAAGTTTAAAATCAAAAGAAAACAATCTCAAAATAAGTTGTATAAATTAAAATTAAGGGTTGGTAGAATAGTGGTAATATTACTGCACTAGCAACCCAGATGTCTGCACTAATGATCCAGAGACCGGAGTTCAAATTTTCACAGCTCAGCAATTTACTCTTCGTTAATAAATAAATCTGGAATAATAGCTAGTATTAGCAATGATGAACATCTAACTTCTAGACTATTATTAGACAGTCATCTGGTCCTTTAGGAAAGTAATTCTGTTATCCAGTATGTGATCCTAGACCCACAACATATGGTTGACTCCTAATCACCCTCTGAAATGGCAAACCACTCTCTGAAAGGCAATTAAGGATAGGCATCCACATCCTGTAAATTAATTAAAAAAAACCATAAAAATTGCAGAAACAAAACTTCAGATTTCACTGGTGAAACTGTTACCAAGAAAAAAAAAACAGCCTTGCAATTTTTAAAAATCTTTTAAAATGAATTTTAAAACTAGATGAATTATAATCATACGGTTGTCAACAAGACTGAGAAAATCTGTGTACATTATTTCCACTTAAGTACCTTTTATTCTCAATTTTCTGTTCTTGCTCGATTTTCTTCATTTTAATGGAAGATTTCTCATCGTTTGTTTCTACTTTTGTCGGGTCTTCTATGTGAAGATGATAAAATGTTATCCACACATTCATTACTACTGTGAGCCAGAACACTTACGTAATACGGGTGAAATTTGGCGACACCAAGTTTTGGAGTAAATCCGCACATGATAACTAAATAACTAAACAGATTTCAAGGGAGTATTATCCACAGTATTTTAAAACATTCATTTGGGCAATCCTCAAATTATTACCATCTTCACAGAGTAGGCGGCATGGTGGCTCAGTGGGGAGCACTGCTGCCTCAGAGCGACGGGAGCAGGGCTTGATTCCACCCTCGGGCGACTGTCTGTTTGGAGTTAGCTCATTCTCCCTGTGTCCGCGTGGGTTTCCTCCGGGTGCTCCAGTTTCGTCCCACAGTCCAAAGATGAGCAGGCAACGTGGATTGGCCGTAATGTTCACGGATGTGCAGCTTAGGTGGGTTATAGGGGGATGGATCTGGGTGGGATGCTCCAAGGGTCAGTGTGGACTTGTTGGGCCGAAGGGCCTGTTTCAACACTGTAGGGATTCTATGATCCTCTATGATCTATGATAATGACTACCAGGGTAATGAAAAGAGGCTAATTATTCTACATAGCCTATATTTACACATCTATACAATGAGGTATAATTATTTTAATTTATTAAAGTATGCTTACCATCCGAAGAATTTTTTCTGCACTCATTGACATCTGTTTGAAACTACCATTCTATATTAGTCTGCATAATTGAGAGCTATATGCATTTAACATGTTGTCAATGAAAAACACAATTAAAAATGAGATTGCAGTATTATTTCCCTGTAGATCTGTTAAGAAGGGGAAATGCAGGCTAAAGTTGTGCACTCTGATTCAAATGCACCTCAGCCTTGAGCAGTCTAGATGGCACAGACATAAGCAGAGACTCATTCCAGCTGACTTAGATGGAATAAGACTAGTCAGATGTGCAGTGGCACTTCATTCACGTATGTAATTTCAACAAAAATGTTTTACATAAGTTATCACTTCATTGAAAAAAAAGTAGAGAATTTCAGTTTAAATTTTTTTAAAAATTATAAGTTAGATTAGCTACGATAAAGTTACAATAAAGTTACAGCACAATTGTTTTACAATTTTTATTAAAGTGATGAATTTCCCCATAATGCCATACCTGTACCAGCAGCTTTTCGCTTCCGTCGACTCTTCTTTTTAAAAGTGGCTTTAGTTATGGAACTCCTTCTGTCTTTCAATTCCTGGAATTTCTAAGAAAATATTGATTTTGTAGTTAAAGCAAATAGCAATAAAGTGCTCATTATAGCCTTCGGAAATCTCTGTGTAAGTTCTATATTGGAGTTTGTTTCACAACAAAGAAGATTATGGTAGAATGTTCAAGAAATGAGGGAGGGGGAAAATAGGGAATTATTGGCCAGTAAGTCTGGCATTCATCATCAGGAAAATGTTGGAATTTCTTATTAAGGATATTTTAACAATGTACTTAGAAAATAACATGATAGAATTTTGCATTTGGTTTGAATGTGAAAAAGCGTTTGAGACTAAGAGTCTTATCCTTGTAATTGTCTGTACTTACAGGGACACGGTTCATTCAACTGAACTGGGAAAATGCGTTGAAAGATAGATGGAAAGTAGCAGACATATTAAAGAGATATTTCATTACCCTCAGCAATGATCTATACCAATAATACAGACTGTATGGGAATGAAGTGCCATTGTATGATGTCAGATATTTTAGAGACTTTCAAGCGACTCTTGGATAGGCACATGGATGATAGTAAAATGTAGGGTATGCAGGGTAGTTTGATCTGACAGTAGGACAATAGGTCGGCGCAACATCGTGGGACAAAGGGCCTGTACTGTGCTGTACTGTTCTATGTTAAAATCATTGTTTGATCAAAATGGGTTTATGAAAAAGAAACCAGATTTGACAAATTTATTTGGGTTTTTCGAGGATGTAACTCATAGGGTGGCTAAAAGGGAACCAGTATTTGTGGCATACTTGTATTTCCAAAAGGCATTCCAAAACTAAAAAATCACACAAAAGGGATCATGGAATTGGGCTACTATATTAGCATGGATAGAAGACTAGTTGGCAGACAGAAACCAAAGAGTGGGTGAAAGTGGGGCACTTTCAGTTTGGCAGACTGTGGCTAGGGGAATGCCACATGGATCAATACTGGGGTCACAGCTATTTACTATCTATATTAGTAATGGACAAAGAGACAGAGAGTAACGTTTCTAAGTATACTGCTGACACAAGGCTGTGGGAATGTGAACTATAAAAAGGAGACAAACAGACTGCAAAAGACTCATTGAGAAATAATTGTTGGTAGTGCAAAATTTGAGTATTGCTGGAAAAAGTCACATTTAGTCAAAGCTTTTCATCTTGTATTTGTCAGGATATTCATGAGAATACTGACATATAAGGCATTCCAACATACGACATGTTAATATTGCATGAGGTAGAGAGCTGATTCAGCTCTGCACCTTGTTGTCTTGGATTCTATAGCATCTGCAGTTCCTATTATCTCTGATACAATTTTAACCCCACTGCGAAGCCTCTTCCACCTACCCTGAAGAAGTTACCCTGCTCCCTCTGGACCTCTCCACCTATCTTCTCCTCTATCCATCTTCTATCCGCCTCCCCCCTCTCCCTATTTATTTCAGAACCCTCTTCCCCTCCCCCACTTCTGATGAAGGGTCTAGGCCCGAAACGTCAAGCTTTCCAGCTCCTATGATGCTGCTTCGCCTGCTGTGTTCATCCTGCTCTGCATCTTGTTGTCTCGGATTCTCCAGCATCTGCAGTTCCTATTATCTCTGATTCATTGGCAAGTTGACTGAATGGAAGATGCATTCCCAAAGAAAATGTAACAGTTAGATGATGACTGTTAACTGCCAAGCTTTATTTAAATTTAAAGCGGGCAAATTGACTCTAATGCCTTGAACCAGAGAAAGCCCATCGCCTAATTTGTCCAGTTGTAATATGTAACATATATCTTATGTCTTTGAAGAAAAGGTTTCTGTGTGTTGATATATACAGTTTTCTGGAATGACAGGGTTGTGCTGTGATGAGAGGCTGAGTAAATCTGGTCTGTACTTTTTTCTAGTAATAATACATAAAAACATAAGAACTTGGAGCAGGCGCAGTCAATTTGGGCTCTTCAGCCTTTACTACCACATGATAAGATCATTGCTGATCTGATTATAACCTCTATTTTTCTGGCTACCCTTATTTGGCTCCCGTGTCTATTTAATTTAGCCTTTTTAAAAAAACACTCATTACAAGCCTAAAGAATTCTCTGGGGAAGAAAATTCCACAAATTAACAATCCTCTGGCAGGAAAAAAAATTCCTTCCATTGCCACCTTAATTGGGAGAACCCATTTTCAAACTGTGTCCCAAAGTTCTAATCTCTGTTCCATAAAAGTAAAGATTCTTTCAGCATTTACCCTGTCTAGCCCCAACCCCTGGATCTTTCATGTTTCAATAAGATCACCTCGCAATCTTCTGAACACTAATTGATACAAGACATAACAGGTCATTTATGGGAACATATAAAATTCTTCAGAGGCTTAATAGGAAAGACACGCCAAGGTTGTTTCCCCTAACTGAGGAATCTAGAGCCCAGCAGAATGGTCTCAGGATAAATGGCTGACCATTTGGGACAGAAATATGGGGAATTTCTTGTACTCAAAGGGTGTGAAGCTCTAGACTTCTACACCTTAGTGAATGCTCTATCATTGAATGGATTTAATATTGAGCATTGCAGATTTTTGGCCTGTGAGTAAATCAAGGGATAGGGGGAGTGAGCAGTGAAACGAAGGATGACGAGCAGCCCCAGTCATACAGAATGGCATTGCAGGCTTGTGGGCGCTCTACAGTCTAATCCTGCTCTTGCTCCTTACACTGTTATGTTCTTATATATTTATATTTACACCTTTCCTCAAATCAAGCATTACTATGAGACTGGTCCGCTAAAGTTGGAGGGCACGTGTTTCTCTCTGTATTTTGATTACTACATTCTGTTCTAGCCACCAAGACACAGGGAACTACCTGAGCATTGGAATCATTGCAGAATATTTAGGTTGGTAACTTCTTTTCAGAGGATTAAGCTAGTTGGAAATGTTAGAAATCTCAGACTCTTCAATCGCTAAAGGAGGCAATTTAGAAGTTGACTACAAGGTTAAAGTCAGGTGTGCTCACATCAGCAAAGCTGCAGCAATCCGCAAAAAACTCAACATGATGCAGGTCAAAGCAGTTTTTTAAAAAATAATACCTCAAGTCAATTCACACAAGATTAACTTCTTCCATCACCACTGCACTGTTCCTGTTGCTGGTATAATTTACAGGACGTACTACAGCTTACAGAAATCAAAATGTTGTAGAGACACCATTACCATTTTGTTTAACTGAGCCTAGATGCATATTGCCGTCCCTTCACCGCCATCGCTAGTATTCTGTAACTCCCCACCAGTCATTTGCAGTGCCTACTATGTAGCTATAAGCCATTTAATATTTCCATGTCAAAATTGTTTTAAAATGTGTAAATTGGCAGTATAGACCTAAGGACAGTGTACTGCTATATTTACAGATATGTATAGTGTATGGCATGAAGCATATTACTACAGGTAAAATGCTTTATAATTTTGTAACAATTATTCAAAATTATAAACATAAAAATAAATACTTTCCACAGTTGCAGAGAAACTCCAGCTGGACATTCTTCAGATACACCTTTCAAATCTTCTTCAGCTTTCTTTTCTTTCAAGGAGGTATCCACATTACTTTCATTGTCACTCTGTCCCGCTGATATACTGGGAAAAAAAGACACACAACAACTGGGAAATTGGAAACACCGAAAGGAAACAAGGCAAAAAACTTTACAAGAAAAATAGAGTAGAATTTCTTGGAGAGGAAGACTTTTACTGCCTTTGTTTCTGGAAGTTTACGTACATGGTTTCTGTATGTTCTTACCAACCACTGTGGTAATAACAAATTCAGTAGTTAAGAAGTTTTCGAGGTCAGTCACCAGTAACTGTTCTAATAGATGCTGGTCACATGCAATAGGTCCCAGACCAAATCTCACCATAGAAAATATTAGGTTCCAGCCCCACAAAAATTTTACATTACTTCATAATCTTGTTAATTTGAAGATCTATTTTACTAGATCATGTAAACTAAAGCTTAATCCCTGGTATAAAGCATGGAAAAAAAAACTTTTAAATCAAAACAAGCAGGAGACTTTTACTAAACCATTATTTATTGTGTAATGCAGCATTACCTATGTAACTGAGACAACTTTTAACAGCAATGATATACAAAGGATATTTTCATTCTACAGCATAGGGGACAGGTTTCAGGTGTATTATGAAAGTGTACAATAATCAATGGGGCTGAATTACTTGTGAGGTCATCAAAATCCTGAGGTTCAGTTCCACCCTGAAACATACTCATAATATTTTTGCTTTATTTCATTCCCTTTTGTAATTGTTCCTTGTTTTTCTTCCTTTGTAACAAACTAGCTTAGGTTTGAAATTCATTGCATTGAGGAAAATAATCTAAACTCATTATTTCTTCTCTTGGTGGAGTAGTACATTGCGAAACAGACATAAGCTCATGAGCTTTATATACATACAAGATTTTTTAAACCATGAATAAACATAAAATTGCAACATGTAGATGAAGTGTTCTCACCAATTGGGTTTTTGGTCCGTGGAATCCACCATTACTGGCAATTTTCTGGTACAAAGTGCCTTGAATAAAAATAACAAATTTATAGCATGCACATTCTTATTCAACGGATTCTGTATGAAATAATGGGTACATTCAGGGTGAATGTTTCAATGGAGGTGATGTGTCATCATATTTCCTTTGAAGCTGACACATTCATTTTCAAGGTAGAACAGGGTGAGACTCAAACCAGTTACAAACTTTTTGAAAACAGGAAAATGATTGAACAAATAAAATGAATTTGATTTTGATATAGCACCTTTCACATTCTTTGCCTGTTCCAGAGTGCACACAGCTGAATATTTTGAAGTCTTGTAAACAGGAAGTGATATAACTAACCAATTAGTTAGTTAACCAATTTATTCATGGTGTTGGTTGAGGGGTAAACACTGGCCAATGCACTACAGAACACTGTGATCTTCAAAGAACAGTACAAGGGAATATTCTATCCTAATTTCAGGTTAATGGAGCTTTGGCTTAATATTTTATCAGAAAGCCAATACTTCCAACTATCCTTGGCATTGCATGGAATTGCCAGTTTATATTACGTGCTCAAATCCTGCTCTGTGGCTTGAATTTCCAACCTTCTGACTCAAAGGTGACACAGTACCACCACTGGGTCAAGCTGTCATTTTGTTCAAACATTGAATTACATTTGCCTTCACATTTGGTATGTGCACTTTAAATTTCTTCTTTGTGACAGTTTTAAACCTGTAATGTGTCACGGTCTTGATTGGTTGCAAGCCAAAGAATGTAAGAAAAGGCCAAAATGTTGATGATAACCAGTCAAAATTTTAGAACAGTGACTCAGAGATTGTAAGTTCACATCTTCCCAAGACAATTTATGAAACCATAAGACATAGGAGCAGAAATTAGACGATTCGGCCCATTGAATCTGCTCCACCATTCAATCATGGCTGATAAATTTCTCAACCCCATTCTCTCACTTTTTCCTTGTAACCTTTGATCCCCTTGACAATCAAGAACCTATCTATTGTATCTTAAATATATGCAACGGCCTGGCCTCTACAGCCTTCTGTGGCAGTGAATCCCACAGATTCATCACTCTCTAGCTGAAGAAGTTTCTCCTCATTTCTGTTCTAAAGGGTCTTCTCTTTATTTCAAGGCTGTGCCCTCGGGTCTTACTCTCTCCTGCTAATGGAAACATCTTTCCAAAATCCACTCTGTCCAGGCCATTCAGTATTCTGTAAGTTTCAGTTAGATCCTCCCTCATCCTTCTAAACTGCACGGACTATAGACCCAGTCTCCTCAAATATTCCTCATACGTTAAACCTTTCATTCCTGGGATCATTCTCAGGAACCTCCTCTAGACCTGCTGCAGGGCCAGTACATCTTTTATGAGGTATGGGACCCAAAATTGCTCACAATACTTTAAATGTGGTCTGACCAGAGCTTTATAAAGCCCCAGAAGTACATTCCTGCTTTTATATTCTAGTTCTCTTGAAATAAATACCAACATTGTATTTGCTTTCCTAATTATGAACTCAATCTGCAAGTTTACCTTACAGAATCCTGGATGAGAACTCCCAAGTCCCTTTGCACTGTAGATTTCTCAATTTTCTCCCACGCCTCTATTCTGCCTACCAAAGTGCATGACTTCACATTTTCCCATGTTGTATTCCTATCTTCCACTTCTTTGCCCCATCTCCTAACCTGTCTAAATTTTTCTCTAGCCTCCCAGCCGCCAATATACTACCCGTCCCTCCGCCTATCTTTGTACCACCGACAAACTTAGCCAGAATGCCCTCAGTTCCTTCATCACGAGTGTATAAAGTGAAAAGTTGTCGTATCAACACTGACCCTTGTGGAACACCACTAGTCACCAGCTGCCATCCTGAGGAGAACCCTTTTAACCACACGGTCTGATTTCTGCCAGACAGCCAATCTTTTATCCATGATAGCACCTTGCCTCTAACAACATGGGCCCTTATCTTACTCAGCAGCCTCCTGCGCAGCACCTTGTCAAAGGCCTTCTGGAAGTCCAAGTAGACAACATCCATTGGCTCTCCTTGGTCTAACCTGCTTGTCACTTCCTCAAAGAACTCTAACAGATTGGTCAGGTGTGACCTCCCCTTGGTGAAACCACGCTGACTTTGCTATATTTTACTATGCACTTCCAAGTATTAGAAATCTCATCCTCCACAATGGATTCCAAAATCGTATCAACAACTGAGGTCAGGCTAATTGGTCTGTAATTTCCAGTGTTTTGCCTTACTCCCTTTTTAAACAGGGAGGATACAAGTAATTTAACCACCTTCAGATCTTTCAGTTTTTCTACCACCTTCTCCTTGGTAATGGCCACCACACTCATCTCTGTCCCCCCAGCCCGACTCTCTTGAATTTTCGGGATGTTACTCATGTGTTCCAACATGAAGACTGACGCAAAGTACTTGTTCAGTTCCTCCTCCATTTCTTTGTTCCCCATTACTACTTCTCCAGCGGCATTTTCCAGCAGCCCAATGTCCACTTTTGCCCTTAAATATCTAAAAGAAACTCATGCAATCATCTTTTATAATACTGGCTAGCTTACCCTTCCTCTTCAATGTCCTGTGAGTCCTTCATAATGATTATTAATGTTTCGATAACCCTTTCCTTAGATTCTCATTTCATACCAGGTTAAATGTCAGTCATTGGAGATTATTTGCTTTGCACTTTTTTCGGCTGCCCGGATCTTCAATCTCATCATGTATCAATTCATTTTGTCTAGACTATCTCTATATGCATAAAGGGCTCTAGTAGAGCAGTTGTAGCCGTTCTATTTCTGGGCCAGAAAAACAATGTTTGAGTCCCAAACCAGGACTTGTTAATAATGGATGATGCTTTTACAGCCTGGACAAACAGGTTGATTGTCAGCTTATACATCCTTTCAATATATGTTATGGCAGGTGGTAAGAGCGGGAGAGTTTCCTCATTAGCCATCCAATGGAAAACCATCACAATACTTTGTCTATAAGTGTGAACATATCCTATGACTATGGTCCAACCCTCAGACATGAAGTGGGACAACGGACAGATTTCTATTTGGCAGCATGTCTGTTTATTGCTTACTGCTCATGTCCTCTGTTATTACTGGAGAGAAAAAAAATCAAAAATCAAAATCAAAATCCATTCACCTACAGTTTCAAGTCAATCTGCATTTCACATTGTTCTTTTACTGTTGCAGAAATAATCTCTTCATGTTACTTTTTAACCTTTACACCTTGTTTTGCGGATACGGGCTTTGTTGGCAAGGCCAGTTTTTGTCTCCTAGCCTTAAAAATGTACTGGTTAAGAAAGTGTCTAAAACTGTAGTCCATCTGGTATCAATAGCAGTTTGGAATAACTGAGTGGCTTGTCAGGCATTTCAGATGCCAGTTAAGTGTCGATGATAATGCTGTGGGTGTGGAGTAACTTGTAGACCAGAACCAGGAAAGAAAGATAAAACTAAAACTGTAAAACACGTTAGTAGACCAGATGGATTTTTACACAGTACCATCACTGAAGTTAGCTTCCAATTCTAGATTTATTAATTAATTGAATGTTAATTCAACCAGCTGCCGTGGTGAGATTTGAATATATCTTCCCAGACTATTAGATAGTGTGTGTGAAGGTGAACACAGACTACCTGAAAAACGTACATGAGAAGCAAATGTTTATGAATTTAAACAATGTACTGCCCCAAGTTTTCAATTTCCATTCTGAGGCGCTGGCTTTCTGCTCCCATTAAGACTGCCAATGGGTCAGTGTTTCCCACTGTGATCCTATCCCTTGAAAACTGTCATGATCCCAGGGCTAAGACAGCACAGGGGAGAGAACTACGAGAGTGGAAGGAAACCTACTAGCATGGAGAAGGCAGGGTTCGATTGTTCGATTTTAAAGTAACAAACAGCTACTTTTAGTTGAAGTTTTCAAAATAGCATCAAAGATTGGACTGTAAGCCATGCCCAGTGTAAATAAAAATGTTCAGTTAAAGGGGCATTGCTGTGTTTGCACTCAGTCAGAGCTCTAATGCAGCATCTGCTACTTTGGATCTTAACAAGCCCAAACTTTGGTGTATGATCCCATTGGAGGTGGTGACCCACATTTTGAAAAGCATTACAGAGCTCTGTAATCGACTTCACTGCCACTAGGATTGGAGGAGGAAGGCAATAATCAACCCATTATTGTTCTTCTGTCCACTGCACTAATGTTCTACTGCTTTTTTCAATGATTCTCTTTGGTAAACCTGCATGTACCAATGGTGTGAACAAGATTAGCATCAACCATAATTCCCCTTTAGTTGAACAACCTTCCATCACTCACATTCAGGCTTATAAATGCAAATAGCCATTTTGGAATGGTGCTGGTGGATAACTGATGAATGATACAGATCTGTAATGTCAGAACAGTCTGTTTTGTTTCCAAGATACTAAAGGTAAACAACACTCCAGTATGAATTCACTGTTTCAGTAAAGCGGCAAAAGAAACCCAATGGAGAAGATATAAATGCAGCCTAGCTATTGCGAGCTGAAAGTTCTGATATCACCTACAAAACCAAGCACCATAACAAATGTGCATCTTATTACACATGCGAACGGTTTCCTTGCAGTTTATTATTTTATAACATCTTTGACTGCTCCCACATCCAATATTGATGGGGTATTTGCATAATTGCTTGAATTTTCATAGAAACTGAAACTTGAATTTCAGAATTAATTTATCCTAACTGTCACAAATTAATTTTAATAACAAAAGCCATTTGATTTTAGAGTTTCACTGTTAACCCTTTTGTCAACAATTTCTTGATTTGAACCAATTGCTCTCTGGGCCTTTTTCAGCTGCTCCATTACACTGTTAATAATTTAAACAAAGTCACTTTAGACTGGCCCAGCAGTTATGAATCATATTAATGTAATTCAGTAAGAAATTCCAAGAAAAAGTAGAACTATCAAAATTCTATACATTAAAGAAAATTTCATAAATAATTTCACAACCAGCTGAGTTAAATGCTCTGAGGGCATAAACATAGCCCATTATACTGGAAATATACAGTGATCAATCAGCATTTGTAAAGAAAACAGTCATGGCTTTTTGGTGTCTGCAAATGAAGGAGTTTACCCAAAATACACCCAGTCTCAAATAGGAAAGAAGCAACTGGGTGTATTCCAAAGATTCTACACCAAGGCCGCAACATTCACTATGTTCATTATTGACATAAAATGCACAGTCACATACGTGAATCTGCCAATGATGCAAAGACTCACAGCACCATAAGCAGTGTAGACGACAGTAAATAATTGCAGAGATGTTGATAAATTTTGGGTTGAATCGTATATTTTGGCTAACTGTCAATTTTGTTGAATTTCACAAAAGGTTTCTCTCCACGGGGCTCAGCAACTTCTCTCACCATACTGTACCAAACTTGGCTCATTAAGTACATACCCCAACCCTATGGCACCCCTCGTCCCTGATGCTAGCCAGGTCTACTACCACTTAACACACCTGAAAGAACCATCCATTTACTAGATACATTTCTGATGAAGGGTTTAGGCCCGAAACGTCAAGTTTTCCTGCTCCTATGATGCTGCTTGACCTGCTGTGTTCATCCAGCCCATGCTTGTTATCTCTCATTTACTAGATACCCTGGATACACTTAACCCCGGCACCCATGCCATACTTGAAAGGCCGCTGTGCACCCAGAAAAATACTGACATCCTCACGATATCATGTTTAGTACCAGAATAATTTGGAATGATTTCAGAAAGGCAAAATTGATACTATGATTCCCCAACAAGGGCCAGGGGTTGTGCAGCGAATAGCTGTCCTCTTCATGGAGGGCTGCCAGACGTGGCCACGCCACCAGATCCTGCCAGGAAGAAGGTGAATGACCTGCTCTGCAAAGCCAGATTAAATACTATACACTTCTCTCTGCCACATGGCACTCACACCATCTCTGCTACTACACAGACCTCCCACTAAGGTTCACTGTTGCAAGCAACATCTTCCGTCGTTCAGTCACCCACTCCAGCACTGCTAATTGTGCATGCCCTCGGCATTGTTTACTCATTCACTGGGATTACCTAACTACCTTTATCCCACTCCTACCAGGACTAACAGCTGTGCCATTCCCTTTCACATCACTCAATCCTTCCTGTTCTTTCAATCCTGGAGGAAAAGGCTCATAAAGGCCAGATAAGTGGTGGGGTGCCCAACATTAGGCTCCTCATGCCCTATGATCAAAGATTTCTGGTCCTCTCAGGAGGAAAGTGCTCCTGCTGAGTTAAAAAGCATTCTTCATTCGAGTGCAACTTTCACATTGCAAACAAAGTCTCACAGTCATTTAAATATGCTCACATAGAACACAGAACATAGAACAGTACAGCACAGTTCAGACCCTTCGGCCCACAATGTTGCGCCAAACTTTTACCCTAACCCTAAGGTCTATCTAACCTCCACGTCTACCTTATACTATCATCCACATGCCTATCTAATAGCCGCTTAAATGCCCCTAATGAGGCCGACTCCACTACCCTCTCTGGCAATGCATTCCATGCCGCTACCACTCTCTGAGTAAAGAACCTACCTCTGACATCTCCCCTATATCTACCTCCACTCACTTTAAAACTACGCCCCCTCGTTATAGCTACCTCCACCCTAGGAAAAAGTCTCTGGCTGTCCACTCCATCTATATCTCTGATCATTTTGCACACCTCTATCAAGTCACCTCTCATCCTTTGTCGTTCTAAAGAGGAAAGCCCTAGCTTTGCCACTAAATCTGTTTGCTCATGTCTCTGTGTAGCTCCTATTGTAACTATCACATTGTGAAGTCAGACATCAGTTTGCATGCATGATAGTTCATGAAGCAATGCCTGACCAGAGAAGTTGCTGCACCGCGTGTAGGAAATGTGAACATCATGGCTGGAAGGGAGTCTAGCGACTAGCACCATTGCTCCAGGTGTACAGACTTTAGTATAACAACGCTGGCCTCAGTAGCCAACAGTGTTTATATTGCATGAAATGGTCAACAGTATGTGGGGCTGGGAGGTCTACAGCAGAGAACCAATGCACAAAGATCGCCAGGGATCGTGAGTCCTCAGACATGTGTCTTTGACAGCGAGTGGGCTCCCTGAAGAGCCTCACTTTCCAAGGTTTCGCTACCTTCCTTCACGTGATCCTGTTCTGTACATGCTTTATTATTTACCTTATTCCCCATAAAATATACAGTTTCCCCACTTCATAACTGTCACTCAGCCCGCCTCCCAAGCTGCAATCCCCATGAATAGGTTCCCCAGTCTCCTTTCCAGATGTAGCAGATCCCTTTTCCCCTTGTCCTTATCAGTCAGAAATACTGAATTAACCGTGGCTCACCCCCTTAAACCTCAACGTTACCAGACAGCCCCAGTCATGAATTTCCCATAGCCCTGATTGATCACTATATACCTCTTTAGCTGTGTTCATTAAGGTCTGGTTGCTAAGGAATCACAGAAACATAAATACCCTGACCAAAACCCACCAATTGGAAGTCTGATCCCAACCAAGCACTCGCAATGTTATTGGAGGCTGCCCTTGACTTGTCTCTGCCCTTTGCAAAGACCCTTGGTAGATGGGTGCCTCCGTGGACTTCACTAGGGACTACTCCCCTTTGAGCTATGACTGTTTGCTTGCTGCAAATGAAGTGTGCTTGCTGCGTAAACTGCTGGCACTTTGTGCATGTTCAAGACTGATGTAGCAATGTACCATACAGT
The DNA here is from genome assembly GCA_024137785.1 of Ginglymostoma cirratum. Classification (NCBI taxonomy): domain Eukaryota; kingdom Metazoa; phylum Chordata; class Chondrichthyes; order Orectolobiformes; family Ginglymostomatidae; genus Ginglymostoma; species Ginglymostoma cirratum. The sequence goes on along the minus strand of JAHRHZ010000139.1, from coordinate 14,584,531 downwards.
AAGACATCTGTCCCCTTGACTGGGGACTGCTGACCAGCATGACAAGCTGTCTGGCTCTGTGACTGTGCTGAGAGGCAATATAGGTCAAAGCAAGGGTGATGAGAGCATGCAGGTAGTCTCGAAGTGAGTGAGCTCTAACAGAGCACTAAGACAGAAAGCAAACAGCCCTCAGATGCAGCCTCATTCAATCCGTGGGTCGTATGCCTGTCCCTGCATGCAAAGTATGACTGTTCTGATCAAGGGGCAGCAGTGACATAATATTAATGTCTCCGGGCTAACATAAGAACTAGGAGCAGGAGTAGGCCTTCTGGCCCTTAGAGCCTGCTCCGCCACTCAACAAGATCACGGCTGATCTTTTCGTGGACTCAGATCCACTTACCCCCGCTCTCACCGTATCCCTTAATTCCTTTATTGTTCAAAAAAAATCTACCTCAGCTTTAAAAACGTTTACTGAAGTAGCATCAACTACTTCACTTGGCAAGGAATTCTATAGATTAACAACCCTCTGGGTGAAAAAGTTCCTTCTCAATTCAGTCCTAAATCTGCTCCCTCTAATCTTGAGGCTATGCCCTCTTGTCCTAGCTTCACCTGCCAGTGGAAACATCCTCTCTACTTCTATCTTATCTATTCCCTTCATAATTTTCTATAAGATCCCCCCATAATCTTCTGAATTCCAATAAATATCATCCCAATCTACTCAGTCTCTCCTCATAAGCCAACCCCCTCAACTCCGGAATCAACCTAGTGAACCTCCTCTGCACCCCCTCCAGTGCCAGTACATCCTTTCTCAAATAAGGAGACCAAAACTGCACACAGTACTCCAGGTGTGGCCTCACCAGCACCTTGTACAGCTGCAACATAACCTCTCTGCTTTTAAACTCAATCCCTTTAGCAGTGAAGGACAAAATTCCATTTGCCTTCCTAATTACTTGTTGTACCCGCATACCAACCTTCTGTGATTTATGCACAAGGACACCCAGGTCCCTCTGAATAGCAGCATGCTGCAAATTTTACCATTCAAGTAATAATCCTTTTTACTATTACTCCTACCAAAATGTATGACTTCACATTTATTTACATTGTATTCCATCTGCCAGACCTTTACCCACTCACTCAATGTATCTACGTTCCTCTGCAAAGTTTCACAGTCCTCTGCACACTTTTCTCTGCCACTCATCTTAGTGTCATCTGCAAACTTTGACACCCTACACGTGGTGCCCAACTCCAAATCATCTATATAAACTGTAAATAATTGGGGTCCAAACACTGATCACTGACGCACACCACTAGTCACTGATTGCCAGCCAGAATAGCACTCATTTATCCCCACTCTTTGCTTCCTGTTCGTCAACCAATCCTCAATCCATGCTAATGCTTTACCCCTAACGTCATGCATCCTTATCTTATGCAGCAGCCTCTTGTGTGGCACCTTGTCAAAGGCCTTTTGGAAATCTAGGTACACCACATCCACTGGGTCCCCATTGTCCACCTTGCTCGTAATGTCTTCGTAGAATTCCCAAAGATTTGTCAAGCATGACCTGCTCTTCATGAACCCATGCTGCATCTACCCAACGGGACAACTTCTATTGAGATGCCTTGCTATTTCTTCCTTGATAATAGACTCAAGCATCTTCCCCACTACAGAGGTTAAGTTAACCGGTCTATAATTCCCCACCTTTTGTCTACCTCCCTTTTTAAACAGTGGCGTCATATTTGCTGTTTTCCAATCTGCTGGGACCGCCCCAGAGTCCAGCGAATTTTGGAAAATTACTGCCAGTGCACCCGCTATTTCTCCCGCCATCTCTTTCAGTAGCCTGGGATGCATTCCATCAGGGCCAGGAGACTTATCAATCCTTAGCTCCATTACTTTGCCCAATACTACCTCTCCTGTAATAATGGTTGTTTCCAGGTCCTCACCTACCTTCGTCTCTTTGTCAATTACTGGCATGTTATTAGTGTCCTCCACTGTGAAGACCGATACAAAATACCTGTTCAATGCCTCGGCCATTTCATCATATCCCATAACTAAATTCCCTTTCTCATCCTCTAAAGGGCCAACGTTTACTTTAGCCACTCTTTTTCATTTTATATATTTATAGAAACTTTTGCTATCTATATATTCTGCGCTAGTTTTTTCTCATGTTCTATCTTACTTTTCTTTCAGTCCATAACAGTCCAGAGGACGAGAACAAAGTTCTGGGGCATGGGTTCAAATCCAATCGTGACTAAAATTTAAATTTTAAAGAATTTGGAATAAAAAGTGAGCCTAACGGCAACCATGTAGCCATTGTCAATAGTTTTGAAAAACGCATCTAGCTGAGTTTTCAGCAGTTCTTGGGGTTTTTGAAGCTAGTTCTGGAAATGTTCATATCTTTCTCTCTCCTGCCAGAATTGCACGTAAGACAATCTATCTTACTGAACTTGGCTTATTGTGTTTATGGGATGTTACTATATTGGAACAGCAGTTAAATAATCAATCATTCTGTTAAGTTTTCCAGTAGAGTTAAAGTTATACCAATTCTTCTTTCTTTTGCTTATATTTTAATTATAGTAGAAGGATAAAAAAGTGTTTTGCTTAAAGCTGAGTAGTTAACCAATCGAAAGGCAACTGGAACACAGCACCTTACACTTGCCTTTAAATATGAAAAAGTTAAGAGTATAGACTATTTCCTTGATATATCTGAAGGGGGTTTGATCTGGTCCACAACAAATTGGGGCCCATGTCAGGACCAAAATCTCTAATTCCAAGTTGGGTTTAAAATTATTGAACTGGTGAGTGATTTTTTTTTTGGGTGATATATTCAGTTAGTTTAAACAGGGTGTACATTATGTTGCAATGGCTCTTTCAGTCACTAAGAACTTCCTTGAGGGTGAAAGAAGTCATTTCACAGTTTTACAGAAAGCGAGCATGGTAAAACCTTTGGAATTGGCAAACAAGTTGAAGTTGCCTATGGGTGTGAGAAAAGGGGAGATAATTGCAGTAATGACACTGCATTTACAATTGCCAGGAATGCAACAGAATAATTGGAAATGGCGAAAATCCAACTGCAAATGAAGCAGCTTGAATATGGAAAGGAAATGAAACAGTCTGACTTATGATTAAAAGCAGAGGAGAAAGAAAAATAAAGGAAAGCCCTAGCAGAAGAGAGGGAGAAAGAGGGAGGTTTTGAACTTCAGAAGTTGTCATTGAAGGAAGGAAGGTGACTTAAAATGGCTAAGGTAGAATGTAGTAGTTGTGATGGGGACAGTAATGAAGAGCAAGCCCATTGTAGCTAATAGTCTTGTGGGGATCTGTTTGGATATGCCCAAGCATTACCAAAGTTTGATGAGAAGAATGTAGAAGTCTTTTCATTTCATTTGAGAAAGTGGCTAAGCAAGTGAGATGGCTGGTGATCCAAACAAAGTTGGTAAAGCTAGTGAGGTATTTGCATCACTATCAAAGGGGGCATCTGGGGAGGATGATTAGGTGAAAAAAAACCATCTTAAATACATATGAACAAGTGCAGAGACTTACAGACAACATTTCAAGAACCTAAGGAGGGAACCTGGTCAAACATACATACAGTTTGAAAGGATCAAATGAAGTAACTTTGTTAGGTGGTTAAGGGCATCGAAAATAGATCAGATATATGACACTCTTAGAGACTGTTATTTTGGGGAAGTTCAAAAATTCACTTCCTGAAGTAGTGAGAACTCATGTGGAGGAGCAAAGCATTAAGTCTGAAAGATTAGCAGCAGAAATGGCAGATAATTATGAGTCAATTCATAAATCAAAGTTTGGCTACCGACATCAATTTCAATCTGTGAGGGACTGAAATTGGGAGAAGAGAAATCCTCAGGTAGTAAAGGAAAAGAAGATTTCATTGTAGATAGTAAAGATAGTTTACCACAGGTTAAAAGAGAAAACCCCATGAGGGAGGATGACAAGTAAAAACCCTCAGGTGTTTTCACTGCAATAAAGTAGGACCCATGAAATCGCAGTGTTGGGGGTATAAGAAAAGTACTGGGAAAACGGATGTGCTAAAACAAGATAAGCCAGTGGGGCTTATTAAAGTGGTAAAGGAGATCCTAGTGGAAGCCAAAGAGCTGCAAAAGAATATATAGTTTGGTCAGGAGTTGGTTAATAAGTACGTAGCAGATCTCTTTAAAGAATTTGCCTGTCTGGGTAAGGTTTACTCATTACTAGAAAAAGTAGGTAATAAAATTAAAATTTCGAAAGATACAGGAGCAAGTCAATCTTGGATGGTGAGAGATGAGAAGGTTGGAATTAGACTTAGGTTTTATTGTCACATGCACTCAAGCACAGAGATACATGAGTACAGTGAAAAGTGTAAAGTCACCATTTCCGGCACCATTGTAGGTACAAAAGGTGCCTAGGTACAAAATCTTAGGTATAAATTAGAAAAAAAAAGTTAAAAGTTCAGCATTTTCATCCTTCTAAAGCAGAGAAAGATAGAGAAAAGAATAAAAGCAGACAAATCTGTGCTGGGCTTCACCTTGAGGCCAGGAGTTCACACAGGGCTTCACCTCAAGGCTGGGAGTCCCTCAAATCGTTGTTGGGCCTCACTTTGAGTCTGCACTGGCTCAACTTACCATTATTGATGCCGTCCGAAGACACGAGGTTAGTAGAAAGGGGAAAAAAAAGCACACATGAAAGAGAGAGAAAAAAGAAACAAATGGAGTGGAGGAGACCCAGTTGAGGAGCTCTACTTTGCCACCATCTGGATGACTTAGGTATGTACTTTGGAAGGAGTATTGCCAGAAAAGGGGGTAATATGTGGAATTCACGGTGAGGAGAGCAATGTTCATTATATAGAGTGAGGTTGGAGAGTCCGGTGAAAAGTGATGAAGTGGTTGGGGTAGGAGTAATAAAGAAATTCTCAGTTCCAGAAATCAGTTTATCCTGGGTAATGATATAGCTGGATCACACGTGGAAGTGATACCTACTGTGATTAAAAAGCCAGTGGAAAATCAGAAAACTGAGGCATTACCTCAAATTTATGCTGGGATTTTTCCTGACTGTATGGTAACAAGGTCACAAAGCCACAGGTGGAAACAAAAAGAGAAATCAAAGACTAAAGATAAGGAAGTTGAAGATTAATGATCAGAGACGATGTTTGATCAAATGGTTGACAACAGACAAGAACAGGTGGAGGTCAAAGTCAATATTTTTTAGTTGAGACAGGTTAGTTAAATTACAATAAAAATATGAGAAAATAAAGCAGTTGGATCAAAAAGCATACACAGAAGAAGAATCTGAGTGTACCCCAGAATGTTACTATCTTAAAAATGAAGTCTAGATTAGCAAATAGAGACCATTACATATTCAGGCAGAAGAAAAATGGGCAGAAGCTCATCAAGTCATATTACCAGTGGGTTATAGAAAGGTGGTGTTGCGGTAGCACAAGGTACCAGTAGGAGGTCATTCAAGAGTAAGAAAAACTCAAGGCAGAAGACAAAAACATTCTGAGATAACAAGCATGGGGCTGGATGAACACAGCAGGCCAAGCAGCATCATGGGAGCAGGAAAACTTGACGTTTCGGGCCTAGACCCTTCATCAGAAAGGGGGGAGGGGAAGAGGGTTCTGAAATAAATAGGGAGAGAGGGGGAGGCGGATAGAGGATGGATAGAGGAGAGGATAGGTGGAGAGGAGGCAGACA
>JAHRHZ010000139.1:14560086-14573870 GCA_024137785.1 Ginglymostoma cirratum | reverse complement strand
TTTCTGATGAAGGGTCTAGGCCCGAAACGTCAAGTTTTCCTGCTCCTATGATGCTGCTTGGCCTGCTGTGTTCATCCAGCCCCACGCCTTGTTATCTCGGATTCTCCAGCATCTGCTGTACCTTTTACCTCCGAGACAAAAACATTCTTACTGGTCTGAAATGCACAAGCATGTGGTTGAATTTTGTCAGACATGTTATACATGTCAGGTAATTGGAAAACCTCAGGTGGTGATAAAACTAGTACTCTTTTACCCATTCCCATATTTGAGGAACTTTTCACAAGAGTCTTGATTAATTGCATACAACCTAACCAACACAAAAACTGGGAATCAGTATTTGTTGACCATAATGGATGTGTCTGCTAGATTTCCAGAGGCCATTTCAATACGCAATATCACAGCTAAAAGAATTGTACAAGAGTTACTCAATTTTTTTTACTAAATATGGACTATCTCCAGAAATACAATTGGTTCAAGGGTTAAATTTTACATAAAAGTTATTCAAGGAAGTTATGGATAGCTTAGGGATAAAACAATTCAAATCCACTGCATACTATCCAGAATTGTAGGGAGCATTAGAACAGCGGTATCAAACTTTAAAGACCATGTCGTGGGCTTATAATCAAGACTAAACAGAGGATTATGATATAGGAATTCCACGTGTACATTTTGCAACGTGAGATGCACCTAAAGAATCAACTAAATTCAGTTGATTTGAATTAGCTTTCCGGCATTAGGTGAGAGGACCACTTAAATTAATGAAGGAGAAATTGGTGAGTGAAGAGTTCAGAGACCACACATCTGGACTATGTGTCAAACTGTAGGGAAAGACTAAATACTGCGGGTGAGTTGGTTAGGCAGCATTTGAAAGTAGCACAGCATGTGATGAAACAGGAAGCAGACAAGAAATCAAAAATACACAATTTTGCTCATTGAGATAAAGTGTTAATGTTACTCCCAGTGGTTGGTGAATCTTTAAAGGCAAAGTTTAGTGGGCCTTATCAGATTGAAAAGAAATTGAGTAAGGTGAATAATATGATAAGAATGCCAGATAGAAAGAAATCTTACAGAGTGTGTCATGTGAATACGCTCAAAAGGTATTTTGCTAGGGAAAGAAAGCAGAAGAATGTGGTAGTGGTTATAACACAGAGTGAAGAACCAAGTTCAGATGATTCAGAATTGGACATTCCTCAAATTAAATTAGACAATGAGGAAATGCTCAAAAATTGGGATAAATTATTGAGTTACCTTCCAGAGAAATGTTGAAATGACCTGAAAAAGTTGTTACAATTACATTGAACATAGAACATTACAGTGCAGCACAGGCCCTTCAGCCCTCGATGTTGCGCCAACCTGTGAAACCAGTGTGAAGCCCATCTAACCTACACTATTCCATTATCATCCATATGTTTATCAAATGACCATTTAAATGCCCTTAAAGTTGGCGAGTCTACTACAGTTGCAGGCAGGGCATTCCACACCCTTACTACTCTCTGAGTAAAGAAGATATATTGGTATAAGCTGGGAGGTACAAAGCTAATTACGCATGGTGTGGATATCAGAAATGCTGTTCCACTTAAGCAACAGTCTGACGGACTTAACCCTTTCAAGTTGGCACACATTCAAAAACAGATTGAGCACGTGCTCAAAGACAACGTAATCCAAGCAAGTTGCAACGACGGGAGCTCACCCACAGTAATGGTGCCAAAACCAGATGATACCCAATGAGTATGTGTGGACTATCACAGGTCAATATAGTCACAAAATCTGATTCATATCCTATTCCACGTTTGGAAGACTGTATAGAGGAGGTGGGGCAAGGAACTTATATTTCAAAGTTGGGACTTACTCAAGAGGATACTGGCAGATATCTTTACCTGAAAGAGCAAAGGACGTTTCGGCTTTCATAACACTGAATGGATTGTACCAGTTTAAAGTCATGCCATTTGGTATGAAAAATACATAAGCCACATTTCAGATGAACCAGTAGTCATTTCAGGATTACCCAAATGTGTGGTGTACACTGATGATCTGCTGACTTTTAGTCACACATGGAAGGAACATTTGTAGCATCTATCGGAATTGTCTGATTAACTTCCGGAGGTGGGCTTGGTGATAAATCTGGCTAAGAGTGAGTCACAAAAGCCCAAGTCATGTTCCTGAGCCAGCTCATTGGTTTCCCATACCATTGGCAAAGAGGGAAGTACTACGATTCCTGGGACTGAGTGGTTTTCATCAGAGGTTCATACTGAATTTTAGAGATGTGGTTGCTGCACTGACTGACCTGTTGGAGAAGTGCAGAAAATTTGAGTGGATGGAGGAATGTCAGAAGGTATTTGACAGTTTGAAATCTATGTTAACCACTACCCTAGTTTTAGCCACACGTAATTATGCAAGGCCATTCAAGGTGGCTATTGATGAAAGTGATATGGGTGTCGGCACTGTACTCTTGCAAGAAGACATTGAGAAGATAGAAAGACCTTTGGGTCTTAGGGCTCTTTGCTTCTTCCTGGAGCGAAGTCCTGAACCATCCCCACCACCACCACCCTCCTCCATTTGGCCGAGCTCGTCCTCACCCTCAACAACTTCTCTTTTAACTCCTCTCATTTCCTTCTGGTAAGAGGTGTGGCCGTGGGTACCTGCATGGGCCCTAGTTATGCCTGTGTCTTCGTGGGGTACATGGAACATTCCTTGTTCCTATCCCATTCTGGACACCACCCTCAACTCTTTCTCCGATATATCAATGATATTATCGGTGCTGGTGCTCTCTCTCTTGTCCGGAATTGGAAAAATTCATTGATTTCGCCTCCAATTTCCCCCCTGCCCTTACTTTCATCTGGTCTAACTCTGACTCCTCCTTTCCCTTCCTCGACATTTCTGTTTCCATTTCTGAAGATAGATTGGCCACTAATATCCACTATAAATCCACTGACTCCCACTGCTACCTGCACTGTACATCCTCACACCCTGCTTCTTATAAAGACTCCATCCCATTCTCTCAGCTCCCCCACCTCCGTCATATATGTTCAGATGAGGCCAACTTCAACAAGGGAGCCTCCAAAATGTCCACTTTCTTCCTCAACCAAGGAATCCCCAGCACTGTTGTCTACGGGGCCCTCAACCAGGTCCGACCCATCTCCCGCACTTCCACCCTCACCCCTTCTCTTCCCTCCCGCAACTGCGTTAGGGTTCCCCTTGTCCTTACCTACCATCCCACCAGCATCCACATCCAGAAGATCATCAGATGCCATTTCCGTCACCTCCAGCGAGATACCACCACCAGACACATATTCCCCTCCCCCCTCTTGTCTGTCTTCCTCAGGAACCTCCGGGCCACCCTGGTCCACACCTCCTTCACCCAACACCCCTCCACAGCCCTACGGTACCTTCCCATGTAACCGGCAAAGGTGGAACACTTGCCCATTTACCTCCTCCGTCCCCAATATCCAAGGACCCAAACATACCTTCCAGGTGAAGCAACACTTCACTTGCACTTCCCAGAATCTAGTCTACTGCAGTCGCTGCTCACAATGTGGTCTTCTCTATATTGGGGAAACAAAGCATAGACCTGTGTTCTGCTCGCAAAAAAGACCCTGAACTACCTGTTGCCTGCCACTTTAATGCACCACCCTGTTCCCTGGTCAACATCTCTGTCTCTGGCTTGCTGCAGTGTTCCAGCAAAGGTCAACACAAGCTGGAAGAACAACACCTCATTTTCCACTTCGGGACCCTGCAGCCCTCCGGACTCAATATCGAGTTCAATAATGTTAGGGCCTAAACTCTCCCATGTACCAGCCCCCTCCTCCACACATCAAGCCTTGTTATCACACAGCCTGCCTTTACACTGTTGTTAGTCTGTTGTTAATCACTAACAGTCCCCATTAGTAACTACTCACCCTCCCAGCCTGATTGTTAGCAACTCCTTTGTCTGTCCAACTGTCTTTCTCTCTCTTTCGCCTCCATCCTATCGTTTACTCCCTACCCCACCCCCTCCCTATTTTCTGCATATAAACTGATGTTTTTCCAGCCACCATCAGTTCTCAGGAAGGGTCATTGGACCCGAAATATTAATTTTGATTTTTTTCTTCACAGAGGCCACCAGACTGGCTGAGCTTTGCCAGCAACTTTGTTTCTATTTCTGATTTACAGCATCTGCAGTTCTTTTGGTTTTTAGATAGAAAGGCCTATTGGACACTTTTGCAGAAAACTGAATCATCATCATCATCATCATCAGAAACACTCCATGATTAAGAAGGAGACCTTGAGTTTGGTGTTGCCATTGCAACATTTATATTGACCATTGTATATTCTGATCATAACTCCATAATGTTTTTGGAAAAAATTAAGGATAAAAGTTCTCTACTGTTTAGATGGAGCTTATTATTGCAGCCATTCAATGTGGAAATTATACACCTGGCAGGATGAGAGAACGTAATTGCTGACATGTTGTGCAACTTTGATGAAGAAAGATGGAAGTGTTTGGCAGCGGGGGAAAAAAAAAACTGGAATGGATTGAAGTAGTCAATATTTGCATGATTAGAATCAATGCAATGTGTATCTATTGTAGTGTACTAAGGTTTTTAACAAAGAAGCTCTTTATATACTGATTGTTTGTTTGTTTTTTAAAAAAGTGGGGGGTAGTGTAATGATACTATGGTTTTAAAAGGCTTATATTGTCCTGTTTTATTTTTTATGATGAAAGGTTGAGACAAAGGTAACAAGCAGTCTGCTACAAATAAAAAGTAAACAGCTTGTGAGGCTTTTTTTTTTAAATTTGGAACAATAGCAGCAGCCTGAATTAGTGGGGATAAGTTTCCACAGAACCAGGGTTATTTTTCTCTTTAGTTTTGGCATTCAGTAGCAGATGCTGAGTTCTTGCAGCTGGGTGTGGAAACTCTCATTCCTCTTTCTGTTACAGCTAAAAGCTCAGGTTCTCTTCCCGCTGCTAGAATTGCATGTGAGACAATCTATTTTACTGAATTTGCCTTTGCCAAGAGTGTATTTGTGGAATGTTGCCATATTGGAACAGTTAATTAGTAGCAGTTAACATTTGTATTATTTGGTTAAGCATTTTGATAGAGTTACAATAAAGCCAATTCTTTTCTTTTACTTTTTTTTTGTCTGTAGTTTAATTATAGTGTATGAGTAAAGTATGTTTTGTTTCAAGCCTGGCAATCTGACCAATCAAATTGCATCCGGAACACAATGCCTTACACTTATCTTTAAAATGAGAAAACATTAGGATGTAGACTATCTTCTTAATGTATTTTGAGGGGGTTTTGTGTGGTCCATAATAATGGAATGTAAGCAGGTATTTGACAGCCTGAAAGCCATGTTAACCACCGCCTAGTGTTAGCCACACCTAATTATGCAAAGCCATTCATGGTGGCTATCGATGCAAGTGAAGTCGGTGCTGCACTCTTGCAAGAAGGCGATGAGAAGATAGAAAGATTTATTGACTATTTTTCCTCAAAGTTGAATTTTTTTTTCTTCTTTATTCATAATGGGATCAGGGCGTCACTGGCCAGGCAGCATTTATTGCCCATCCCTAATTGCCCAGAGGGCAATTAAGAGTCAACTACATTGCTGTGGGTCTGGAATCACATCTAGGCCAGACCAGGTAAGGATGGTTGTGTCCTTCGCTAAAGGACATTATCAATAATTCCGTAATTGAGACAAAGACCTCGAGTTTGGTGTTGGCATTGCAATATTTATGTTGCCAATAATGTCTCTGAGATAATTATATATACTGATCATAATGCCTTAATATTTTTGGAAAAAACTTAAAGATAAAAATACCAAACTGTTTAGATAGAGTTTGTTACAGCCATTTAATTTGAAAATTATACACATGGCAGGATGACAGAATGCAATCATGAATGTGTTGTCACAACTGTGATGAAGAAAGATGAAGTGTTCAGTGGCAGAAGAAACATCTTGAAATGGACTGTAGTATTGAATGTTTGCATGCTTAGAGTCAATGTAATGTATATGCATTTTGGCACATTAATAGCATAAAACTTAAAGGTTTTGAAAATGAAGCCATTATTATATATTCATGTTTCATTGTTTTAAGGAGGTAGGGAGGAGGTGTGATGATACTACAGCTTGAAGAGGTGTATTTTGTTCTGGTTTGTTTTTTGTGAAGAGAAGTTCAGACCGAGGTATAGAGTGGACTGTTCCAAGCCAATAAACAGCTTGTGAGGCCTTGGGTTTTTTGTTTTTAAAAGGCTGGAACAACAGAAGCAGCATGAATGGGTGGAGTCTGGTTCCAACAGAACTAGGGTTCTAGCTTAGTTCTCAGCAGTTGTTGGAGTTTTTGAAGTTGGTTCTGGAATAGGCTACATCTTTCTCTCTGTTATGGCTAAAAGCTGGACTTCTCCCTGCTGCCAGAATTGCATGGGAGACAATCTATTTTGCTGAATTTGCCAGTCCAAGGGAGTGTTTATGGAGTGGTACTATATTGGAACAGTTGCTGTTTAGCAATTAAATAATCTATTATTCTGCTGTGTTATTCCAATTCCTTTTTTTTTGTTGCATTTTAACTATTGTGGACGAATAAAGTGTGTTTTGCTTAAAGCCAAGTAGTATAATCAATTGAGTTACATCTGGAACCCTTGCCTTTAAGTCAGATGAAAAAGTTAGGGTCTAGGCTATTTCTCTGATATATCTGAAGGGGGTTTGGTCTGGTCCATAACATTTAAATATAGATTAAGGTAGGAAACAAAGACACAGACATTTAGGGAAGGAATTCTAGAGCGTAGAGTTTTTGCAGCTGAAGAAACGTCCACCAACGATGTAGCAATTAATATCAAGGATATTCAAGAGGCTAGAGTTAGAGAAGGGTTGATATTAAGGAGCACAGTAGGCTTGGAGAAGATTAAAGAGAAAGGTGATATCATCGAGCGATTTGAATATAAGAATGAGAATTTTAAAATCAGTGCGTTCAACTTGGACGCAATGGAGGCCATCAGCATACAGGTAAAGGATGAATAAAGCTTGTTGCAACATAAGAACAGGTTCAGCATGGATGTGGATGGCCTTAAATTTAAGTGAAAAGTACAATGGGGGGAAATGATCAGGAATTTAGTGAAATTGAGAAGTAGCAAAAACACAGTTGAAGCAGGATACAGAGATGGAAATAGGCAGCTTCAGTGATGGGACAGTCAGGATTAAAAACTCTCCTCAGCTTCAAATATGATAACAGGATTGCACCTACTTCAGCTTCAGATTTTGCCAGGGAGAGCAATGGAATTACTGGATAGAAAAAGTGTGTGATTGAAAAATTGACTTTGGCATTCTCAATATTTACTTGAGGAAATTACTGGTTGTGGTGTGGCAAAGCTAGATATCATCGGTATGCAGGTGGAACCCCTTTTATTTTTACTCACTTAATGGACATGGACATCACTAGCTGAGTAGCATTTATTGCCCATTTTTAGTTGCTCTTGAGAAGGTGGTGGTAAGCTGCCTGCTTGAACCATTATAGTCTGTGTGCTATATGTTGACCAATAATGCCCTTCAAGAGGGAATCCCAGGATTTTGATGCAGCAAAACTGAAGGAACAGCGATATATTTCCAAGTCAGAATGGTGAGTGGGCTAGTGGGGAATTTGCAGGTAGTGTCTTCCCATCTATATGCTGCCCTTCACTTCTAGATGGAAGTGATTGTGGGTTTGGAAGGAAGTGTCTAAGGATGTTTGTTGAATTTCTGCAGTGCATCTTGGAGGTGGTAGTAGCAGTAGTAGTAGCAGTTGTGGTGCCAATCCAATGGGCTGGTTTGTCCTGTATGGTATCAAGCTTCTTTACTGTTGGAACCCATCCTGGCAAGTGGGAAGTATTCCATCACACTGCTGACCTGTGCCTTATAGATGGTGGACAGGTTTCGGGGAGTCAGGAGGTGAGTTACTCACAGCAGTAACCTTAGTTTCCGACATGCTCTTGTCGCCACCGTGTTTGTGTGGCGAGTCCAGTGAGTTTCTAGTCAATGATAATCGCCAGCATGTTGATAGTGGGGGATTCAGTGATGCTAACACCATTGAATGTCAAGGGGCAATGGTTAGATTGTCTCTTATTGGAGATGGTCATTGCCTGACATTTGTGTGGTACGAATGTTACTTGCTACTTGTCTGCCCAAGCCTGGATGTTGGCCAATCTTGTGGCATTTGAAAATGTACTGCTTCAGTATGAGGAGTTGTGAATGGTGCTGAACATTATGCGATTATCAGCAAGCAACCCATTTCTGATCTCACGATGGAAGGAAGGTCAATGATGCGCTTGAAGATGGCTGAGCCTAGGACGCTACAATGAGGCATTCCTGCAGAGATGTCCTGGAGTTGATTGACCTCCAACAAGTATTTTTCTATGTTACAGGTATGACTCCAACCCATTGCCCCCGATACCCATTGATTCCAGTTTTGCTAGGGTTCCTTGATGCCACACTCTGTCAAATACAACCTTGGTGTCAAGGGCTGTCATTCTCACCTCATCTCTGGAATTCAGCCTTTTGCCCATGTTTTAACCAAGGCTGTAATGAGGTCAAGTGCTGAGTGGCCCTGGCAGAACCCAAACTGGACAACATTGAGCGAGTTATTACTTGATAGCACTACTGATGACACCTTCGATCAATAGTATCAAACAGTCCTACATTACTATCAAAACAACTCTTAATAAAAATTTTCCATGACATCTTATGTGACGGTGACAAACGTAAACTAGCCTTCCCCCTCTTTTAATCTGCACATGCTATCTTCAACATGGTTGACCACATTGCTCTCTTCCTAATGTCTTTCCCCATTGTCCAGCTGGGTGGGAGCACTCACTTGGTTCCGTTGTTACCTACCTGGTCACAGCCAGAGAATCATCTCCACCGCCTTCTCATCCTGCTGCTGTACCACTACCTCTATCGCTGAAGAATCCATTCTCAGCTGCCTTCTGTTTTTCAGACTTCATCAGAAAACACAGTATCAGGTCTCCTGGCTTCAGGTTAAACATGGGCAAGGAAGCCTTCTGCTGATTACAACATATTGTCCTACCTCAGCTGATGAATCAGTACTCCTCCATGTTGAACAACATTTAGAAGAAGTACGCAGGGTGGTACAAGTGCAAAATGTACTCTGGGTTGAGGATATCAATATCCACCACGAACAGTCACTCAGCAGCAGCACTACTGGTCCAGCTGGTCAGGTCCCAAAGTGCATAAGCTGCTAGAACGTGTCTGCAAAAGGTGGTGAGGGAACAAGCGGGGGGGAAACAAAAAAATACTTGACCTCATCCTTAACAATCCACCGGCTGCAGATTCATCTGTCCATGATAGATTCCGTAAGACTGACCACCATACTTTCCTTATGGAGATAGAAGATCCACCTTCACATTGAGTATAATATCCACTGTGTTGTGTGGCACTCAGCACACAAAATGGGACACATTTTGAACAGATCTAGCAACTCAGGTCTGGGCACCTATGAAGCACGGTGGGCCATCAACAGCAGCAGCAGAATTGTACTCCAGCACAATCTCCAGCCACACGGCTCAGCATATTCCCCCATTCAACCATTACCAAATTAAGCCAAAGGATCAATCTTGAATCAATGGAGAGTGCAGGAAGGTATGCCAGGAGCAGCATTAGGGTTAGCTGAAAATGAGGCATCATCTAGTGACAGGGGTACTTGCATGCCAAACAACATAAGCAGTACGTGACAGGCCGAGCTAAGAGATCCTAAAACCAATGGGATCAGATCAAAGCTCTGCAATCCTGCCGTATCCAATTGTGAATGGTGGTGCATGATTAAGCAACTCACTGGAGGAGGAGGCTCCAGAAATATGCCCACCACCAATGATGGAAGAGCTCAGCACATCAATGCAAAAGGTAAAGCTAAAGCAATAGCAGCAATCTTCAGCCAGGAGTGTCAACTGGATGATCCATCTCAGCCTTCTCCAGTGCTCCCCAGCATTGCAGATACCAGTTTTCAGCCAACTTGATTCATTCCATGAGATATCAAGAAATTGTTGGAGACTTTGGATACTTCAAAGGCGACAGGCCCTGACAACATTCCAGCAATAGTACTGAAGACTTGTGCTCCAGAACTTATTGCTCCCTTAGTCAAGCTCTTCCAGTCATTTACAACGCTGGCATCGACACTAGAATGTGGAAAATTGCCCAGGTATGTCCTGGACACAAAACACAGGACAAATCCAACCTGTTCAATTACTGCCTCATCACTCGACTAGTGTCCTAGGCCCAACCATCTTCAACTGCTTCATCAAAGACCAACCCTTGATCAGAAGGTCAGAAAACGGTTGTTCTAAAAAGCATCATCTAAATATCACAGGTCAGGAGCGTGATGGAATACTCCCCACTGGCCCAAATGGGTGCAGCTCCAACAACACTCAAAAAGCTTGACACCATCCAGAACAAGGCAGCTCACTTGATTGGCACCATGTCCATAAATATCCACTCTCTCCACTATCAACGCTCAGTAGTAGCAGTGCGTACTAACTATAAGAAGATCCTTAGATACCAACTTCTAAACCCATAAACACTTCCATCTAGAAGGACAGGATCAGCAGATACATGGGAAGGTCACTACCTACAAGTTCCCCTCCAGGCCACTCACAGAATCATAGAGCCATACATGACAGAAACAGATACCCCGGTCCAACTTGTCCATGACGACCAGACATCCTACATTACTCTAGTACCATGTGCCAGCATTTGGCCCATATCATTCTTCCTATCAAGATGGCTTTTAAATATTATAATTGTACCAGCCTCCACCAATTCCTCTGGTAGCTCATTCCATACATGCACTGCCCTCTACGTGAAAAAGTTGCCCTTTAGGTTCCTTAAATAACTTTCCCCTCACCTCAAACCTATGCTCTCTAGCTTTGGACTCCCCCTAACCCTGGCTCTTCAACCTATCTATGCCCCTCATGATTTCATAAACCTTTATAATGTCACCCCTCAGTCTCTGACACTCAAGGGAAAATAGCCCCAGCCTATTCAGCCTGTCCCTACATGGGTGAACACACTGACCAATAAAGGCAAGGGTACCAAATGCCTTCTTCACTACTTTGTCTACTGTGACTCCACCTTCAAGGAACTAAGAACCTGCACCCCACGGTCTCTTTGTTTGGCAATACTTCCCAGGTCCCAATCATTAAGACTGTAAGTCCTGCCCTGATTTGCCTCACCTAAATGCAGCACCTCACATTTATCTAAATTAAACACCATCTGCCACTTCTGACTTGGATATATATTGCCATTCGTTCAGTGTTGCTGGGTCAAATCCTGGAAATCCATTGTAGGTCAACCTATAGCAGGTGGATGCTGTGCTTCAAACAGGCAGCTCACCGCCATGTTTTCAAGGGCATCTTGGGATGGATAACAAATGCTGATCAGCCAGTGACACGCATGGCCCATGACTGAATTTAAAAAATGGACAATGACCCGATTAAAGGAACTGAAATATCGACTTACAGGAATGATGAACATGGACTTGGGAGAGCTTGAGAGGAAAAGTAGGGTGGAAATGGGGCATCAGTTTGCAACACTCATGACAGAAAATTCAGGACAGGGATAATGATGGCAGATTTAAATGAACAGAAGTAATAAGCCATGATCTCACTGATTACTGGAGCAGACACAAGGAGCTCAATTACCTACTTCTGTTTCTGTGTTCCCACAAGTTCACTTTTCAGTTTTGTTGACTGATCTGTGTAATTCATCTTTTATTTCAGATTTCCAGCATTTAAATAGTTGTTGTTTCTCTTTAAATCCGTATATTCAAAATGAGAAGCTGCAAGACTAACACAAGCAAAGTGATAAGACTGTTTTTGTCATGACTATGATTTCTTTCAACATTCTTGGGTGCATGTCATGACGGCACTAAGGTCTTTCCAATATGTTACATATTTTCTTTTTATTACAGGTTCCTAGTAGTTATCCTATCTTATTGCTCCATCACCTCTTACATCCTTACAATTACATTGCTGCACTATAAAAGCTGATGCAAAGGATTCAGTTAATGTTTCTATTAGCCCTTCATCCCACTCACAAGTTGAATTCCTTTTTCATCTCTATTTAATCTGCTTTGTCTTTTAGTTATTCATCTAGATTTTGTCTGTTCATTATTGTTAATACATTTCTTTATAACTGACAGAATTTTCATTTTATTTTGCCTCACATTTTTGTTTTATATTTTGCTGATACTATTGTGTGTTAATACCTCTAAACTTGTCATGCACCTGCTTGCCTTCTCCAGCCCTATCTCCCAGTTTGACTTCCACTCTACGCATTCAAGCGATTCCAGCTGTGGCAGCACCATCTTTATTTGTGTAGTCTGTCTGTACACTTATCAACTCCTGTTTGAATACAAACCGTGGAAGATATAGTGGCTCATTGCTGAGTTTTTTGTTCTAGTTAATCTACGTTACCTCGCATTTAAGATCTCATTTAAGTGGCTTTTTGTCCTCAATCAAATGGCTTTATTTAGTCGCTCTTTCTCCTCCTTATTTTTAATTTTAAATTTAATTTTAATTTTAAAACTAATTATGTCTCTACTTCCTCATTGCTCCCTACCTTTCCATTATATAACAGCCCATTTAATTTCTTAGAACTTAATCTAGATTTGTCTCCTTTCTGATTAAACTAGGAACACACCAGATTTTCTGAAGAAGGGTCCAGACCCGAAACGTCAGCTTTCCTGATCCTCTAATGCTGCCTGACCTGCTGTGTTCCTCCAGCTCCACGCCCTGTTAGCTCAGACTACAGAATCGGCAGTTCCTACTATCCCAGTAGAAATGCCATGCCTTGTTTAACACTTGCATTACTTTTAATCAAGCATATCTGTGAACAATCAAAACTATCCACTATTATTTATGGTCCATCTTGCATCCATCCCTTAGAAAACAAGCATGGGGCTGGATGAACACAGCAGGTCAAGCAGCATCATAGGAGCAGGAAAACTCGACGTTTCGGGCCTAAACCCATCATCAGAAATGGGGGAGGGGGAGAGGGTTCTGAAATAAATAGGGAGAGAGGGGGAGGCGGATAGAAGATGGATAGAGGAGAGGATAGGTGGAGAGGAGGCAGACAAGTCGAAGAGGCGGGGATGGAGCCAGTAAAGGTGAGTGTAGGTAGGGGGGTAGGGAGGAGATAGGTCAGTCCAGGGAGGACGGACAGGTCAAGGGGGCGGGATGATGTTAGTAGATAGGAGATGGGGGTGTGGCTTGGGGTGAGAGGAAAAACCGGTTAGGGAGGTGGAGATGAGCTGGGCTGGTCTTGGGATGCGGTTGGGGGAGGGGAGATTTTGAAGCTTGTGAAATCCACATTGATGCCATTGGGCTGCAGGGTTCCCAGGCTGAATATGATTTGCTGTTCCTGCAACCCGAAGGATGTTCACCTGCACATCTGCCAATGTGGTATACTGCATCCGCTGTACCCATTGTGGCTTCCTCTACATCAGGGAAACCAAGCGGAGGCTTGGGGACCGCTTTGCAGAACACCTGCGCTCAGTTCGCAACAAACAACTGCACCTCCCAGTCGCAAACCATTTCAACTCCCCCTCCCATTCCTCAGATGACATGTCCATCCTGGGCCTCCTGCAATGCCACAGTGATGCCACCCGAAGGCTGCAGGAACAACAAATCATATTCAGCCTGGGAACCCTGCAGCCCAATGGCATCAATGTGGATTTCACAAGCTTCAAAATCTCCCCTCCCCCAACCGCATCCCAAGACCAGCCCAGCTCATCTCCACCTCCCTAACCGGTTTTTCCTCTCACC
>JAHRHZ010000139.1:14531851-14554786 GCA_024137785.1 Ginglymostoma cirratum | reverse complement strand
GAGAGGGTCAGTGTGTGTCCCTGAGAGTGACCCCTGTCCGGAGAGAGAGTCAGCGTGTGACCCTGAGAGTGACGGCTGTATGGTGAGAGGGTCAGTGTGAGACCCTGAGTGACCACTGTCCAGACGGAGGGACAGTGTATGTCCCTGAGAGTGACCGCAGTCCAGAGAGAGGGTCAGCGTGTGTCCCTGAGAGTGACTGATGTCCGGAGAGAGGGTCAGTGGATTACCCTGAGAGTGACCGCTGTCCCGAGATTGGGTTAGTGTGTGTCCCTGAGATTGACTGCTCTCTGGAGAGAGGGTCTGCGTGCGTCCCTGAGAGAGACTGCTGTCCGGAGAGAGGGTCAGCGTGTGACGCTGAGATTGACCGCTGTCCGGAGAGAGGGTCAGCGTGTGTCTCTGAGTGTGACCACTTTCCGAAGAAAGGTTCACTGTGTGTCCGTGAGAGTGACCGCAGTCCAGAGAGAGGGTCAGCGTGTGTCCGTGAGAGTGACCGCTGTACAGTGAGAGGGTCGGTGTGTGTCCCCGAGAGTGACCGCTGTCCAGAGAGAAGGTCAGTGTGTGTCCCTGAGTGACCACTGCCCGGAGAGAGGGTCAGCGTGTGTCCCTGAGAGTGACCGCTGTCCAGAGAGAGGGTCAGTGTGTGTCCCTGAGAGTGACCGCTGTCCAGAGAGAGGGTCAGTGTGTGTCCCTGAGAGTGACTGCTGTCTGGAGGGAGGGTCAATGTGTGTCCCTGAGACTGACTGCTGTCCAGAGAAAGGGTCAGTGTGAGATAACAAGCGTGGGGCTGGATGAACACAGCAGGTCAAGCAGCATCATAGGAGCAGGAAAACTTGACGTTTCGGGCCTAGACCCTTCATCAGAAATACTGAGAGTGACCATTGTCCGGAGAGAGGGTCAGCGTGTGTCCCTGAAGTGACTACTTTCCGGAGAGAGGGTCAGTGTGAGACCCTGAGAGTGACCGCTGTCCGGTGAGAGGGACAGTGTGTGTCCCTGAGAGTGACTGCTGTCCGGAGAGAGGGTCAGTGTGAGACCCTGCGTGTGACCTCTATCCGGAGAGAGAATCAGCGTGTGTCACTGAGAGTGACCACTGTCCAGAGAGAGGGTCAGCGTGTGTCATTGAGAATGACCGCTCCGCAGAGTGTCAGTGTGTGTCCCTGAGAGTGACCGCTGTCTGGAGACAGGGTCAGTGTGTGACCCTGAGAGTGACCTCTGTCCGGAGAGAGGATCAGCATGTGTCCGTGAGAGTGACCGCTGTACGGTGAGATGATCAGCTTGTGTCCCTGAGAGTTACTGCTGTTTGGAGAGAGGGTCAGTGTGTGTCCCTGAGAGTGACCGCTATCCAGAAAGAGGGTCAATGTGTCCCTGAGAGTGACTGCTGTCTGGAGAGAGGATCAGTGTGTCCCTAATAGTGACTGCTGTGCAGAGACATGGTAGCATGTGTCCCTGAAAGTGTCCACTGTCCGGAAGAAGGTCAGCGTGTGTGCCTGAGAGTGACTGCTGTCCTGGGAGAAGGTCAGCGTGTGTGCCTGAGAGTGACTACTGTCCGGAGAGAGGGTCAGTGTGTGCATGAGAGTGCCCACTGTCCGGAGAGAGGATCTGCGTGTGTGCCTGAGAGTGACCGCTGTCCTGGGAGAAGGTCAGTGTGTGTGCCTGAGAGTGACCGCTGTCCTGGGAGAAGGTCAGCGTGTGCCTGAGAGTGACCGCTGTCCTGGGAGAAGGTCAGCGTGTGTGCCTGAGAGTGCCCACTGTCCAGAGAGAGGATCAGCGTGTGTCCCTGAGAGTGATCGCTGTTTGGAGAGAGGGTCAGTTTGTCCCTGAGAGTGACTGCTGTCTAGAGACATGGAAGCACGTGTCCCTGAGAGTGACTGCTATCTGGAGATGATTCGCATGTGTCCCTGAGAGTGTCCACTGTCTAGAGAGAAGGTCAGTGTGTGTCCCTGAGAGTGTCCACTCTCCGGAGAAAGGTCAGTGTGTGTCCCAGAGAGTGACCGCTGTCCTGGGAGAAGGTCAGCATGTGTGCCTGAGAGTGACCACTGTCCGGAGAGAGGGTCAGTGTGTCCTTGAGAGTGAGTGCTGTCCGGACGAATGGTCAATGTGTGTCCCTGAGAGTGACCGCCGTCTGGAGGGGTGTCAATGTGTGTCCTTGAGAGTGACCGATGTCCAGTGAGGATCAGCGTGTGTCCCTGAAATTGACCAATTTGATCATGGAAAAGATGGAAAAAAACATTCAGTTGTGTGTCAGAGCACTTCTGAATATAAAGAGAAGCAAAAAAATCTTCAACAAATGAGAATTGCTCAATAGTATCAGAGATAGTAGGAGCTGCAGATGCTGGAGAATCTGAGATAACAAGGTGCAGAGCTGGATGAACACAGCAGGCCAAGCAGCATCAGAGGAGCAGGAAAGTTGACGTTTCGGACCTAGACCCTTCTTCAGAAATGGGGAAGGGGAAGGGGATTCTGAAATAAATAGGGAGAGAGGGGGAGGTGGAGAGGAGATGGATAAAGGAGAAGATAGGTGGAGAGGAGACAGACAGGTCAAAGAGGCGGGGGTGGAGCCAGCAAAGGTGAGTGTAGGTGGGGTGTTAGGGCGGAGATAGGTCAGTCCAGGGTGGATGGACAGGTCAAGGGGGTGGGGGTGGGGCTTGAGGTAGGAGGAAGGGATAGGTGGGAGGAAGGACAGGTTAGGGAGGTGGGGACAAGCTGGGCTGGTTTTGTGATGTGGTTGTGGGAGGGGAGATTTTGAAGCTTGTGAAGTCCACATTGATACCATTGGGCTGCAGGATTCCCAAGCGAAATGTGAGGTGCTGTTCCTGCAACCTTCCGGTGGCGTCGTTGTAGCACTGCAGGAGGTCCAGGATGGACGTGTTGTCTAAGGAGTGGGAGGGGGAGTTGAAATGGTTCGCAGTTATTTGTTGCGAAATGAGCGTAGGTGTTCCGCAAAGCGGTCCCCAAGTCTCCGCTTGGTTCCCCGATGTAGAAGAGGCCACAATGGGAACAGCGGATACAGTATACCACATTAGCAGATGTGCAGGTGAACATTTGCTTGATGTGGAAGATCTTCTTGTGGCCTGGGATGGGGGTGAGGGGGGAGGTGTAGGGGCAGGTGTAGCACTTCCTGCGGTTGCAGGGAAAAGTCTGGGTGTGGTGGGGCTGGAGGGGAGTGTGGAGAGGACAAGGGAGTCACAGAGAGAGTGGTCCCTCCGGAAAGCAGATAAGGGTGGGGAGCGAAAAATGTCTTTGGTGGTGGCATTGGATTGCAGACGGTGGAAGTGTCGGAGGATGATGCGTTGGATCCGGAGGTTGGTGGGGTGGTACGTGAGGACGGGGGGGGGATTCTGTTTTGGTTATTATTGTGGGGAAGGAGTTGAGGGATGAATTGCAGGAAATGCGGGAGACACGGTCGAGGGCATTCTTGATCACTGAGGGGGTGGAAGTTGCGGTCGTTTGTTGCGAACTGAGCGTAGGTGTTCCGCAAAGCAGCCCCCAAGCCTCCACTTGGTTTCCCTGATGTAGAGGTGGTCCTTTTGTTAAAAAGGAATTATCTTTTTATACAAAAATATCTGAAAAAAAGAGAGACATGCTGTTGGAGCTTTTCATCTTGCAATCATCAGGACCAAATTGCAAGGATACCAAATCTCAAAGGGAGCACCATTTAAACTACATGAGAAGAGAGCGCTGATTGACTCAGTGTCCTAATCCAATCCTCGCTCACCCTATACCTCAAAGTCAGGAATGGGACTAAGGCTGCTAATTGCATTCCTGGAAAGTGACAGGTCTGTCACAGATCACATCAGAAGAGGAAAATGGCTCAATAATTTGAGTAACAGATGAAGTTAGCTGTTTGGCTGTTGTGTATGTAGTAGCAAGATGAATGATATTCTGGATGGCTGGATTGCAATATAGAGTGATGCCAATAGCATGAGTTCCATTTCCACACCAACTGAGATTACCAGCCTAAACCTCAGCCTCAGCCTAAACCACCAGTTATCTCTCATGAGAGAGGAGTGCTATGGTCCTCTTGGACTATGGCATCTTTACCTCTACCCTTATTCTCCACTGACAGGATACAGCTGTGAAGCTGAAATTTCAGCACAGAAAGACGTTAATCAGCCAGTACTTTTAAACTGTTCATAACAGGCAAAATACTGACCATATCCAACTAGCCCATGTTTACATGATGTCCAATACTAGGTGTTATTCACAATTGGATAACACTTGTTAAATAATCATGTTTATGCTAAGAATTACACTTACAGCCAGTTTAAGGTCATCGGTTGGGATTGCAATGTAGGTCATATGCATGCAAGAAACTGTATATATTCAGCACATCTCTGTGTTTTGCGAACAGATTATATATGCACACATTGCATTTTCTTCAATGAAATAAAAGCTTAGGGGACAGTGATTCTCTGGACTATTCCCAGGGCAATGCCTTGACAAATCAGAGGGAAACTCCCTGGACTGAATTTAAACGAAGCATGCTAGTTAAATGTTTCTGGTTCATTCTCTATGACCATGCCTCTATCAATCAGAGGCCAATTGACAACAATCAATATCCTTGTGCAGTAGAAGTTGGTGATCCCTCATGACTCTGTCCTGAGGTGTGCAAAATGAAAAGCTTCAACTTTTTCAGCAATAATCAAGTTCTATACTAGCAAGTGACAATAAATATTTCTGTTCTAATTATGAATGTTTTTATATTATGTTCAAATTATTAAAAATTAACAAGGAACATTCTAAATTGAAAGGCTTAAGTGTCTTTTTTCATTTGTTCAAAAACATGATTCACGGAGTTGCTTAGTGGCTAAGTGTAATGCCTCTCCTGAACTTAAATAGCATACTACAGTCTGTCTTTGACCTAGCAGTACTTCTCTGAATGATGATTCAATGGCTTACATTTATCTTCCAAACACTCCATGCACCTCTCTTTCCCCCAGATTTTCAGCTTCCAGCTGCACATGGTCTGCTTGGCTTTCTGTACATCATAGCTCTCTTTTAAACATTGCAGAATTTCTTGCAGTTTGCTCTTGGTCTCCAGTAAATCTTTCTCTGTAGTGAGCTGTGATAAGCTATATTTGCAGTTTAGTAATTTGCTGCCTGCAGTCAGCACCTCCAGTCTTTTTCAGATTCTTTCATTTGAACCATGAATCTTGAGATTTTCATCCAAGGTTCAATTTCTCTGTCTCAGATACCTCAGCTGCCTGTATGAATGCATTTCTTTTATGTCTGCTCCCTTTCAGCATCATCTTTCAGTTTCCCTGGTCAGTGGTGGTTTTCTTCAATTCTAACTTTTCATTTCAGAGTGCTGAAAGTTTTTGGAAGTCATCCTCTTTAGCTGCTTGATCTTTCCGAATTGGCTGTCTTTCCCTTTCTAGCAAGAACTCTTTGTGCTTTTTTCAGTATTGATCTTGAGAGTTTCAATCTCTGACTGCAACCTGTTCATTTGGCTTTGCATGTTCTCTCTCCCAATGATAGAATTTACTTGATCTGGGCTCTGTGACTCTGGCAGTCACTCCCTTGTTCCTGATGGGAGGGTGCTTTTCAATGGGAATACTTTCAACATCAATGACAAAATCCTTCATTTCATGATTTAATCAGATCAGCTGCAGTTTTTCTCAATCATCCAAACCCAGAATAGCAGGACCATCTGTTTCAATGACATGCAGTTTAAATCTTTTTGCTTGTCTGTCCATGTGATTTGGCTTGCTCCTAACTGTTGAATCTCAGTTCCACCATATGTCCCTCAGCATGACACTGTTTGGTGTCAGAACATCTCTCTTTGCATACCCATTTCCTTTCAAATTTTCAGATCTTCTGATGTAGTCTGGATAGATGATAGTCTGTGCTCTGGTACCAAACTTCAACTTCAAATCTATCATTTTGGAAATAATTTGCAACCTTTTACTAATTGAAATGTTGTGTGAAATTCTTGTATGCTGACATTCAATTCAGTTGTACAGTTCTATTGTGTTTTCAACCTTATCATCATCTTCCAGCGTATCAATGTTTTGGTTTTGTCCTTGTTCTGCCTCTAACACCCTTCCTGTCCTCTTACTTTATTTTAAACATATTTTCCTAATGGGTGGGCATTTCTCAAGCTCTGTAGTTTGATCCATATGCAGGACATTTTTCTTGAACTTGTGGTTATCCACTGTTATAGCGCAACATTCTCTCTGGTGTGCATTTTATGTTGTTTCACCCTCTCCTGTCCATAGAGTTATACAGCAAGGAAACTGACCCTTTGGTCCGACTCATCCATGCTGATCATGTTTCTCAGACTAAACTGAAGTCTATTACGTTTAACAACAGGAGCAGCTTTACTCTACAAAGTGTTCATTCTGTAAAGAAGCAAGCTAGATAGCGGTTTCCCTCAAAAATGGCTGATAACACCGTCATGCTATCACAAGATCAGTCTCTGGAAGTGACTATCCAACATACACAAACACACAACAAAGACTGGCCATTTAGACATAAGCATCTTAAATTGTCTACTCAAGGCTTCATGTGCTTAGCAGTGCCAAAAGGCTGCAATGCTGTGAAGTTGTGCTATCGAGTTAGGGTCTTGCATGTGTCTGGGTGTGCAAAGCCCTGAATTAGTTGATCTACCACTCTATAATGCATTTCTTTTCATTTACATTTGCTGGCTAAATTTCTCAAAGTCATGAAAATATTGTCCACAGGCTCACCTGATTCTTGCCTCAAGCTTTAAAGTTCATATTGGCAAATCCAACAGTTAGACTTTGGCTGTAGGTATGTGCAGAATTTCTCAAAAATTTTGTGTGGGATTTTACTCTCAGCCTCACTGATCTCTCAGGTATTAATGCATATGAATACATGAGTAAGGAGCATATGGTCACTGAAGCTGCCATCACCATTAATTACGATAATCCCTGATCTGTTTGTGATTCAAATTCCACATTTCCATCAAACCTGATAACATACAGTCATACAACACTGAAACAGACCCTTCAGTCCAACTTGTACATGCTGATCAAGTTTCCAAACTAAACTAGTCCCACTTGCTTGCATTTGGTCCATGTCCCTTAAAATCTTTCCTATTCATGTACCTATCTAAATGTCTTTTAAATGTTGTAACTGTACTTGCATCTATCACTTTCTCTGGCAGTTTATTCACACAGGAAACAGGCTGTGTGAAAAACTTGCTCCTCAGGTCCCTTTTAAATCTTTCTCCTTTCACCTTAAAATTACGCTCCTAGTTTTGAACTCACCCACCTAAGCAAAAAATAAAACCTTTGTTATTCACCTTATCTATGTCCCTCATGATTTCATAAGCCTTTATGAGATCACTTCTCAGCCTCCTATGTTCTAATGAAAAATGTCCCAGCCTATCCTTATAACTCAAACGCTCCAGTCCCAGCAACATCCTGGTAAATCTTTTCTGATCCCTCTCCAATTTAATAATATCCTTCCAATAACAGGGTGACCAGAGATGTACACGGTACTCCAAAAGTGGCCTCACCAATGTCCTGTACAACGTAAACATGATGTCCCAACTCTTATACTCAATGATCTGAGCAATGAGGTAAGCATGCTAAATGCCTTCTAAACCTTTCTGTCTACCTTTGATGCAAAGAATTATGTATCCGAACCGTTAGGCCTCTCTGTTGGACAACACTAGCCAGGGCCCAACCATTAACTATATAAGTCCCCCCTTGTTTGTTTTTCCAGAATGCAATACTCTGCATTTATCCAAATTAAACTCCATCTGCCAATCCTCAGCCCATTGGCCCAATTCATTAAGATCCCTTTGTAATCTTAGACAACCTCTGTCGACTATACCACTTTGATTCCCTTTCCTAGTAAGAATTTACCTACGACCCACTTGAACAGATTTAATGACATTACCTCCACCACCTTCTGAGGCAGAGAACCCTTAGAGAAAACTATCTTCTCACCTTTCTCTTAAAAGTTTTACAACAGGGATCTTTAGTTCTAAACCTACCCACAAAAGGAAGCATCCCTTCCATATCCATCTTGGGTTTAAACCATTTTGGATCTTCTTAACTTCAATCAAGTCACCACGCACTCTTCTAAACTTCTTCAAAAACAAGGCCAATCTGTCCAACCTTTCATTCATAAAACAACCTGCTCATTTCAGCTGTTAATCTAGTTATCTGCATCCAATGAATTTATGTCCTTCCTTAAGTAATAAGATCAAATTGCACACTACTATGGATGTGTTGTCACCAATGCCTGTATAACTGAAGGAGAACATCCATACTTTAACGTTTAATGCCTATTGTCATAAAAGATAACATTTCATTACCCTTTTTTAAAATACTTTCCTTAACAATTGATTCTAACACCTTCCCACCTGATTATATCAACCTCATTTGGCCTAAGATTTCTGATTTTTTTGTAACTCATGTACAAGAACACTTAGATCTCTCTACACCTTGGTGTTATGCAATCTTTAGCCATTTAAGTACAGTCATTTCTTCTATAACGCATGTTCCAGCAATGCGAGTTGGCTATAACGTGACTGACAAATAAAGGAATGCCATTTCTAAAATGCGAACTTGTATTGGCTAGAACGCAATTCCATCGGTTTGTCAAGCTATCCTCCCACCATTGCTGAGCTTTCTGAAAACATCCAAGTGCTATTTCTACCCCCAAACACAATCTCTCTCCTTCAACCCAGGGTGCAATAACAGCTTATTACTTAAGACGCACATTTGAGAGGCTGATTGCAGTCACTGAGGAGGACAAGGACAGTGTTCTTCAATTATGGAAGAGCTTTAACATCAAGAATGCAATTGACATTATCGTGAAGGCCTGGGTGATGTCAGTAAGGACTGCTTGCATGCAGTTTGGCAAAAGTTTTTCCCGGACTTTCACTCAAGCTAGCAATTCTAGTCTGCATCCTCATCATGACCTTTTCACAACATACGTTAATACCTATCTTTGTGACATCTGCAAATTCTGCCACCATATCTTTGCTCAATTCATGTAAGTCAGTGATACAAATTATAAAAGGTTCAGACCCTAGCATAGACCCCTGCCAATCAGAAAATCATTTATGCAAAATCTGTTTGCTGTCAGCCAGCTAGGCTTTCATCCATTCTGCTGTTTTGCTCCTCTACACCGTGCATTCTTACTTTGAACAACAAAGAACAAAGAAAATTACAGCACAGGAATATTTTGTGCAATATTTTCTTATGCGGCACCTTGTCAAATGCCAAGTACAGTATCTGAACGGGCTCCTTTTATCCCCAGATGTCACTCCATCAAAGAACTCAAATAAATTGATTACTTCTTTCCTTCCCTTTCTTCATATGCTGACTCTTCCCCATTACCTAAAGTTTTTCAAAGTGTCCAGCCCATAACTTTGTTAACGATTAATTCTAACCTTTTCCCCCAACAACATCAACCTAACTGGCCTATACATTTCTAGTTTCTGCCTCCCTCACTACTTAACTGGATATTCCCATCTTCCCAGTCTAACA
This sequence comes from Ginglymostoma cirratum, assembly GCA_024137785.1. Taxonomy (NCBI): domain Eukaryota; kingdom Metazoa; phylum Chordata; class Chondrichthyes; order Orectolobiformes; family Ginglymostomatidae; genus Ginglymostoma; species Ginglymostoma cirratum. The sequence goes on along the minus strand of JAHRHZ010000139.1, from coordinate 14,545,319 downwards.
GAACTTTTCCAAAATCCAGCGAATACTGGAAACTTAACACCAATACACCAACTATTTCATTAGCAATCTCTTTCAGGACTACAGAATGAAGTCCATTGGGACCTGCAGGCTTGTCAGCCTGCAGCTCCATCAGTTTGCTCAACGTCATTCACCTGGTCCTGATAGTTTCACAAAGTTCCTCACTTCCTTCCACCTCCTAATTTACAGCTATTACTCTACAGAGAGGACAAAAGCAAAACATTTATTCATTTCATCTGCTTATCATAGTCATGGAGATGAACAGCACAGAAACAGATCCTTTGGTCTAACTCGTCCATGGCGACCAGATATCCCAGATAAATCTTGTCCCATTTGCCAGCATTTGGCCCACATTCCTCTAAACTCTTCCAATTCATATACCCATCCACATGCCTTTTAAATGTTGTAATCATACCAGCCTCAACCACTTCCTCTGGCAGCTCATTTCATACAAGCACCACCCTCTGTGTGAAAAAAGTTGCCCCTTAGTCCCTTTTAAATTGGTCCCCACACCTTAAACCTATGCCCTCTAGTTTTGGACTCCCCTACCCCAGGGAAAAGACCTTGTCTATTTACCTTATCCATGCCCCTCATGATTTTATAAACCTCTTTAAGGTCATACCCTCAGCCTCCAACACTCCAGGAAAAATAGCCCTAGCTTGTTCAGCCTCTCTCCATAGTTCAACTCCATCCAACCCTGGCAACATCCTTGAAAATCTTTTCTGAACCCTTTCAAGTTTTACAACATCCTTCCTATAGCAGGGAGACCAGAGCTGAATGCAGTATTCCAAAAGTTGCCTAACCAATGTCCTGTACAGCCACAACATGACCTCCCTACTCCTATACTCAATGCACTGACCAATAAAGGCAAGCAGACCAAATGCTTTCTTATCTATCTTGTCCACCTGCGACCCCACTTTCAAGGAACTATGCACCTGCACTCCAAGGTCTTTTTGTTTAGCAACACTCCCCAGGACCTTGACACTAAGTGTATAAGTCCTGACCTGATGTGTCTTTCCAAAATGCAGCACCTCACATTTATCTAAATTAAAATCCATCTGCCACTCCTAGGCCCACCTGCCACTCCTGGGCCCACCTGCCCATCTGATCAAGATCCTATTGTATTCTGAGGTAACGTTATTCGCTGTCCACTACACCTCCGATTTTGGTGTCATCTGCAAACCTACTTACCATACTTCCCATTTCACATCCAAATCATTTATATAAATGACGATCTACTATTAATTTCCCAATCACACTCACTGGAGAACCAGCATTCTCTTGATTCATTCTTTTCGTTTTTATTTATGTATCAAAACGTTTGCTATTCATTTCTAGTTAGATTCCTCTCATACTATAAGTTCTTTCTCCTGATACATTTCTTGGTTATTCTCAACCATCTTTAATATTCTCACCAATCATCTGACCTGTCACTGATCTTTACACAATTATATGGTTTCTCCTTCAGTTCGACACTTCTTTAGTTATCCCATGGATGGTATGTCCTTCCCTTGGAATTTTTCTTTACAGTAGATCCAATATAATGGTGCAATCTCTCCTTCCCTCAAGAGGGTATCATTGATCATTTCCCGTTTGCTACTTTTGTTTAAACTTATCAAATGCTTCTAAATATTATCAGACTTCTAATTTCTCCTGAGTTAGAACTGTACAGCTCCAGGTGTGTTTATTGCTATGGCAGACATTTCAGTTTTGCAAGACTCACTCAGTTTTTCTCTCTGGCACTAATTTGGCTTGATTTTTTATCAATCTAATTCAGGATTTATTTTGTTTATGAAGTTTGGGTTTACTCACTGCTGCCACCATGTTATGCCTTGTGGTTCTTAGCAGTTCGAGATAATCATGTTTTTAGACTCAAATCTTGGAACTTCTTTGAACTTATTTCTCAGATTATACCATGTGCTGCAGACTGATGTATTGTTCTATATGCAGTTATGTAGTAGTGAGTGATCTGATATTCTGGATACGTGTGAATGCTTATACATGAACATAAAGTAGGTTCTAAATCTCTTTTGAATAAAATAAAAATATAACACTAGTCATATTCTAAATCAAGGAATTAATCCTACTAACATAATGTAACTCTACTGCCCTTTGCAATCCTTTCTATGTAACAGAAAGAAATTGCTACATATATAAGTGCTTTTTTAATATTGTTCACAAGCTCTTTTTAGTTAATCAATTCCTAATTTGGAAGACCCTTTTATGTCTGATTGCAATACTACCTATCTAGAAGTTGGAAGATGCTAACTAAATTAATATTTGCATCAAATCAATTATTCTCTTTATTTATCCAACAAGTGCCATCTTTAGAAATGGTGCAGTGTGCCTCAAAGACTTGGCTGCCACAGACTCAATGCTAAAAGATTGGAAGAAGGCAACAGACTTCCAAGCACCCTTTCCGTTTTTTTTTTGTTCATTTCAAGCGCATCTCCTGTTACTGAATTTATCTGCATAAATTACAGCAATGTAATTTGAATAACGTGAAGCATCTGAAAACTCAAAATTTGTTTGTTGTAATGTTTGTGACTTCTGCAATATTCATAATAAAATTTGAGAAGTGGGTCCCCTTGAAATGCTTTGTTTGTACTCAACCACATCTGGACATCTTAATCTTTGTGAGATCAATTTCATGCCATGATCATTTTATAATTGTAAATTAGAGATGATCTTATCAGTTTTCTTTCTTCTGTACATGTCTTATACCAACACGTCTGTTCTCAGCAAAGTGCAATCACATCATTGAAATGCAGAGTGTGTCACATCTGTCAATTATATTCAGGTCAATTCTAATTTCGGTTCTGATGTTAGAGAGGAATTAAGTTCAAAACTCCAAGCCTGCAGTTAAGTTCGGACTCTGGAGGATAAGAGGAAATAAGCGCTGCTAGATAAACTAATCATCTAAAAACCATAATTATATGAGGTATCTTTGTACAGCAGGCTGTTTATACGAAGCATTTGAATTGAGTTTGAAATGAAAAAAGCATATCTATGAAAGTGGTAATAATTTTTTTGTCATCTCACCCCGGTCAGGGGTTGCAGAATTCATTAGCACAGATTAATACATTATGTACAAAGTAGTTGAGATATCTAATGGCGAATGCAGCGGTTCAGGGATTGCTAATTCTGTGCTGAATGCCATGCGTGGATAATATTTGGTCTATGATTTTTTTTAATTTGCAGAAGAGTCCAAGGATACAGGGAATAAAGCAAAACCCAAAACAGATCATAGAGCTTTGCCCTTCCTGGCCAGCAAACTGAATTGTTTTTAGACTAGTGAAGAAGGCTAATTATCCTGGGCACAAGGAAACAGATGGAAAATAATAAGATTATGGAGAATAATTTACTGATATAATTACAACAAAATTGGGTACACACAATCGTCAAATACATGTATTGCTTGACCCGGGCGAGGCAGTGAAACAAATCCTCCTTCTATAGCCATCATTAATATGTTTTTATCATCTCCAAGTGGTATTTGCACAGGCAGAGCAATTTGCATGTGTAATGTGGCTATACAAATTTTCAACAAGTTGATAGTTCATGAAATGAGCTGGTAGCTTGGTCTGCCTCACATACCTAAATTTAAAAGGTATTAGACAGAGAAAAAGATCATGAATTAGCATTTCCTCTGACAATTTTCAACCTAATTGTTTTAAGGTTCCCATTACACTTATTACCTATTAATTCATTTGCTTATATCAATTTTTGTTGGGGTTAGTAATCTTAAGTAATTCTTGGATATCATACTTGTAAACAATAAAGGTGCGTTTACAGCATAATATTATCAACCTGTGTAAGGACACATCATGAACCTATACAATAGGAAGTGCAATCTATTCTCCTAAAATATATTTTTATTAAGACATTTCTATTATTATTAATATCGACTCTTTCTTGTTTGCACAAGCTATTTTGTATTTTAGTCAAATTTGAGGGAGCAATAGTCTTTGTGCTTTCTCTAGCTAAGAATACCAGGAGGTGGTAAGTCATTAAGTGATTAAGAGTGATGCTAAGTAATATTATGTTGGAGAAAAGATTGTTCTTTAAGATAAATTAGAAAGGCAAAACATCAGGACTCATTGGGGGATGAAAGAACAAAAAGCCAAGGCTGTAGAAGTTATATTATAGGTTTAAAATTCTATTAAGAATTTATGTAAGATTCATCTCCTCAGGTGCTTGTGCTCTATACCCCTCCTTAAATGACAGTGAATGCAGAATATTTAAATATGTTTAAAGCAGAGGTAGGTAGATTACTAATTACCAAGGGGATGATAGATTATTGGGGATATACAGGAATGTAGAGTTGAGGTTAAAATCAGGTCAGTCATGATTTTATTGAATGACAGAGCAGGCTTGAAGGGCCAAGTGGCCTACTCTTGTTCCTTGTTCCAGATTCAAGTCCTGCTCCAAGGCCTGATGGCTAAAGAAGAAACATTCATAACACAACCAAACAGGTTAATTATCAACATGTAAATCTTTCATTAAGTGGTTTCTGGGTAAAATACTATTTCCAGTATGATAGGCCCTGAGTGTTCCTGATATGCTAGTCCTTTTAATCATAAAGACCCAGTTCTTATTAGGACAAATATCTTGAAGATTACAAGACTATAATAAGTAGGAGCAGACATAGGCTATTTGGGCCATCAAGGCTGCTCCACAGTTCAGTGAGATCGTGGCTGATCTGATAATCCTCAACTCCACTTACCTGCCATATCTCTATAACTCTTGATTCCCTTAATGATAAAAAATCTATCTCAGCCTGGAATATATTTAATGACCCAGCGTCAATGGCTGTCTGCAGTAAAGAATTCTACAGATTCACTACTCTCTGAGAGAAAAAATATCCTCGTCATATCTACTTAAATGGTTGACTATTTACTCTGAAATTAAGTCCACTGATCCTAGGCTCTGTCACAGTGGGAAGCAACCTCTCAGTACCTACTCTGTAAAATCCCTAGCAACTTGTATGTTTCAATAAGGCTGACTCTCATTCTTTTAAACTCTTGTGAGTACAGGCCCAACCTACTCCATCTCATTTCATAATCAAGGCCCTCCATGCTCAGAATCAATGCTTCTCTGAGTGAACCTTCTCTGGACTGCCTCCAATGCCAATGTATATTTTTTGAGATAAGGGGACAAAAATTGTTCACGGATGCCAGCTACGGTCTGTATAGCTTTGGTAATAGGTCTTTATTTTTATACTCCACTCGGTTTGAACATTGCATTTGCTTTCCCTATTACTTGCTGAAGTTGGACATTCGCCTTTTGTGATTCATGCACAAACAAACCCAAATCCTCTGTGCTGAGCTTTCTGCAGCGTCTCCCCATTTAATAATGTTCAGCTCTTCTATTATTCCTGCTAAACTGCATAGCCTCACTTTTTGTCACATTATAATCCATTTACCAGATTTTTGCGCACTTACTTAACCTATCTGTATCTTTCTGTAGCTTCTTTATGTCATCTGACTATTTGCCTTTCCATCATTTTTTGTGTCATCTGCAAACATGGTAATAATACAATCACTTTCATCATCCAAGTCATTAATAATTATTGTGACCTTGCACTGAACCCCATGGCACTTCATTAGTTACATGTTGCTATCCTGAAAAAGGTTCCTTTATCCCAATTCTCTGTCTTCTATTACTTAGCGAATCCTTAATCGATATTAATATACTACTCCCAACAGCATAGGCTCTCATTAAGTAGCCTTATGTGCGGTCTCTTACGAAGCAACTTTTGAAGAAGCACATATGTTACATCTGATGGTTCTCCTTTATCTGTTCTGCTTGTTACTTTTTCAAAGAACTGTAATAAATTTGTCAGGCATTATAATTAATGTTTTATTTTGTTTCTATTTTCATTCCTATAATATTTCAGAATTGTACATAGTCTGGGTTCTGTGCTTACTAATTATGTACAGCAAAGATACAGTAACTGCAAACAGGCTAATTCTATGATGACTGTATTACAGAAGGCAGGGTGAATATCCTGATACTGGAACATTACATGTCATGATGGCTGTCTTAAAGGTACACTGCCTGTCTGCCATGGGATCTTTGTAACAACATAACACTTCCAAAATATGTCAATGGCAGGCAAAAAGAATGGGAAAGAGCCCTAGTCAACCCTTTGTGGAAGGCAGCAGCAAACTATTGCAGCACCTTGCCAAGTATAATCATGAGCCAACACAGAACTCTGTGGTTACATGGCACTTGACAAGAGAGAGAGAACAAGTTTGGGTCAGGTACTAAATAAGATTGAATGGATTTTCTGCGGAAAAGTACACCACTGCAATCCCAGAGTAAATACAATGGAAATGCCATAATACTGAAGCACAAATGAGAGATTATATTTTACTTCTGTAGCATTAACCATTATGAGTAAATTTATGAAATAAAAGAGCTTTGCATAAACCAGGGGTTTGTTCCTTTCTAGCCTTGCACAAGCTGGTGATACAGGAAATTAGATATCAGAAACAGAACAAAAGTTATGAACAAAATGATCTTGAAATGGTAAAATACTATGGAAGCTGGAAATCTGATAACAATTCATCAAAATGTTAACCATCCATCTTGCTCCTTTCTCTATATGAAAGAAATGCTACAGTGCAGATAGAGGCCATTCAGCTCATCAAGTCTGCACCAATCTTCCAAAAAGCATCCCACCTGCTCTCTGTAACCACATATTTACCATGGTCAATCCATCTAGCCCACACATCCCTGAACACTACAGGGCAATTTAGCATGGCAAATCCACCTAATCTGCACATCTTTGGACTGTGAGAGGAAACTAGAGCACCTGGCAGAAATCCACACAGACAGGGGGAGAATGTGTAAGCTCCACCCAGACAGTCATCCAAGGCTGGAATTGAACCTGGGTGCCTGGTGCTATGAGGCAGCAGTCCATTTAGCCACCATGTTCTCTGTCTCATTTGCTGTGAATTTCCAGCAATTTCTGTTTTTAGATCTATAACTTAGTTTTTAAAACAAATCGATGAAAGTTTGCAAATTCTTTCAAGGAGTTTTTTTTAAAAATTGGTGTAAAAGTGTTGTCAATGTTGCATTTGATGGGTTTTGGACAAAAAAACTAGACATTTTTTCTTTCTGTTTGTGGAATTCTAATGAGATGTCATCAAGAGAAAACAAGAACAGTGTCATATTAGACTCAAAGCATTAAACTCCATTTCTCTTTCCACACATGCTATCAGGTTTGCTGAGTTTCTCAGGCACTTTCCATTTTTATTTCAGATCTCCAGTATCTGCAATAATTTGCTTTTATTTGAGCCTCTGAGAAATGTCTTTATTCAAAGACTTGTTGGATGATAGAATGGTTTGATGCAAAAGGTAGTTGAGAATATTACATCTCATAGGGTAAAATTAATTACATATTTGAAGTCAAAAAAAGGAGCTATAGAGATAAAACAGGGCAGTACATTATTTTAGCAAAGAGCTGGTAGAAAGTTAATGGGTTAAATGGCCTCTTTTTGTATTGCATACTTCTACTGGTCCAATATCCAAAGTTAATAAATGCTATTCTCAGAGATACGTTTTAAACAGTCGGAGACACATTCTATGAAATGTCAGACAGTTCAACTGGAAAGGAAAAGTATTATCATCATCTGGCAAAGATCAAAACCTTATGCTTAATTCAGTCCTGAAATCATGTTCCTTCTAGCTGCTAATTGTACTGGTATGCCTTATATTCAGTATGGGACTCAAGAAAGAACAAACCCATGTCATTGCAGCTTTGTAGGCAAATATAGCACTCAGTTTATCCCACAGACAGCCATGATATTAATAATCTTTTGACCTGCCCTTGGTGTCAATTGAAGCATGAATGTTGGCCAGTATCTTGGCAGTATTCACTGTTGTCCAAATAATGCAACATGATCTTTTAAGCCCACCTAACCAGATGGACTATATTACACTATAATTGCCTGACTCAGAGGTGAGAGTGGGACCAGTTTAGCCAAACCCATACTTTGTAGCAGCCAGTTTTCTGGTGCATGGACCAACAGCTAACCGTATCATATATGGACCAAAATAACTTGCTTCACGGCTCCACTTTGTGTATGAATTTTAGCAGCTATTAAAAAACAGCTGTGGCTCAGATGGTAGTCCTCTCATTCCTTAGTCAGAAGGTTATGGATCAAGGTCATCCATACAAACTTGAGCAGAAGAAATCACAGCTGACAATCCAGTGCAGCAATAAGGATGTGTTGCGTGGTCAGAGTTGGGTTCTTTCAGATGGGATATTAAACTGATGGCCCAGCTGCTTGCTCACAGATTCCATTGCATTGTGCTGAAGAACAGCACACCATTATTCCTGGCGGCCTAGCCAATTTTATTGCTCAGTCAACATCATTCGAACAAATTATCTTGTCATCATCACATTACTCTTTATGGTAGCTTACAGTTCACTAATTTGCTGCTGCATTTCTTGCATTGCAACAATGACTCAATTTCAAGAAATGTTTCATTAGCGTTAAACAATGTGGGATATATATATATGTAATATAATAGTATGCATAATACACACAAGATTTTCTGTTCTATCTACATTGAGAGGGTTCATAAAAATGGATCTTACTGATGATAATCATACCCATGAAATTTGAAGGTGAAAGCTATTATTAGGTAGGATTATGGACCTACCCTGTGTGAATAGAGAACAGCATATTGTAGAATGCTGCAGCTATTTAATGCCTAACAATCTGAAATAGAATGCTTGTGTCACTCATATTGCTGTTATATCAAGTATTTAAAGTGAAATTTGCCTTTTTATTTGACCGATCATTTTCCTGTTAATTCATGTTTACTTCACATTGATTCCAAGTCATGCTGAAGTCAGGGCTACATTATATACAACTGTGGTAAGTGTTTGCGACTGCAGGAACTTTGGCTCTGAGTTATTGAAGTGGAGGCCAAACTGTAGACACTATGGCACGTCAGGGAGGGGGAAAATTACCGGGACACTTTATTCGAAGATGTGGTCACATTTCTTTAGATATGGTTTTATGATTTGGTCAATGATCAGAGCAAGGAGGGTGTGACTATGGGTAAGGCAGATAAAAAGATCCAGAGAGCAGAAATGCAGGAGCCTCAGCCTTTGAAATGGTCCAACAAGTATAAGGTCTTTTTCAGCTTGTTTGAATAAGAGCAATGGCTGCAGGGTGGAATGAGAGAACCGGCTATGGCACTGTAGTACATGAAGCTATTCAAGACTTGGAAATAAGAAGGATGTAGCGATGGTAGAGGACAGTGTATTGAGGGTTATTGATAGCAAACAGCATGAGTCCTGATGGTTGTTTTGTTTGTCCGATGATGGGGCTTGGGATAACTACACTGGAATGGGAAGAACATTCGGTGGGAAGGAAGGGGGTTCCAGTGATTGTTGGTCACATTAGTAGCAATGACATAGATAGAAGTTGGAAAGAAGTCCTGCTGAGGGAGTATGAGAAGTTATGAGTTAAATTATAAAGCAAAAATTTAAATTATCTCTGCATTACTAACTGAATCACATACAGACTGGCATAGGATGAATAAGATTAGAAAAGAAAGTGTGTGACTCAGAGACAGTTGTGGGAGAAGTGAGTTCTTGTTTATGGGGATAGCATTACACTGGGGAAGGTAGCATCTATAAGGTTGGGATGGTCCCCACCAGGACTGGTATTTTCTTGAGCCAAGTAACTAGAGTAGTAGAGAGGGCTTCAAATTAAGTAATAAAGGTGAGTGATGAAGGGAGGCGATGGCCTAGTGGTATTATCACTGGGCTGTTAATCCAGAGACCCAGCTAGTGTTCTGGGGAGCTTGATGTTTCGGGCCTAGACCCTTCATCAGAAATGTCAAGCTTTCCTGTTCCTATGATGTTGCTTGGCCTGCTGTGTTCATCCAGCTCCACACCTTGTTATCTCAGATTCTCCAGCATCTGCAGTACCTATTATCTCTAATGTTCTGGGGACCCAGGTTTGAATCCCGCATTGATAGATGGTGGAATTTGAATTCAATAAAATATCTGGAATTAAGAGTCTAATGATGACCATGAATCCATCGTCGATTGTTGGAAAAACCCATCTGGTTCACTAATGTCCTTTAGGGAAGGAAACTGTCATCCTTACCTGGTCTGGCCTACATGTGACTCCAGACCCACAACAATTGCCCTCTGGGCAATTACAGATGGGCAATAAATGCTGCCTAGCCAGTGACGCCCTCATCCCATGAATGAATAATGGAAAAAAAAAGCATGGGTAAATCTAACAAATAAAGGGAGAAAATCAAAACAGGAGAGCAGAACATTAATATCAAAATTAAAGTCAGAGAATGGCAGGAAGGGATAGAGAGCAAAGCTTAAGATTATACTGCTAGACTGCACTAGATGCTACCAAGATAGCAAAAAACTAAAGGTTCTACCAGTGGCGTTCATAACAAAGTAAATGAATTGACAGCACACACTGAACTGAATAAATATAATCTAATAGCCATTACAGAGATGTGGTTACAGGATGACGTGTTGAGTTCTGAATACTGAGGTATATATGCCATACAAGAAGAATCCACCTTGGTAAAGGTCGAAAGATTACACTCCTTGTCAAAGATGGTATTGATGCAATAATTAGAGATGATTTTGGTTCAGGAGGTCAAGACATAGAATTGGTTTGAGTGGAGTTAAGGAAAAGAAGGGCCGAGAAGTCACAGTGGGAGTAGTCTGCAGGACCCTGAACAGTAACTATATTGTAGAAAGAAGTATACAAGAAGAAATATTACGACAAAGGGATGATAACGATCATGAGTGCTTTTAAACTATATTTAATCTGGAAAAATCATATTGGCAATTGTATGACAATTGAAAAGTTCTTAAAATACTTTCAAGGTGGTTTCTTTGAGCAGCAAAGTTTGGAAACAATCTTCGAGCAGGCTAAGCTAGTTTTGATAATAACAAAGTGACAGGATTGACTTATGACTTTGGAGTGAAGGCACCTCGAAGTAGCAGTGATCATAATATGATTGCATTTTGCAGTTAGAAAGGAAGCAGAGTGAGTCTAAGACTAGAATTTTAAACGTAAATAAGGACAATTAAGTGGGCATGAAAACTGAACTAGCTGACGTGAAGTGGGATTTTAGGATAAGAGATACATCGGTAGAGGAGCAGTGGAAGAAATTTAAACTGATATTTCAGAAAACTCAGAGCAAGTATATTCCTACTATAACAATCCCAAGGGGAAGACCATGGTTAACTACAGAAATTAAGGAAAGCACCAAATATGAGAAAAATGTACATAATTGTATAAAAGATGAGGGGCAGATCAGCTGATTGGTTAGAAAATAAAGAATGACAGAGAATAACTAAAACATTAACCAAGACAAATAAATTATAACATGAGAGGAAACTAGCTAGATGTGTAAAAACATATAGCAAGTGCTATGCGGCATCTGAAAAGTAAAACAGTAAGTTAAATAATTGTTGTTTGTCTACGAGATGAGATGGGAAGTTAACAGTAGATAATAAAGAAATGGCGGATGTAACGAATATATTTGCTGCAACTACCTTCACTACAGAGGTTAAAGAATTCCCAGTATTAACTGTAAAACACGAGGTTGAAGGAAAAGAGGAACATGGTGAAATTGTATCAGAGATAAAAGGTACTGCAGATGCTGGAGAATCCGAGATAACAAGGTGTGGAGGGTCTAGGCCCGAAACGTCAAGCTTTCCTGCTCCTGTGATGCTGCTTGGCCTGCTGTGTTCATCCAGCTCCATACCTTGTTATCTCTTAACATGGTGAAATTGTAATTACTGGGTATGATAAAAGGGTTAATGAGGGTAATTCTGATAATGTGATGTACACGGATTTCCGGAAAGCATATAGCTCGTGGAATGAAAGGACCAGTAGCAACATGAATGTAAAAATGACCAAGTAATATAAAGCAGAGAGTAATGATCAATGGATAGTTTCTGGGCTGGATGAAGGTTTGTTGTGGAATTCCCTATGAGTTGGTATTGGGACCCTTGCTTTTCCTGATATATATTAATGATCTAACTCTTGGTGTGAAGTGTCAATTTCAAAATTTATACAAGTTATGAAATTTGGAAGTATTGTAAACTGTGAAGAGGACCACTTCAAAAGGACATTGACAAGTTGATGGAGTGGGCGGGTAGGTGCCTGATGAAGTTCGATACAAGGAGTGTGGTGATGCATTTTGGTCGTAGGAACATGAAAAAGCAATACGAAATAAGTAGCACAATTCTAAAGGGTATGCAGGGCCAGAGAGACCTGGGTGTTTATGTGCCAGATGATTGAAAATGGCAGGACAGATGGAGAGCAGTTAAGAAAGCACACAATCTCCTGAACTTTATTGACAGGGACATAGAGTACACGAGTAAGAAGATTTTGCAGAACTTGTAAAGATACATCTTAGATCACAGCTTGATTATTGTGTACAGTTCTGGGACTAAAGAAAGAGAATGCACGAGAGATTTACAAGAATGTTTCCAGCAATTAGAAACACCAGTGATGAGGTCAGTTTGGAGAAATTAGGACTGTTCTGCTTGAAGAGAAGAAAGCTAAGAGGCGATCTAATAGGAGATTATAAAATTATGAATGAGCTGAATAGACTAAATTGGGAGAAGTTGTTCCAGCTTGTAAATTAATCATGAATGAACGAGTACTAATTTAAAGTGATTCGCTAAAAAAAGCAAACGTGATGTGAGGAAAAACACCTCTTTTACAAGATGAATAGTTCTGGTTTGGAGTGCACTGCCAGCAAGTGTGCTGGAGGGAGGATCAACTGAAGCACTCGAAGGCATTTTTATTATGCGGATAGAAACAATGTGCAAGGTTATGGGAAAATGCAAAAGAATGGCATTAAGTCATGATGCACATTAAGAGACCTGTGCAGATATGATTTTGATTGATCGACTGATTGATTGATTTCATTTGCACGTGTACTGTGAAATATAGTGAAAAGCTTTGTTTACAAGCAGCACAGGCAAATCACAGCAAGCAAAAGATGTACAGGTCAAAAAGACTTAAGAGGCATACAGATTACATTGCAGGTTACATTATTTGAGGCTAGACTTCATTCAATAGTCTGATAATGACAAGTAAGCTGCTGTTCCTGAACCTGGTTTTGCATGCGTTCAGGCGTCTGTACCTTCTGCCTGACGGAAGAGGTTATAGGAGGTCATTACCACAGTGGGATGGGTCTTTGATGATGTTGGCTGACTTTCCGCAGCAAAGAGCTGTGTAAATGGAGTCCATGGATGGAAGATAACAAGGTGTAGAGTTGGATGAACACAGCTGGCCAAGCAGCATCAGAGGAGCAGGAAGGCTGACGTTTCGGGCCTAGATCCTTCTTCAGAAAATCTAGGGATAGGGATAGGGATAGGGCTAGGGATATGGCATCCTCTGCAGACCTATTATGTCAGGAGGCA
>JAHRHZ010000139.1:14429753-14531841 GCA_024137785.1 Ginglymostoma cirratum | reverse complement strand
CAATCAGAAAGAAAGTCAGATTTACGGGTGAAATGTGTAGTTGATTGGATCTAGGCCCGAAACGTCAGCCTTCCTGCTCCTCTGATGCTGCTTGGCCTGCTGTGTTCATCCAGCTCTACACCTTGTTATCTCAGATTCCCCAGCATCTGCAGTTCCTACTATCCATGGATGGAAGGTTGGCTTCAGTGATGGTCTGGGGCTGTGCACACCACCTTCTGTAGTTTCTTATGGTCCTGGGCAGAGCAGTTGCCATACAAGACTGTTATGCACCCGGACAGTATGCTTTCGATGGTGCATCTGTCGAAGTTGGTGAGGAACCTTACGGACATGCCAAATTTTCTGAGCCACCTGAGGAAGAAAAGGCATTGTTGTACCTTCTTGACCATTGCATTTACGTGGAAAATCCAGGACAGGTTGTTTGTTATTGTCACTCCGAGGAACATGATGCTCTTCACTCTCTCAACCTCAGTTCCATTGATGTAGATAGGGACATATTCTCCAACTTTCTTTCTGAAGTCGATGATCAACTCTTTAGTTTTGCCGAAGTTGAGAGGCAGATTGCTTTCATTGCACCACATCACCTATCTCCCTTCTGTACTTTGACTTGTTGTCGTTAGATGTCTGTCCCACTACAGTGGTGTCATTACTACGGTGTTGATGGTGTTCATTCAGAATTTGACAAAACAAATGTAGGTATAAAGGGAGTACAGTTGGGGGCTGAGGATGCATCCTTGGGGGGGGCTCCAGTGTTGAGTATTACTGTGGAGGAGGTGCGGTTACCTATCCTCACTGATTGCAGTCTGTGGGTCAGAAAGCTTAGGATCCATTTGCAAAGGGCAGAGCCAAGACCAAGGTCACGGAGTTTTGAGGTCAGTCTGGAGGGGATAAAGGTGCTGAAGATGGGACTGTTGTCAACGAGCAGGATTCTGAGGTAAGTGTCTTTGTTGTCCAGGTTTTCCAGGGATAAGTGCTGGGCTAGGGATATGGCATCCTCTGCAGACCTATTATGTCAGGAGGCAAGCTGTGGGGGATCGAGGCAGATTGGGAGACTGGTGTTGATGCGGGCCATGGCCAGCCCCACTTGAAGTACTTCATGTTTCTGAGATTCAGCATGAAGGAAAGTGGTACTGAACAACCTGACGGAGCTGTGATTTGGTAAGTCCCTGACTCCTGATAGGCTTAGAATAGAATCTTAAAAGAGGTGGCTAATGTACTAGATGTATTTAATTAAATTGCTCCTTAACATGAAATGGCGAACAGCACTGGCAAACATTGCCCTGATGAAGCCTATCCTGTTTGAACAATCAGAAAGAAAGTCAGATTTACGGGTGAAATGTGTAGTTGATTGATTTTTGGTGTGTTAAAGTGCATGGCACAATGTTCAACATCTTTGTTCAATACAGAGTCAGGGAATGTTGAAAATGGTTTTCACATAAGTAGATGAATCTCTATCAACAGGCCAATTTAGCTTACTTGAGAAATACAAGTGGTTGGGCTGTGTGCCAAATCAACAGCAAACAAAGTAATAGAAGCATATTGTCAGAATACCCACAATATTTCTTCAGTTTTAATTGGGACACAGCAGTTCTCTTAACAAAATTTAAACTGTTTAAATAATATTCAGAGCTAAGGTTTTCAGATTTGGGTGTGTACGATGCAGAAAAACAAGCTATTAAGATTTATTTAATAATTAGAAGTGAAGGTCTACAACAATTCAACTGCACAATTAAAAGATTCCCAAAAGATATTAGAAGAATAAATTAAGAGTCAGATTAAATTTCCACTTTCATTAATCAAAATTTGTGTCATTAAGATAGAAGCCTACAGAATCCAGAGACCACTTCATGAGCAGGTGCAGAGAAAAGGGCTCATTCTGTGATTTTTCAGATGGGGAGTTAGCAAACAGAACTGTTGAGTTGGTGATCGTATCCACCCTATAGAAGCTTTCCAGAAAGAATTACAAGGCAAACTTGATGGTTGACGCAATTGCTAGAACATTTAAAATCTGGAAGGTGTGGTCTTCTGCATGTACCAAGGAAATAACAAGCTTTCAATCAAACTTACAAGGTATGTGGCAACAAAGGCCATTGGCAAAAGCAGTACACTATAGCTAATATAGCTACAAAGTCAGGTGCACTGAACCAAATCACATACAATAAACACCATCTGTGCAGAGATCAACAATCCAGAACCTAAGAATGTACTTGGCAAGGCAAAGAGTGGTGAACATACATTTCATAACCTTGTGGAAAACATTAATGTTATCACACTGTCCAAGAGTTTGCAAAAGTTCAAATTTTATGTCCTCAGAAAACTGGTGTCTATTTTTTACTGGCTGTGATTGACACAGAGATAAGTGTCAATATATAACCCCTGCAAATTTGAAAAGACAGTACTCACAGCCATGGGACACCATGATAGATCTGATAGATACAAGGGTTTCAACTTACAATGATTCAATAATTCCAAGTGCTGGTCAATCATGCTAAAATACAAATACAGTTATTCGACCCGGATGTCACAGATATTCTACATTTTGTAAGCTACCAGATTTTCAATTGCAAGTGTAACAGCACGCAATAACCTTGCACTAGTCACAGTTCATGGAATCAGTTAGACATCATATACAGCACTATATTATTCACTGGCATTACTGAATAATAAAGAAGAATGGAACCTAGTTGCCCTTGAGAAAGTGGTAGTGAGCTGCCTTCATGAACTGCTGTAGTTCACAAGGTTCCACATTGAATGAAGAACTGAAAAGAAAGAAAGGAAGCAGAATGAACTACAAACTCTACATCATCAATCCAATGAAGCAATTTCTGATTTACAGGAAGATCTGGTGTAACGTGCAAATAAAAGAGATCAAGCTCCATAGGAGCAGCTACGGAAACATTGGCTTGAGTTCAAAGTGATGCTGGAGAAAATTGCAGACCTGCAAAAACAGGTAGAGATTCATAACACACACAGCAAGGAGCTGCATATGACTTATGAGACAATCCTTTTATAAATAAATGCCAGGAATAATGCTCCAGTGAAAGAAATCATGCAGGACATAGATGAAACCAACTAACCAACTAACCCTTTCTGAAGAAGGGTCTAGGCCCGAAACATTAGCCTTCCTGCTCCTCTGATGCTGCTTGGCCTGCTGTGTTCATCCAGCTCTAGACCTTGTTATCTCTTAACCACAAGGACAGCATGTATAGGAGTTCCAGACTTCAAATCCCACAGATAGAAAAATAGATAGACAAACACAGATAGATAGTTGAAGACGCTGAACAATTACCAGGCTGGGAAGGAGAAAACATACAGGACCAAAAGAAGGCTGAAACATTAATAGAATTGGAAGAATCCGTGGTATAAAATCAGAAGCTTCAAAATAAGCCAAAAGCTCTGAAGGAACAAAACAGTCAATACCAAGAAGATTTGGACCACTAAAATAGCTTGAGGAATGAGTTCATCTGGAGCAAACGCTGGCTGTAGTGTCTCAGCATAAGCAAACTCTGGAACAGTAACCACATAGATAACTTGTCAATACATACAGGAATGACAGTCAATATTATTTGATATTGGAAATAGTCAAATTTTCTTTTAAAAAGGAGGGGAATGGTGGACATATACCTTGCCTTTAAGACAGTTCAATTTTAAGGGCTCATATGTTGTTTGCATACAATGCTGTGACATTGCCTGACATTTTAAGTGGGTAGCTTTTTGAATTACTTGGTTGTTAAAATATCTGCTTAAAACTCATAATATATTTTGGTTTTTTGAATAAAATAATCCACAGAACTAATCAATCCTTCTTTCTCCCTCTCAGCCCCTCTCTGTGGCATCATTTACACCCTGATTCTCCCTCATGCTCACACACAATACCTCACGCTTTCTCTTAACCCTCAATTGTCTCTATCATCCATTCCCTGTCTCAGCCATTATTTCTCTCTCACACACCATCTCACTTCTCTTTGTCACATCCCTCCACTTCTTTCTCACTGACTCTCACACTCTGTCTCCCACCCTTCACACTTTTACTCATTCCATCATGCTTCCTATCTCTATTTCATGGCTCACATACACACTCTCACCCACACAATCTTTTTTCAACTCTCTTCTCCTGTCCTCTCCCCGTTACTTCCTACCCACCTCCCCCTCCCATTTTTCTTCCCTCTCTCCTCATTTTGGTATCCTTTATCAAACATGCCCAGTCTCCCACTTCCTACCCTGCCTTCCTCTCTCCTCACTCTCCCCTGCCCTCCACTACCCCCATCACTCACACGCCGAGTATGTTTGAGAGGCTTATTCTACCATTTGGACTGTTGCTCCTCAGGGGGTCCATGTTTCCTCAGGAAGGTGTGAGTTTTGTGTTCTTCCCAAACTGTTTCTCAACTTGGAGTGTCTTTGCCTGATTCATTGGGTGAATTGATCCAATTGTTGAGTTGCCCACTGAAACTTGTCAATTTCAAGCCTAATGCCCTCACCCCCAGTGAGCATCATGCCCCTCGCAGCCCCTCCCAGTTTGCCCACCTTGCCCCAGCAGATTCTTTGCCTTCGCCATTATCTAGGCCTCAGGCTGAATGAAGGTAGAAATATTCACATAGCTCACAGCTCCTCCCAACAGACCACAGAATCCATCAGCATCAAAGGTGGAATAGAAATAGCCTTCAATTGCAGAAACTTCCAAATATTCTTACCTACAATTGAAATGGGTCACAGGCCACATAGGGTCAATTGGCGAGCCACTTGGCAGTCTGTTGCCCACCTTTTGGACAAGCCTGAAATAGATGTCTGTGACAAAGTTGTAATGAATTTAGTTGCTCTATGAATATATTTCCTGATATTGGTTCTCAGGAAGAACTCTGCCTCAGCATTCTTGTTTTAAGACGTGGCATAATAACGCAGGAACACATAACTCCAATTTGTTAGAACTTTTGCAACTTCATTGACAAACATCAATGCCAATAACATAGAAAGTAATTGCTTTGCTTTTGAACAATAACTGCAATCTCCCTCCTCAGAAGGTAAATGGAAGTTGGGTACCTTGCAAAGGATTTTATTCTGTATTTGAGTGTGTCTGAATGAAAATAGGTAACTGCATATTTTATTTTGAGATCGATGCATTCTAAGTAATGAAAGTCTAAGATTTCTTTACATGATCCAGAGAACCACTAGTGTTTTGTTAAACCACTTTCTGGCCTTCTTCTGCTCTTGGTTGCAGATGCAGACAACTTTACCTTTGTGAGAAAGACACCACTGTTCCTTTAGCTGGGCCTCAGATTAATATTGCAGCAAGGTCTTGATCATAGAACCATAGAATCCTTACAGTATGGAAACAGGCCATTCAGCCCAACAAGTACTCACTGACTCCCCAAACAGCAATCACCCAGACCCACCTCCCTACCCTTTCCCTGTGACCCTGCAATTCCCATGGTTAATGCACGTAACCTACAAATCCTTGAACACTACGGGCAATTTAGCATGGCCTATCCACCTAACTTGCACATCTTTGGACCATGGCAAGGAACTGGAACATCCAGAGGAAACCCACGCAGACGCAGGGAAAATGTGCAAATTCTGCACAGACGGTTGCCTGAGGCTGGAATCAAACCCCAGTCCCTGGCGCTGAGAGGCAGCAATGCTAACCACTGAGCTACCGTATCCTTGCTGCCTGTGATTTAAAATTGCAGTTGGTCTGATTGGGATTGGAAGTCAGTGGCTAAGTTCAGCTGCTCTATTTTAGCTACCTTCCCACACCCACCAGCACTACAATGGGGGCTGGGGTGAGGGTTCGGTAGGATTTAAAATTCCAGCCCATAACTCAAGGGGAGTCAAGACATGTTTTTTTAGGGCCACAACCTATCCCTGTTAGGAGAGTAAAAACAGAACTGTTTGTCTCAGGCTGTTGCTAAGTCTTTTACAGACCAAGAAAGGGAATTTTTGGAATGTTGGACTCTGGGTGCATTTGTTTTCTAAATTTAGCATCAGAGTGAAACTGTTTTGCTTGGAATCTAAACACCAATTAAATCAGTGATCTGATTCCTTAATGCACTCAGAATTTCAAAACAGAAAGGCAAATCCCTTTGCATGGTTTCAATGTAATTTCCAAGATTTTGGGTTGTCAGTTAAAATGTCATTAAATGCAAAGCATTCACCTTGGTCTGAGTCATGTGAGAATTTGAGTGAATGACATCAGATGAAATCATCTGAATGCATTGTGATAAGCGGCTGTCCATTGTGTTGGTTATAAAAAGGGTTGTAGTTAAAGAAAACGACCAAAATAAGATTAAATAGTTCAAAGAAACTCCTATATACATATTACTCATACATTAAAAAAAATCCAAGTGTTGCACACATTCCCAATCTGTACCACTTGACTTCCTGTTGTTACATTTTTATTCCACTTTCCATGCAACTTTTTCCATTGTAAATTCACACATCTCCATTTATAGTGGAAAGCCGCTGAGTAAACAAGTCACATTAGCTGATGATTTTCCAAATTCTTCATGAAAATATTTTTCATGTGTTGTTTTATTTTCTCTGTAGTCAAGACGAGTGCCTAGTCTACATTTTAAAAATGCAGTATTGCCAAACAGCATGCATTTACATAGCACCTTCCAAATGCACAGGATGTACTAGGGCCACTAATACACTTTTGAAATCTAGTCACAGTTATCACAGTCATGAAAGCGCAAGATAAGGCCATTCAGCCTGCTGACTCCGTGCCATGTTATGGCAATCAGGTATTAAATGTTGTAACTAGTTAGCCAGGACAGAAGAAGATTCTCCTTTCTCTTCTCTTAGAACAGCTATATATATATGAGTAATAAGTATGGTAAGTATTTAGAATGAAACGTGTGCTCATGTACTGATGTCAATGATGGAATCATCTGATACTACCACATAAAAAGAGAACTTGTGCTTGCATTTTTGAAGAGTTATCCATCGGTTAGTTCCATGCCTCACTCTTTCCCAAATCCTTGCAATCTTTTTCTCCATTAAGTATCTAGTAAATTCCCTTTTGCAAGCTACTATTTGACCTATCTCCATGCCCAGATCAGGCATTGCACTAAATCCCTGATCAGCTACACCAACTAATGCTCTGGTTCTTTAGTCAATCCTGTGCATCTTCCAACCCCACAATGGCTCAGGTGCCTGACATTTCTTTGTGACAGAAGTTCCAGCCTGGATTTTCATCACTGAGCTTGGTAGCATAAGTTCAGAAAATTCCTAACTCTCAGCCCCTTCTCATCCGTGCCTCGTATGCCAACCAATGGCACTTCCTTACCCACTGGAAAGGAATCATGGCTCACCTGTAATTGTCAACCTCAGAAATCAAACTATTTCAGTGAGCAATTAAATGCCTGCCATGTTACTATGCGTTAAGTTCACATGTAGCCCAGAGCGGATAAGAATGGCAGATTTCCTTCCTGAAAACACTGTCATGAATCAGACACAATACAATATACAAGAAAATACAATACAATATCCTTTTATTGTCATGTGTACTCTATTGTAGGAGTACAGTGAAAAATGTTTACAATGTCTGCCTTCTTATGGCGACATCTTAGGTACAAGTGCCTAGGTACAATTCTTGGATACAGTAAAGGAATAAAAGTAGTTGCATACAATGTGATTTACCAATAATCTAGTGGTTTCATGCCACAATTGTTTAAATGCCAAATTATTTAATTAAGTAATTTAACTTCCCCAGCTACCAACGTGGATTTTGAACTCCTTAGTCATTAGTACAAGTATATGTTAGGTAACATAACCACTATGCTACTCAATGACTGCAACCAGTTTGTTCCTATTTACCCTGACCCACCTTTTAAAAGACTTTTATAACATCATTCAACACAAATCCTAACATTCTAACGAATACAAAGACCCATTTTTTAAATGCCTTCCTTCACATTTATCAGGATCCATTTTTCTGGGTACTTAAAATAAGACACACCTTAGTAACTTTCCTCCTGATACTTCTGGTGAATCACAATGGATGCTGTATCTGGTATTTAGAATACAGAGTCAAAGAGACGTACATCATGGAAACAGACCCTTTGGTCCAATTCATCCATGCTGACCAGATATCCTAAATTAATCTAGTCCTATTTGCCAACATTTGGTCCATATCCCTCTAAACCCTTCCTATTGACATATCCATCCAAATGCCTTTAAATGTTGTAATTGTACAAGCCTCCACCACTTCCTCTGGCAGCTCACTCCATTAATGCACCACCCTTTGTGTGAAAAAGTTTTCCCTTAAATCCCTTTTAAATCTTTCCCCTGTCATCGTAAACCTATGCACTCCAGTTTTGCACTCCCCCTCCCCAGGGCAAAGACTTTGCCTACTCACCCTATCCATGCCCCTCATGATTCTATAAACCTCTATAACCCCTCAGCCTCCGACTCTCCAGGGAAAATAGCCCCAGCCTATTCAGCCTCTGCCTATAGCTGTTGATATCTGATGTGTGACTGGAAATAAATGTGCCACATAAGAAAAACTCATGTTCTATCCTATCATATAAAAGATAAAGTCACCACAGTCTTACTAGATCTTAGGGCTGATCTTTCATTAGAGGGAGACAAATGCTAGTGATTTAACCTGAGGGCCACCATGCCTCATGTAAGGGGAGAGATCGAGAAGGAGAATCCTTCATGATAACTTCAGACAGTGTAGGAACTGTATCCCTGCTGCTGGCATTACTCTGCAATGCAAACCTGCCGTCCAGTCAACTGGGCTGACTGACCCCCTGTCCTGCCAAATATTACAGGCAGAAAGGTCCCAACCTGAAACGTCAGCTTTCCTGCTTCTCTGATGCTGCCTGACCTGCTGTGTTCCTCCAGCTCCACACTGTGTTATCTTTGACTCCAGCATCTGCAGTTCTTGCTATCTCTGACATGTACAAAGACCATGAGCAGTCTTTAGGTGAGTTGGGGTTTTACAGTGAGCACTTGGATGAGCATACGTGGATATAATTCAGAACCCATTTAAAAGTTTGATTCCTGCATTCCATCCGTATTTATATTTTATTTTGTCAAGAAAAGTAGCTGAAAAACATAGATGTTAGATGTTTCCCTGTTATAAATTGGACAATCCGAAAATGTAACGCCTAGTTACAACAGTGCTGCTGCTAGACTGAGAGTTCTAGGTACAGAATGGCATGTTTCTGAACACAATTTTCATAATAAATGTGGATATAGGAACTTACAATGGGAAAATGTTAGCAGGAAGTGTTTTAGTGTATTTCAAATAATATGTAAAGAATTCACATTAAATTGCTAAAATGTTTAAGGCTTTCTGTTAGGGTTTAAGTTGTACCTGATCCTTGAGTTGTGTTACTGCCTTGTAGCACAGTTGAGGTTGTAAAGTAGGTGGAAAGTTGCAGGCAATGTACTCACAGTTTTCAGATATGTGTTAATGACAGGCTTGAATATAGAAAATTAATCCTTCAGTGATACTCTATTTTTGTATTAAAGCATATTAGTCAGCTATGGAGCTCTCATGATTCACCGTAAAACATGTGCAAAAGGGATACTAATGCCATAATGTTAACCCAAGTTGAAATTTCAAAATCAAATTTCGTGATCTTTCAGTCTCTTTCATTTGGGGTCGTAATTAAGCGTCAGCTGTATTGTCGGCCCAAAACAATGTTGCTTTAATGGACCAGGCAAACTGCTCTCTCCATTTCTACAGGTACCCAACTGAAGTTGGTTACATTATCACAGGCATTTGAACCACCCCAACCACCACCACCACCCCCCCGCCACCCCACTGAGTACATAAAGACAGATGAGAAATTTTCAATTGTGAGCCTTCACATTGGGCGTTGGCTGGTTATTCAACTAGCAGACACATTGCACTAAGCCCAATTCAGCACAGACCAGAAATCAAAACCGGGACTCTCCCAGCCAGTTTCGGCTCAGCTATTGGCTGAACCTTTGGGGACATGGAAACAGGTAGCTATTTAATTAGTAATTTTGCACTGCAATTTCAGCAGATATTATTCCCCTAACAAGATGGTAAATAAATGCTGACTGCAATGATTAAACAAAAACTGAGCCAATCATAAAATGTCACATATACAATAGGTCTCAGTGGTTACTGAAAAATGAAGCAAGTGGCCTCAGGCTACACAACTCGTGAGTGTTGCAGGTGGCAATGAGTCAAGAAATCTGCATCAAGGGAGGTTTATTTTTTATCTAATTGATTCGCCATCATATAATCTATTTATCCTGCACCAAAATACATAGCTTTATGGAGATCAAAGCCTTCATTATGTTAGACGTAAGTAAGTGTTGTAGTATTGTAAGAGTGATAATATATTTTTCATGTTGGCCAGTATCTGTGGAGTAAATACAAGTTAACATTCCCATTGCAGATCATTCATCTTTTCTCAGTGTGAATGCTGACTGATTTGCTGAATGTTTTCAGCATTTTTCATTTATTTCATATTTTGAACATTTGTATTCTTCAATGATATTAGGTAATGTGGTGTGTAGGGTTTTCTCAGAAGCTCAGGACACCGATGTTTGATGTGAACTTGGAAGACACAGCAATGATATTGGAGGACCATAGCCTGAATTGTATGGATTAAAAGTCTATTCTCCCCACAATGATGATTAGAGCTTCCTTAAACATTATAGTTATCTATCTCAAGAAACCAGCAAACCAAATGTCTATCTGGGTCTATAATTCTCACAGTTACTTATACCTATCAATCTGTTAAGAGTGATGTTACTCATTTCAGTTGGTTGCTGACAAGATTTTAAAAATTACTGTGAAAGAGGCAGGATGAATCTAACTCGATACGTATTCATGTGTTATTCTGTGTCTGTAACCAAGGCCAACTCGATGAAGAAGCACAGTGATCATTCTTCTTCTTTGATTAGATGTTGAAGGATATATTTTCTTTGCTTTCACATAGCTTAAACAAGACAGTCCGGATTTAGGTTCATATGTTTTTTTCTCCAATGAGACTGGCCGTAGTGGTGAAATGAAACCAGGACAAGGCACAGAAGTGAGGACTCTGCAGACTCTACCTTTAGTGCCCTACTGACATTATCTGTCCCACATGCAGCGAGATATCATGTTGGCGAGGTCAGAAATGACAGGTCAGTCAGTCAGTCCTGAAGCTGAGCTATAACTTCACTGATAGGCAGGTTAGAAAGTGGTGGGGGACGTGGAATTTGGGATTCTCATGCAGGCTGTGGAGTTTGTACTGTGAATGTGATGTCATCAGTTGCTTCCACCATTTGCAAACTTGGCCTCAGTCAGGCAGGAGCCAGTCAGTGAAAGGTGAAGGCAAGTTCCACTCCGGGGGGAGTGGAGGCTCTGATTGGTGGTGGTGGTGGAAGAAACATAATTATCTGTGAAAGGGATCTTCAGAATGAGTGTATACCATTAATTAATTTAGCAATTCAATACCAGCCTTTGAACTGTAAGGACAGGTGTACAGCACAAAGTGTAGATTGGTACTTTACATATATAGTTTGTACTGAAACTGTGTGCTCTCTCCATGAATGCTGTATCCAATTAAAATAAATTGTGGCTCCGGCATTCTGAGCATAATTTACCATGCTTTGGACAGACGTCCCTAAGTGTCTACAGCAAGTGTATGCCAGCTTCACACACAAGTCCTACATATGCTATAAAGCGTGTGAAAGAATTGAACATGAATTACAAACCTTCATTCGCTGCATACCATAGCCCTGCACTCTATTTCAGTAACTGTCTTATCAACAATACTTAGTAACAAAGTAGAATTGGAACTTGAATTTTTCTCTGAAATTCAAAGCTTAAAAAAAACTGTTGATAATGACCTATGACATGAATACAATGTAAACAAGTTTCATAAGTTAGCATAAACCACATTGCAATAAATTTACTCCGATAAAAACATCAGTTAAATTGTACTAATCTTGTCCCACATCAGGATTTGTGTATCTGTCACCATGTCTCGTGGAATAGCTGAACTTTAATTAACCATTTCCCTAACTTTACTGGAATAATATTGTTGTTTTATGAAAAGTATGGCATCCCAATATTTCATTTTAAGAAATAATAATCATTATCATTATTTAACAGCACAGGACTTGAACATTGTTGCAAAGAGAAACATTTTATCAAAGCTATTTGTCTCATACTCAACAGGACAATTCACAAGAAATACTTGTGAAAAAAAAACAAATAAAAACCCAAAGAAGTGCAGATGCTAGAAATCAGAAACAAAAACAGAAATTGCCAGAAATGCTCAGCAGGTCTGGCAGCATCAGTGAACTGAAAGCAGAGTTAACATTTTGGGTCCAGTGACCATTCTTCAAAACTGCAAGAAACACTAATGTAAGGGGAAAACAATATTTATCCTATATTTGAGGAAAATGCTGGTTGGTTGGCAAGTGGACTCGGATAGTACCTTGATTTTGGAGAGTGCACCAGTAGATGATGACTGACCATTAAATGCAAAGCTTTGTTTAAAATCCTAACCAGGCAGGTCAACTATGATTGATCAAGGAATTGCCCTGAGAAGTGAATCAGAGAATGGCTGTCACCTATTTTGTTGAGTTGAAACAATTATAGTGTGTGTATATGTTCTCCCTATCTGCAAACAACAGGGCTAATATACGTAGCTTCCAGTATATGTAGGGGTGCCACACAAGCCCAACTGGCCATCTGAAATTAGTTGTCAGCTAGATCTTATCACTGTCACGATCATTTAGCAAATATTGTTGATTGTGGAATCACATCTAATGTTGCACGCTGTGTTGTGGAGTTTTGCAAGCTTGGGTATGGTCAGTACCTTATTGCAACAGTCAAAAGACCATTCTGTTTGAGACAACCTGCCGGTCTTTGGGACGTATGACCTAAAACCTAGCAAAGCACTGGACCTGACATTCATAAACCATACTTTAGTTTGATAGACAGAATCTAATTTTGACTTGACAGCAGCATCCTCTTATAGGTGAACACCATTCCTGTTACTACCGAATAGTAGCAGTGTGAAACAGCCAGCTTCATCTGAAGCTCAAGTTTTAAGATACCTAACCGGTCCGCAATAATGTTTGAGAAACTGGGCACATTAAGGACCAAATTTGATGGCTTTTGGCCCAATCATGGTTCTGCACAATTGACTTGACAGCAGCATCCTGTTATTGGTGAACACCACTCCTGTTACTGAGATAAAAGGTACTGCAGATGCTGGAGAATCCGAGATAACAAGCATGGGGCTGGATGAACACAGCAGGTCAAGCAGCATCATAGGAGCAGGAAAACTTGATGTTTCGGGCCTAAACCCTTCATCAGAAATGGGGGAGGGGGAGAGGGTTCTGAAATAAATAGGGAGAGAGGGGGAGGTGGATAGAGGATGGATAGAGGAGAGGATAGGTGGACAGGAGGCAGACAAGTCGAAGAGGCGGGGATGGAGCCAGTAAAGGTGAGTGTAGGTAGGGGGGTAGGGAGGAGATAGGTCAGTCCAGGGAGGACGGACAGGTCAAGGGGGCGGGATGATGTTAGTAGATAGGAGATGGGGGTGTGGCTTGAGGTGAGAGGAAAAACAGGTTAGGGAGGTGGGGACGAGCTGGGCTAGTTTTGGGGCGCGGTTGGGGGAGGGGAGATTTTGAAGCTTGTGAAATCCACATTGATGCCATTGGGCTGCAGGGTTCCCAGGCTGAATATGATTTGCTGTTCCTGCAGCCTTCGGGTGGCATCACTGTGGCATTGCAGGAGGCCAAGGATGGACATGTCATCTGAGGAATGGGAGGGGGAGTTGAAATGGTTCGCGACTGGGAGGTGCAGTTGTTTGTTGCGAACTGAGCGCAGGTGTTCTGCACTCCACTCCTGTTACTACCAAATAGTAGCAACGTGAAACTGCTAGCATCATCTGAAACTCAAGCTTTGAGATACCTAACCGGTCCGCAATAATGTTTGAGAAACTGGGCACATTAAGGACCAAATGTGATGGCTTTTGGCCCAATCATGTTTCTGCACAATACACAGCAAGAAATGAGCTGATAAGAATCACAATTATCCCACAGGATGACTTTTAAATGTCCTCCTTCAGCATTAAGCTTGCGCAGTGAACAAAAGCTCAGTCTGATAAGGCCAATTTTACAATGTGTAGGAACGTTAGGAATGTAAATGGGAATATTGACCAGTGAAGTTAGATTTGTGGTACAGCTTATAGAGAACTCTCTGTATCAAGGAAAGGAGGCTTGTTTGACTGATCCATTTCAAAGGTGAATCTGAGTGTAAGAATGAGTCCATTAAGATATGTAAGGACATTATTACATGCAGCTGCTGGTTCATGGCAAATGTATCATCCACATAATCAAAATATGCAATGCTTAGGAGTTTAAATGTCATCTCATTGAAAACACACTTCTCGTGAAACCTAATAAAGTCATTTGCCAGAGCCTAGTGTGGATCCCATGGCAACATCATCCACTTGTATCAAATTGAATTTGTTAAGGCTCATCACTATAATTAAAACCTTAGTATTTCTTGTGAGTTGTCCTGATGAGAGTAAGATGAGAAGCTTTGAAAAATGTGTCTTTTTCAGCAATACCCACATAATGACAATGAACAATATAGAATATTAACAAATTTATTTGAGGAAAAACATCTTGTAAAGAAGAGGATTACATTGAAAACAGTTTCAAAGCCCTAACTTGTTATTTTAAGTTAAATGTATGCATTTGAACTCCACCATCATTTATTGAAGCACAATTCACGTCATTCTGCAGCAATTTTCCACTGAAAATTGTTTCATACTGAGAATTTGTTTCCATGCTCTGTGCAGAATCCCAGTTCGATGTTCATTACTCTCATCACCGAAGATTTGCAATTTGAGGCATAAAGCCACAAATCTGTTTCACAGCATTTCCTCTGAGTTAACTAAACGAACTGGGGAAAGACCACAAAGGGAGAGGGAGAAAAGGAGAGGCAGAAGAACAAGGCATGAATTTGGGTGGAACAGGGGACAGTCTCTGTGAGAGAGCTGATGGAACAGCAGCATTCAGTCCTGGAGTAACAGTGGGTGGAGCTGCCAATTCTGGGTAGGAGTGATTTGCAGTCTCAGCCTGGAGGTAGGGTGGGTCAGAGTGCTGGTAGGAAACAGTGATGGAATGGGAATGGGTTGGGATGGGGTGGTGAAGAGCAAAAGAGAATTCCTTCCTTCTATTGTAAAAAAAAAGCACTCGAATTATCCATAAGCCTACGATGTGTGGCTGATATCTTCTGAAATCATAATGTATGTTGTAGTACTTCCTTAGTGAAAACAACATCGTTGCTACAAGGAGCAGGTACAATAGGGACATTTAAGGGGCTTTTAGATAAGCACATGAATAAGCAAGGAATGGAGGGATATGCGCCAGGGACTAGCAGAAGGTATTAGTTTAATTTAGCGTCGTGTTTGGCACAACATCATGGGCCAAAGGTCCCATTCCTGTGCTGTACTGTTCTATATTCTATAGGCTCTAGGAGTAGTAATGTTTTCCTGGAAGAATATGAACAATGTATGTGTCATCTTGTATATTTGAGTTGAAATTTCATTGTGTGATATTTATTTTTGTCACAGATGTTTATTTGAAATTCCTGTCTTTTGTTTTAACCAGGCTGAGGAGGTGCTCGATTACCTGTAAAGAGTGTAGCTCTGGAAATTGAGAGTCTTCTGAACTGCAGTCATGAATGCTACTTAGTGGAAATATCTCGCTAGAGAGAGTGCTAAGCGATCTCACAACCAATGAATCAGATCAAAGCTCTGCAGTCCTGCCATATCTGATCACAAATGGTGCTGACCAATCACATAACTAACTGAACAGGTGTATCATCAACATCCTCATCTTAAATAATGGCAGAGCACAGCATGAGTGGAAGGGAGAAGACTAAAGCATTTGTGAACACCTTTGCCCAGAAGTATCAAGTTTTCCTGCTCCTATGATGCTGCTTGACCTGCTGTGTTCATCCAGCCCCATGCTTGTTATCTCAGTATCAAGTGGAATGCCATTTATTGTGCTCCCCCTAGTGTCCCCAAGTTAACTTGCTCCACATGGAACCAAGCCTGAGAATGCTGGATGCAGAAAAGGCTCTGGGCCCTGACAACACCCCAGCTGCTGCAACTCCAGAGCCATGCCTCTAACAGAGTTGCTTCAGGGCTTTTACAACACTGGCATCTACCAACAAAATGCAAAATTATCCAGGGATAATTAATTTTCTACCTGCCCATAAAAAGCAGGAACATTCCGATGCAGGGCCAATTACTGCCCAGTCAGCCTACACTCAATCATCAACAAAGTAATGAAAGAGGCTATCAACAATGCAACAGTGACTCACCAAATGTCTGTTCATTAATACTCAGTCAACTCTGCACCTCATTACAGCCTTAGCGTGAACATGCAGAGAAGACCTGGGTTCCAGAGCTGAGCAGACTGTGGCGATCCTTGATATTAAGGCAGAATTTTTACTGATTGTGGCATCGAGGAGCCTAACCAAACTTGTAGTCATTTACGAGTCAGGGGAAAGGTCTTTGCTGGCTGCAATCATGCCCCCTACAAAGGAAGATAGTTGTGGTTGTTGATCACCAATAGTCTCAGCCCCAGCCTGTTGTTTTAAGAGATATTCAGGGCAGTGTCCAGGCCCGGCCATCATCAGCTGCTTTTCCATGACTTTCCCTCCAGAATAAAGTTGGAAATAAAGATGCTTGCTGATTAGTTCAGTGAACAATTCCATTTAGCAGTTCTCAGCTAATGAAGCAGTCTGTGACCACATACTGCCAGACCTGAACTTTGAGACTTGGACTGATACATGATGAATGACACTTGTGGCATGCAAACACCATTCAAGGACTAGCTGCAGCGAGAGAGTCGAACCCCCTGACATTTAACAGCATTGCTGTCACCAATTCTCCCCACCATCAACATCCTGGGGATCATCATTGACCAGAAAGTTAATTGGAGCAGTTATATAAAAACTGTAGCTACAGGAGCAGTTGTGTATTCTGTGGCTCACCTTGACAAAAATTGTCCTTCATTTAGAGGCACAAGAGTGTGGTCAGTGACTCTTTCCTTCTCTGGTGTAGGCAGCTGCAGCAACAGGCAAAGAGCTCCAAACCATCTAAGACAAAGCAGCCTGTTGGAGTGGTATCAATCACCTGCTTAAATATTTACGCAGGTGCACTGCTACAATGTCCACTGGAGCAATGGCTTTGCCTCTTTGACAGCATCCGATTATTACAGCTCCGGACAGAATACCCCAAAATGTCAGGATCTTGGATAAGGAGGGATGAACTGGCTCCTCCTCTTTACTCATGGACCCCACCATTTGGTTGCAACAAGATTATTTTATAAAAGATCCCCTCCCTTATCAATACCTTACCCCCAGACCAAATGGATTCACATTTTAACCAGGCTTTCTAGAGTTACTGTATATACTTGTGTAAAAGTCAAATTTTTAAAAACTTTTTTATGGTTAAATTTATGGAGTTGACTCTGCATGGGTACTACGTGAGGGGCTAAAATTCACACTACAGTCCAAAATACTGTACCATTAGCAGAAGTCCAATTGATTTCTAAACGAATAAAAAGAAGCAGTTATGGTAATTACTGAAATATCTTATATTCTACTTCAGCAGGCAGCTTTTGTGCAATCTTAGTTCCCTGCCAAAATCATGCCTTTTTGTGAACCTTGTGTGCCATCCAGCACTTGCCTACAAATCTGAAATTCCATCCTTCTTTGATTTGTTTCATGCATGGATTCGGATGGCTTCATGACCAACATATTTTCCACTTTGACGATTTTCAAGTACCCACTCAGCAACATTTTTCTCCAAATGTGGCCATTTGCTAGGTTTACCTCTGTTGGCACACTTTGGTTTTGGCATTGTCTGAAGTTGGTTCGATATCTTTCTCCAGTCTCTCATCAAGTTTCACCGAAACAAAAGTTCTCTTGCTGCTACACGGTTATTTGTCTACTCTGCAACTTCAATAACTCTCAGTTTAAATGCTACTGTAATTCTTTTTGTTTTTTTCTGGAGGGCATTTTTACACAAAATGATGAAGAAATTTCAAAACACATAATAACACAAGAAAGATTTGTTTCCTCATTGTAACATTTATGTACAGTATAATACCTCGACTCACACGTTAATCTGTTATCTGTGAAGATCCAGGATTGACGTTTACATGAGATATATGTGGTATACATGGTAATAAAACAATGTTTTTATTAGTTACTAAACTATAGAAGAAATAACAATGAAGTACACGTACAGATTAGAAATGAAAATTAAGTCCAAAACAAGATAAATGTTTCAAGAATATGCCAATCAGCCTCTTCATATCATTTGTAAAGAGTGGATAATGGAATGCTGATGGTCGATCAATTGACATTAAGATTCTTGGCTGTGCAGTCTAGTTGAACTTCTTTTGTCCTGGTTCATTTTGATGGTAGTTAACTGACAGCACTTAGAATGATGGAGTCCTTTATTTGATCCTATTTTCTTTTGTCTGGTTTTCTATCTAGCTGGTTTCTACCAGTCAGAGTGAGAGATTTGTTTACTTGCAATGCAGGGGTGACTAATAGGTGGTTATCTGATGGGGATCAACACAACATACTAGCACTCAAACCCAGGCTGCCTCACATGAGCACCTCAGCTTATCAACATACCTTCTTCTACTAACGCACACAAACCAGGTTGATCTGGCTTTTAACCCCTGTGGTGTGTATTCTTGAAAGGGAAAGACAGAAAACATGTCTTTCAGCCTGTGCTGAGATAGTAGGAACTGCCGATGCTAGAGAATCTGATACAACAAGGTATAGAGCTGGATGAACATAGCAGGCCAAGCAGCATCAAAGGAACAGGAAAGCTGACGTTGCGGTCTAGACCTTTCCTGCTCCTCTGATGCTGCTTGGCCTGCTGTGTTCATCCATCTCTACACCTTGTTATTTCAGCCTGTGGTGTCTTTTTTCCCACCATGATCACAGTCTGTGAAAACTGCCAGAAAACTACAGTTCAGTTTGCATTTCTCCACTTTGAAAGCCATCCTTTTGAAGATTCCTTGACATTTCGTGATGTGTGACATTGTAGAGTTCCTCTCTCCAAACAACCACTGAATTTACAT
Source organism: Ginglymostoma cirratum (assembly GCA_024137785.1). NCBI lineage: Eukaryota > Metazoa > Chordata > Chondrichthyes > Orectolobiformes > Ginglymostomatidae > Ginglymostoma > Ginglymostoma cirratum. The sequence goes on along the minus strand of JAHRHZ010000139.1, from coordinate 14,512,731 downwards.
TGTCAGTCTTATATTTTTGGCCGAATGTCCTCCTTCTTGAAATAAAGGATGTTATAATTAAAAGTTGAATATGTCCATAGGTGACCAAGGGTTACAATCAGTGGTTGTGACAATAGGAATGTGGTTTCCCTACTATCACTGGGCTGTTTAGGTCTATATTCATTGTAGTTTAGAAGGACTAGGGGAGATTATATAGAAACGCAGAAAATTCTAATAGGACTAGGCAGGCAAATGCAGGAAGGATGTTTCCAATGACTGGAGAGTCTGAACCGGAGGTCACAAGCTAAACATATGAGCTAGGCCATTTAGGACTGAGATGATGAGAAATTTCTTCACCCAGAGAGCGGTGAGCCTTAGTGGGAGCCCAGCAGCAGTGTACCCTGGAGAGAGGTGAGAAAATTTATTTTTGGGAATAGCCCCTGCATCTTGCTAGATAGCACTGAGCTTCTTCTTTTCCAGATCACCTCCCTTTCCCACAGAAGGATTGCCTATGGATCACTCTAGTGCATTTACATGACTGCAGGTTGCTGGTGGTGTCCCATTATATGCCATAATTTCATTCCATGTCCACCACTTCCACATGTGTCTCGCCAGGTTCTGGAGCAAGACCTATGCTATGGTAATACCACCTGAGAGTTTTCGATCACCTTCAGTTTACAAGGCTGTGAATTGCTGAAATGGAGTGAGTTCGTTGCTCACTTCCCCAATTTCTAGCTGAGTTAGAATCATAGAATCCCTACACTGTGGGAACAGGCCCTTCAGCCCAACAAGTCCACACCGACGCTTGGAGCATCCCACCCAGACCCATCCCCACATAACCTACAGATCCCTGAACACTATGGGCAATTTAGCATGGCCAATCCACTTAGCCTGCAAATCTTTGGACTGTGGAAGGAAACCGGAACACCCGGAGGAAACCCACACAGACACAGGGAGAATGTGCAAACTCCTCACAGACAGTCGCCCGAGGGTGGAATCGAACCCAGGTTCCTAGTGCTGAGGCAGCATTGCTAACCACTGAGCCACCGTGCCGCCTGTATTTCATTCCCTGAATTACAATCGGTCCTAATGTCTTTGTTTTAAGTCACTCAAACACACTTGTCATGCTGATCTTCCTTCGTAGACAGAAAGTGCAGCAGCAGCAGCACACCATGTCATAACTAATTACTGTTCCGAACTGTGATTGCCCCAAGTACTTAAAACATATTCCCCAAAAGACTTTCTGCTGTACTTGTCAGTGACAGACAGAAAAATCAAGTACAGGTTTCCTAAAAGTAATTGCTTTTGTGAGGTTCATGGCCAAATAAGTGTAGTCTTTACCCTAGAAAGCCTTCAGTAACAGTGCTGTATAAGGCATGTGGTTGGGGGAACAGATGACAACATTAGACTTGTGGCTAGAAACACTTTCCAAGGAAATAGAGAATTGCTTGAAGTTTTGAGACTGGAATCACTTTTAATTGAGATTATTTCTTCATATGCTTAATTCAGTGAGGCTTTTCAAGTTGGCTGCCTTGGGAACAGCTTCCACTCACTACAGAAAGAAGAAGCTCAATGGCGGCACAAGGAGGCTGGTAAAAGAACTTCAATTGGCTACTGAAGGCCCACAATAGGCCCATGTGTAGGTGGGTATCCCCTGGTACCTCCCCATTGAAGCAACTAAGCTGGTAATTGCTGGGAACAACGCCTATGTCGTTATGCTTAATATTGTGTCAGCCACTTTGTCTGCCAAGGTACCCCAGGGAGGACAGGTTGTGGGAAGGAGGTTGGCTGTGAAGTTCCAGTCAGACTTCTTATATTCAAATTTTAAGGGTGCGAGAACTTTCAAAAGTTGAATCGAGCAGACTGTTGGCAGGTACATATTTCTTTGAAATTTGCATCACAGGTACACAGGGTGATTGAGAAGGCGTTCAGCACGCTTGCCTTCATTGCTCAGACCTTTGAGTATCGGAGTGGGGATGTCATGTTAAGGTTGTAAAAGATATTGGTGAAGCCTCTTCTGGAGTACTGTGTGGAGTTACAATTACCCCATTATAGGAAGGATAGCACGGCGGCTCAGTGGTTCGCACTGCTGCCTCACAGCGCCAGGGACGTGGGTTCAATTCCACCCTCGGGCTAATGTCTGTGTGGAGTCTGCAAATTCTTCCTGTGTCTGCATGGGTTTCCTCCCACAATCCAAAGTTGTGCAGGCTAGGTGGATTGGCCATGCTAAATTGCCCATAGTGTTCAGGAAAGTGTTGATTAGGTGGGTTATGGGGGATGGGTCTGGGTGGGGTGCACTGACTTGTTGGACCAAAGGGCCTGTTTCCACACTATAGGGATTCTACGAAATATGATTACTAAATCGGAGAGGGTTCAGAAAAGATTTGCTGAGATGTTGCCAGGAATAGACAGTTTGAGATATAAAAATAGACTGGAAAGAATGGGATTTTTTTCAAACGAGCATAGGAGGTTGAGGTGTGACTTATTGAGGTTTATAAAATCATTAAGGGCACGGATAAGGTGAATGACAAAGGTCTTTTCCCTAGGATGGGGGGAGTTCAAAACTAGGGGGTATATTTGTTAAAGTGAGTTGAGAAAGATTTATAAAGGACATAAAGGGCAACTTTTTTACATAGAGAGTGGTTTGTGTGTGGAAAGAACTGCCAGAGAAAGGGGTGGATGCAGGTACAGTTACAACGTTTAAAAGACATTTGGATAAGTTCATGAATAGGAAAGGTTTGGAGGGATATGGGACAAGTACAGGCAGGAGGGACTAGTTTAATTTGGGAACATAGTCAGTGTGGATTGGTTGATCCAAAGGATCTGTTTCCATGCTCTACAACTCTATTACATTCTAAATTTAACTGTGTCTGTGTAAAAGCCAGAACTGGATATCAGTTTCAGTAATGATGTGCAACGACTGACAATTTTAACACCCTTCACAAACACAAAATCTGAACCGAGATCATTATCATCTTTAGAGATAGTAGGAGCTGCAGATGCTGGAGAATCTGAGATAACAAGGTGTAGAGCTGGATGAACACAGCAGGCCAAGCAGCATCAGAGGAGCAGGAAGGCTGACATTTCAGGCCTAGACCCCTATTCAGAAATGGGAGAGGGGAAGCGGGTTCTGAAATAAATAGGGAGAGAGGAGGAGGTGGATAGAAGATGGATACCTATCTTCTCCTCTATCCATCTTCTATCCGCCTCCCCCTCTCTCCCTATTTATTTCAGAACCCCCTTCCCCTCCCCCATTTCTGAAGGAGGGTCTATGCCCAAAACGTCAGCCTTCCTGCTCCTCTGATGCTGCTTGGCCTGCTGTGTTCATCCAGCTCTACACCTTGTTATCTCATTATCATCTTTTCCTGTTTTTGTTTCACTGTAGGAACAGCCACAGTTCCATGGAGGATTCTTAAACATTCCTTTTGCTGCAGGACAGCGAATGTAAAAAATAAATACCCAGAGGAGATAGTTGATTCAAGCCAAGCAATATCTTAAAAAAGGATGGAAGTAGAGGCAGGGACTTGAAAGTTGCAGCGATTTTAATGAAATGTTAGAATCTTACGTTTGCTGGTGCTGTTAGAAACTTATTTTTGCAGACCTGCCGTTCAATAGGATCATCACTGATCTGATTTTCACATCAACTCTACATTCTTGCATACCCCGATAATCTTCATTTCCATGCAATCAAGAATCTATCTACCTCAGCTTTAAAAATATTTCAAGATTCTGTATTCACTGCTTTGGAGGAAAGGAATTCCAAAGACTCTCAAACTTCAGAGAGAATTTTTTCTTACATTTCTGACTTAAATGAGTGACACCTTCATTTTAAGCTATGACCCCTAATTCTAGATTCTCCATCAAAAGGAAACATCCTTTTCAGATGCATCTAGTCAAGTTCCCTCAGGATCTGAGATAACAAGGTATAGAGCTGGATGAACACGGCAGGCCAAGCAGCATCATAGGAGCAGGAGAGCTTGACGTTTCGTGCCTAGACCCTTTTTCAGAAAAATATTTGCACATCAAGCTTCTGCAAATATGCAGATCTCTGCATCTCAGAGCTCTGCAAACTCTCACCATTTAGATAAGTTGCTTTTATATTCTTTCTGCCAAGATGGACAATTTCACACATTCTTACATTATATTCCATTTTCCAGATCTTTTACCCACTCACCTACCCATCTACATCCCTTTATAGGCTCCTTGTATTCTCTTTACAACACACTTTCCTATCTAACTTTGTGCCTGGAGCAAACTTAGCTGCTATACCATTGATTCCTTCATCCAAATAATTTATATCATTGTCAAGAATTGAGGGCGCAGCACTGACCCTTGTGGTATATCACTTGTGACATCTTGCCTGCTTAAAATGGATTAATTTATTTCTATTCTTCGCTTCCTGTCAGCCAGATAATCTTCTACCAATGCCAAAATGTTACACCCAACATCATGAGCTTTTATGTTCCACATTAACCTTTAAACAAGCAACTTATCAAGTGCCTTTTGGAAATCTAAGTGTAATACATCCACTGGTTCCCCTTTATCCATAGCACAAGTTACTTCTTCAAGGAACTCCATTAACTCACTGTACACTCACTGTAAATGGGAGCCTAATTATCGCTGAGGTTGCCCAGCCCCTGTGGAAGCTGGACAGCTTTTTGAAAGTCCTGTGCTGTAAGACTTCATTATTATAATTCCAGTGGTTTCCATTTTGTTAGGTCCAAAAACTCTTCCTCAGGTCCATTTTCTTGGGTCACGTTTTAATACTTTTCAGGCTCATGTGTTCCTTGGTTTTGCCTGTCTCAGCTGATCCCGGAGCCAGGTATGCCTTTTGGTGAAAAAAAATCTTGTTTTTGCGGTGAAAAACATGTGGAACTTGCTCCCTCCCTGATTTATAGGATAATAGGTTTAGTTCCCCAGTTTTGAGGCCCAGGGATAGCAAAGATAGTGAAGAAGTTTCCGGGGCATAATTCACTGCTGAAATAAATTACATTGCTTCATTTATTTCATCATCAGAAACTTCATTATTCCAGTAGAGCAGATGAGCATAGCCCTCAGGCTAGGCCTAACCTGAATGATTAAAACTGCAGTTCTCTATAATTAAATATTTTTCATATATAGGTAGCTGGCTGTGAAAAGTTGTTACTCGCACAACATCCATTTTGAATATATTACATTTTTTCATAGAATGCAATATTAATAAAACACAGCTTGTCCTCATCTCTTTTGCTCCTGAATTCTGACAGCAAGACTGTAAGGGACTCTGTGGCGAAGAGACGAAAAGCTGTAAGTGCAGAAATTTCATGTCAATAATCTACAAAACCTATTGTGCAGTTTCAAATTCTTTCATATAGTGGCATTTCTCTCATGGCAATATATTTATTTACAAAGGAAAAGTATTTAGAGGGTACGACTTTGAGAGGTAAATTGTTAAATTGGGTAGCAGTTTTATTTCTTGGTGGTAGGTAAGTTGTAACTATTTAGGCAGAGCTCGATGTTTCCTCATTAACTGCCTAGTGAACATTATTGCAGCGCAGTACAAAATCTGAAATATCACTGATTTTTCTGAAAACCCATGTTACCATTCTTTTAAAGCAATGATCAATGAGAATGGGAGCAGTGTGGTCAGGTGAGGGAAACAGTGATGCTGAGGAAGGGAGGGGTGGTGACGAGGCTGAAGAGAGAGTGGTGTGGATGAGGAGGAAGAAAGGAGGAAGAGGTAAAGAATGGGGAAAGGTGGTGAGGCTGATGAGGAGGAGTGTTGAGGATGAGGAATGGAATGACAAGTATGAGGAGGGAGTGGTGTCAGCAAAGACTGAATGCCGAGGCTTAGAAGGGGGTGGAGAGAATGACGATCGTCAAGGAGAGTGAGAAGGGGGTTTCTGAGGATGGGGAGGGGGAAGATGAAGAGAAAGAAATAGTGAGGCTGAAGAGGAGGGACAGTGATGCTGATGAGGATGGTAAGGGTTCAGCAGGAGGCTGAGGGGGTAAGTGGTGAATGTGAGGACTCGTGTGGTGAGGCTGAGATGGATGTGGCCTACTTTGAACTTGCAGGATGACCTAGATGAGTGTAGTCCTGCTACTTCTGGCCCAAGACAGCTGGTGTGTGAGCTTCTTTTGGATTGCCAGCTTATATGAGATCCTGCATGTGGGGAATTGTGTGTTGGAGGAAAGGAATATCCTGGCTAGATAGCAGTTGGGCTGGAGGAGGATTGTTCAAACCACCTCAAAAGGAAAACCCAGCAAATCTGGCAAACGATACATAAAGGTCCAAACCATCCTGTATACTTTAAAATGGAGCTCCAGTACAACCATTTCCAACTATTGTTGTCTTTTTTATTGGTTTTCTTCCTGCGGCACAGCAGGATTGGGAACAGAGAAATGGGCCAATCCTCACAAACAGGGCCTGTTTCTGCCAAGTGGATTCAAAATTCAGCTCGTGTTCTCACCTTCCAGGTTCCGAAATTAATGGATTAGTTTGGGAATGATAAAGAAGCAGCAGAAAATTAGTGAGGAACAGAAAATAAGAAGACAACAAAACCTTGATTAGGTGGGAGTAAATTCATCAATCCTGGGCTCCCACTGGGGGAAATGTCTGATGTGCCTCTTGTTATCGTCTTCCAAATGGAGAAAGATGCCTGTGTTTTGGCAAAGCTGGAAGCAGGTTGAACTGCTTGGATTATTGATGGATTCCTGGTACCTATCAGCAGATCCAGGAAGGATGAGGCCTAGGTCTGTTGGAGAAGGGTGAACAAACTGTATCTGGAAATGCTGATCTGTGACTTTCTAATTGGTTGCCATGAACATTGAAATTTGTGATTGGTTCTTAGATCTCTCGCTCTCGCTCTCTCTCTCTGGTCTTCACACACCATCCCCTTCTCTCTCTGTCTGTCTCACTGCTTTAAACAAATGAAGAAAGTAAACTTAAACTTATAGATGTAAATATTCTAATTTTCAGCAATAAAGCACAAATCATAATTGATTTTATTATAAAATGTCAGACAGGAGAAGATAGCTGATCCATACAGTTGTGATGCCTCCTAATATATAGGCTCCCTCCTTACCAACCAGCATGTAAACTCTAGGGAGAGATGAGAAAATGGATAACAATCAGGATCTATTAGAAGAGGTAAATTCCTCTCTCAGCCTCTTGGCTTGCAAAAATTCACCTTTTTTTTAAAAGTTCAACAAAACAACTTAAATAGAAAGACATGGGGGAGGGGTGGGGTACATTGCCCCCAGGGCTTTCCAGGTATTCACAATGAATTGTAAAGCAGAAACAGATTTGTTTGACACTACAGAGAGGTATTGGCTTGTTGCCAACAAATGGTGGAAATACTGAATCTTTCCCTGTAAATTCACTGTACACTAGCATAATCCAGGAGGATTTCTCTTGACAGTGTCAGTTGATTAATTCAAGCGACAAGAAATATGGAACGTCCAGGTGAACAGCTGAGAAGTGAACTTGCTGCAACATTTTCCAAACACATCACGCACTTTGTAAAACTATCATTATTGATAATGAATTGGTTCCAGAGAGAATGATGTAATAGCCCACCTCTAAATGTGACACAATATTCCCTCCAGATCCAGTGCCATTTCTGAGAATATGGAAGGCATTAGATAAATGCAAGTTCCTTTTGGTTTTGTGCACATAAAACAAATCCCAAAAGCTATCACGCAGTTTGATATTTTAATTTCATAGCTGTTAACAAGAGTCCATCCATGTATTCTGTTATTTTCTTTAGGGTATATTCATGTGATTGAAAACAGGTGAGATGATGTTGTAATATGAAACAAGTGGGAGTAAAATTAGCACCAGCCCAATATTCACCTCATGTTATGTGACATTTATGAGTTTGGTGACCTTTGAAATTTGCTACTCACTATTTATTCACGGAGATTATACACAAACCAATGTTATGTACATTAACAAATCTTTATACGTAAGTGTCATTTTGATGTTAATTGAAGTCTCTTCTGAGATTTTCACTTCTACTATTTTTGTTTGTTTTTATAATGCATCACCAGATGCCCAAAAGGATTTAATTAATTCCTGTCTTCTTGTACTAAGCTCTGTAGTGATGTTGAGATATAGGATACAGACTGAAAACAATAATGTTCTGACTGTACACTGCACAAAAGACTGAGGTAATTTCCCTAATGATTTTGTTAAATAGGATAAAGCTCTCTCCTTTAGCTACTTGTATACATTACTGTTTATCTGTTATTTATTTTGAACAATCTACATGGTAATGTAAATTGTGTGTGAATAAAGCCATCAGTTTTGAAATAACAGCTTACACTTTATACAGTGCTTTTCAAGTAACATTGAAGGCATTTTAAGGGGTCTGGAGGGACATATGGTAGACATAGAGCACAATTTTTGTTGCCAGAGGATAAGTGGTCAGTGGTGAATGGTCAGTTAATGTGGTTGGGGCTGTTGGTTGAAGAAATTCAAAGAATTTCTTTGAATAGTTCCATCATTAGCATCTACCTACGCCATAAAAGCAGGCAGACAAGAGTTTGGCTCAGCATTTCATCCAAAAGATAGTAATTTCGAATGTGCAACGCTCCATGTTCATGCAGAATCTTCAATGGGCTGGAGTGAAACCTGAAGCCCTGTCCACCTTATTGAGTGATTAAAATCATAACGTATCACTACTAAGAGCTGTTGCGAGCAGATGCAAGACTGGAAGGACTTCTACGTGGCTGCACATAAAAGGTGGATGTACTCAAGTACTAAGGAGAGTCGGAAACAGGAAAATTTATTTTTAATAGGAAACAGTGTTTGTTGACCAAGTCTTTCATATTGAATAGAACTTTCTTTCATAAAAATGTGCACAACTCCTTTTGTTTCTGTCTTGTCCTTCACTTGCTATGGATTGAAAAGTTAAAGACTTTATTTTTCTATCCTGTACCCTAAGTTAAAGGCCAATTGCTATTTAGCCTGACTGTGGCTTATCGTGTCATAGAGTCATAGAGATGTAGACAGACCCTACGGTCCAACTTGTCCTTGCTGACCAGATATCCTAAATTAATCTAGTTCCATATCCCATCATTTGGCCCATTACCTCTAAACCTTTCCTATCCATATGCCCATCCAGATGCCTTTTAAATGTTGTAATTTTACCCTCCTCCACCACTTCTTCTGGCAGCTCATTCCATACACAAACCATCCCCTGTGTGAAAAATTTGCCCCTCAGGTCCCTTTTAAATCTTTCCCCTCTCACCTTAAACCTTGCCCTCTAGTTTTTGACTCCCCTACCCTGGGGGAAAGATCCTGACTATTCACCCTATCTATGCCCCTCATGGTTTTATAAACCTCTATAGCGTCACCCCTCAACCTTGGATGCTCCAGGGAAAATAGCCCCAGCCTAGTCAGCCCTCCCCATAGCTCAAACCCTCCAACTCTGGCAATCTTCGTAAACATTTTCTGAACCCTGTCAAGTTTCAGACCATCTTTCCCATCGCAGGGAAATCAGAATTGAATGCAGTATTCCAAAAGTGACCTAACCACTGTGCTGTACAGTTGCAACATGACCTCCCAACTCCTATACTCAATGCGCTATCCCCATCTCAAACAAGTATGCTGGTTGGTACATGCAATTACATTCTGTCAGTGTCAGCTAATGAGCTTAGCATGACCTTCCAGATGGGTGATGTATTATGTCTCATGGTTAGTATATCATAAAACTTGAATAAAGATGCTCATGATGTCATCACTGTTTTATTACATATGACCTTACGATATAAGGGTATAAGGCACCACCCTAGTTTGCAATTACTAGATGCATAACAATGATTTCTTTTGTAACCAAATAACTTAACATGAGCCCAAGCATGAATGTGCCAATGAATGCAAAATTTGTATACATTAGTGCGCTATAATAAGCATCTGTTGGATTTTTCTGTACTACCCACATCTAGACTCTTATGTTATGAGTAATAATATGTGTTGCTACAGCTGAAGGCAAAACCCACATCATGGTTAATAGTTACCACATAGCCTGCCACTACACACCCACTGTTGTTCGTCACTAACAGTCCCCATCAACAACTACTCACCCTCCCAGCCTGATCGTTAGCAACTCCTTTGCCTGTCCAACTGTCTTTCTCTCTCTTTGGGCTCTATCCTATCGTTTACTCCCTACCCCACCCACCTCCCTATTTTCTGCATATAAACTGACATTTTCCCAGCCACCATCAGTTCTGAGGAAGGGTCACCGGACCTGAAATGTTCACTCTGTTTTCTCCTCCACAGATGCTGCCAGACCTGCTGAGCTTTTCCAGCAACTTTGTTTTTGTTCCTGATTTACAGCATCCGCAGTTCTTTTGGTTTTTATTTAGTATTTAACTCACTGCCACATCTCTTCCAGGCATGCCCACCTTGAAGAAGCTCTGCTCCTCTCTCCGACGGGATTTCCATTCCAATCTCTCTTCTTGCCCATTGATTTTAATTTCACTGTCACTCCTGGTGTTTGACCAGGTATTTGCTAAAACTCGTTTCCACAGCCACATCACATTCCTCAGTGACTGCCTCCGGCTCAGACTCACCCCACGTGAATTCCAACTGAAGTTTCATCCCTCATGTTTTGAATCCTCCCAGGATCACAGATATTTCCATGATGTTCAATGTTCCACGGACAGCTGCTGTCGCCGCATCCTGAGATCCACACTCAGTTCCACGCGGTGCCACATGCACACTCTCAACCTCTCTCCACAACGTGCTGGCTCAGGGCTGCACCACTTCGCAGTTCCACTTCATCCTCAGGCTCATTTGTCGTGCTAACAAGAAACTTTTTCTTTTTCTTTTCCTTTCAGGCATCAAGGCCCACAAGATGCAACAACTCAAAAATACCCACAGCCTCTGGAACATACCTCTCCTCCCCTTCCCTCTGACTCTATCCCTTTCCCCAAGCTCCCCACCTCCTGTCGGGTGTTCACCATCCCTCCTAACCTTCTGCTCTCTGATGCTGAATGCTCTGCACTCAGTAAAGGCCTCAGCTTTATCCCTCTGTGTCCCCACCTTAACAAATTTCGGGCACGACATGACGCAGAACTGTTCTTCTGCCGTCTTCGCCTCTGTGCTCACTTCTTTGGACAAGAGTCCTCTTCCCGTCCCACAGACCCCTTTGCCCAACTCCAACTCTCTCCCTCCACCTGGACCCCTCCCTCCGGCCTTTTACCTGCACTCGATCTTTTCACTGAGAACTGTCGACGTGACATTAGTCGCCTCAATTTCACTGCTCCTCTCAACAAATCCAACCTATCTCCCTCCGAACTGACGGCACTCCGTGCACTCAGATCTAACCCTGACTTTGTCATCAAGCCTGCCGATAAGGGTGGTGCTGTTGTTGTCTGGCGTACTGACCTCTACCTTGCAGAGGCTGAGCGCCAGCTCTCAGATACCTCCTCCTACCCTCCCCTGGACCATGACCCCACCATGGCACATCAGGCCATTGTATCAACTACAGTTACGGATCTCATTTCATCCGGTGATCTCCCTCCATCCACTTCCAAGCTAATAGTCCCCCAACCCCGCACAGCTCGTTTCTACCTCCTGCCAAAAATCCACAAACAGGCCTGTCCAGGTAGACTCACTGTTTCAGCCTGCTCATGCCCCACAGAACTCATCTCCTCCTACCTTGACTCAGTCTTCTCCCCCCAGTCCAATCCTTACCCACATACATCCATGACTCATCCAACACCTTACGCCGGTTTCAAAGCTTCCAGTTTACCGGCTCCAGCCACCTCCTCTTTACCATGGATGTGCAATCCCTTTACACATCCATTCCCCACCAGGAGGGTCTTAGGGCTCTCCGCTTCTTCCTGGACCAAAGACCTGAACCACCCCCACCCTCCTCCGCTTGGATGAACTTGTCCTCACCCTCAACAACTTCTCTTCCAACTCCTCTCATTTTCCTCAGGTAAGAGGGGTTGCCATGGGTACCCGCATGGGGCCTAGTTATGCCTGTCTCTTTGTGAGGTACGTGGAACATTCCTTGTTCCAGTCCTATTCCGGCCCCGACCCACAACTCTTTCTCCAATACATCGTTGATATCATCGGTGCTGCTTCCCTCTCTCGTCTAGAATTGGAAAACTTCATCAATTTTGCCTCCAATTTCCACCCTGCCCTCACTTTCACCTGGTCGATCTCTGACTCCACCTTGACATTTCTGTTTCCATTTCTGTGGATATACTGGCCACTAATATCCATTACAAACCCACTGACTCCCACAGCTACCCGGACTATACATCCTCACACCCCACTTCTGGTAAAGACTCCATCCCATTCTCTGTTCTTCCGTCTCCGTTGCATATGTTCAGATGAGGCCAACTTCGACAAGGGAGCCTCCGAACTGTCCACATTCTTCCTCAACTGAGGATTTCCCAGCTCCGTTGTTGACAGGGCCCTCAATCGGGTCCGACCTATCTCCCGTACTTCTGCCCCTCACCTCTTCTCTTCCGTCCCACAGCAGCGATAGGGTTCCTCTTATCCTCACCTACCATCCCACCAGCATCCACATCCAGAAGATCATCAGATGCCATTTCCGCCACCTCCAGCAAAATGCCACCACCAGATACATATTCCCCTCCCTTGTCCGCCTTCCACAGGGACCGTTCCCTCCAGGACACCCTGGTCCACACTTCCTTCACCCCCAACACCTCCCCACAGCCCGACAGCACCTTCCCCTGTAACTGGCAAAGGTGCAACACGTGCCCATTTACCTCCCCCTTCCCGAGTATCCAAGGGCCCAAACATACCTTCCAGGTGAAGCAACACTTCACCTGCACTTCCAAGAATCTAGACTACTGCATTCGCTGCCCACAATGTGGCCTACTCTACGTTGGGGAAATGAAGCATAGACTTGGTGACCGCTTCGCAGAACATCTACTGTCTGCTCGCAAAAAAGACCCTGAACTACCTGTTGCCTGCCACTTCAATGCACCACCCTGCTCTCTGGCCAACATTTCTGTCTCTGGCTTGCTACAGTGTTCCAGTTAAACCCAACGCAAGCTGGAGGAACAACACCTCATTTTCCACTTGGGGACCCTACAGCCCTCCGGACGCAATATTGAGTTCAATAATTTTAGGGCCTAAACTCTCCCATGTACCAGCCCCCCACCCCACACACCAGGTCTTGTTACCACATAGTCTGCCACTACACTCCCCCTGTTCTTAGTCACTAACAGTTCCCATTAACAACTATTCACCCTCCCAGCCTGATCGTTAGCAACTCCTTTGTCTGTCCAACTGTCTTTCTCTCTCTTTGGGCTCTATGCTATTGTTTCCTCCCTACCCCACCCACCTCCCTATCTTCTGCACATAAACTGACATTTTCCCAGCCACCATCAGTTCTGAGGAAGGGTCACTGGACCCGAAAAGTTAACTTTGTTTTCTCCTCCACAGATTCTGCCAGATCCGCTGAGCTTTTCCAGTAACTTTGTTTTTGTTCATGGTTAACAGTGTTGGCTATATGTAAAGGAAACATTCCAGCATCCTGGTGGCAGATTGTTGGAAAAACTACTTGAATCCCACTGGACAATAGCCCTGGATATCAGAAAATTCAGCCAACAACCTGCTTTAGTTTCTGTGAGTACAGATAGTCGTACAGATTTGTAGATGGTGCATTGATTAGCCAGAAGAGAGAACTAATTTCTTTTTTTTATTAAATCAAACTTCCTTCAAGATATAAGAAAATTCTAAGAGTCACTTAGAGTCACTCAAAATCACAGATTACAGACCAATGCTAGTGAGTTTTCTGTTTTTTTAATCTCGTTTTAAAGAAACAAGAGCCTGCAGTTACAATTAAAAATAACACAGTAAAATGGTCCCAAAAATATTGCTTTTCTGAAAGAAAAATGCAGTTTTCTACATTATAAAGGCTTACCTCTGTCCAGACCTTGGTTAGTTCTGCCATTTTCCCATTAAATTGGGGCTGGATGGGAAAAAGTCCACATGATGTCAATAATCAATATTTGGTGCAAACACCATCTAGAGGCAGGCACCTGTAATTACAAGTCTGCAATTATTAAGCTACAAGCCTGTCGTTCTTTAAAGGGACTGACGCCAGTAAAGGAGTAGAAACAAGAAAGAGAAAATAAAAGGAGAGAGCAGTGAAACTAGTAAAATAACTCCCCACTTACATCCGAGTCTCCACCTCCTCCAAAACCTTTGATTCCCTGGTCCTCACTACCTCATCTTCATCATGGACATCCAATCCCTATATACTTGCATTCCCCATGCAGATGGCCTAAAAGCCCTCCGCTTCTTCCTCTCCTGCAGTCCCGACCAGTCCCCCTCCATCGACACCCTCATTTGCCTAACCAAACTCGTCCTTAACCTTAACAACTTCTCCTTCAAGTCCTCCCACTTCCTACAGACAAAACGGGTGTTTATGGGTACCCGCATGGGCCCAAGCTATGCCTGCCTCTTTGTAGCATATGTGGAACAATCCATCTTCTGCAGCTACACTGACTGCATCCCCCACCTCTTCCTCGTTTATATCAATGACTGTTTCGGCGCCGCCTCATGCTCCCACAAGGAGCTTGGACAGTTCATCCATTTCACTAACACCTTCCACCCCAACCTTAAGTTCACCTGGACCATCTCTCTCTCCTTCCTGGACCTCTCTGTCTCCATCTCTGGTAACCACCCGGAAACTGATATCTATTTCAAGCCCACCGACTCCCACAGCTACCTGGATCACACCTCCTCTCACCCACCTTCCTGCAAGGATGCGATCCCCTATTCCCAATTCCTCCATCTCCGCCGCATCTGCTCCCAAGATGAGGCATTCCGCTCCCGGACATCCCAGATGTCCTCGTTTTTCAAGGACCGTAATTTCCCCCCCACAGTGGTTGAAAACACCCTCAACTGCATCTCTTATGTTTCCTGCACCTCAGTCCTCACATTCCCTCCCCGCAATAAAAACAAAGACAGAATTCCCCTTGTCCTCACGTATCACCCCATTAACCTCCGGATTCAATGCATCATTCTCCGCCACTTCTGCCACCTACAATCTGACCCCACTACGAAGGATATATTTCCCTCCCCACCCTTATCTGCCTTCCGGAGGGACCGGTCTCTCCACGACTCCCTCGTCCGTTCCACAATCCCCACTAGCCCCACACCCCCTGGCATCTTTCCCTGCAACCACAGGGAGTGCTGCACCTGTCCCTACACCTCCCCCCTCACGCCCATCCCAGGCCCCAAGAAAACCTCACACATTAATCAGATGTTCTCCTGCACATCTGCTAATGTGATCTATTGTATCTGCTGTTCCTAATGTGGCCCCCTCTACATCAGTGAGACCAAGCGGAGGCTCGGAGACCGCATTGTGGAGCACCTACGCTCAGTTCACGACAAACGACAAACAACAACACCTCCCAGTTGCGAACCATTTTAACTACCCCTCCCACTCCTTGGACAACATGCCCATCCTGGGCCTCCTCCAGTGTCACAACGATGCCACCCGGAAACTGAAGGAACAGCACCTCATATTCTGCCTTGGAAGCCTACAACCCAATGGTCTCAATGTGGATCTTACAAGTTTCAAAATCTCCCCCATCCCCAACCTCATCCCAAGGTAATATATTTGGGCGGCGATTTGGTAAGTTACTAGTTTCTTTTCCAATAGTCTGTTTGGGAATTCAGAACATTGGGAATGGATGTCAGGGCAGTTGCATGCTCCTCCTGTAGAATGTGGGAGGTAAGGGTCACCACTAGTGTCCCTGCTGACTTCATCTGTGGGAAGTGCACCCAACTCCAGCTCCTCGGAAACCGCATTAGGGAACTGGAGCTGGAGCTGGATGAACTTCGGATCATTCAGGAGGCTGAGGGGTGATTGAGAGGAGTTACAGGGAGGTAGTCACACCTCAGGTACAGGAAAAAGGTAAATGGGTTACAGTCAGGGGACGGAAAGGGAACAGGCAGACAGTGCAGGGATCCCCTGTGGCCGTTCTCCTGAATAACAAGTATACCGTTTTGGATACTGTTGAGGGGGACGACTTACCAGGGGTAAGCCATGGTGTACAGGTCTCTGGCGCAGAGTCTGTCCCTGTTGCTCAGAAGGGAAGGGGGGAGAAGAGGAGAGCATTAGTCACTGGGGACTCCATAGTTAGGGGGACAGATAGGAGATTCTGTGGGAACGAGAGAGACTCGCGGTTGGTGTGTTGCCTTCCAGGTGCCAGGGTCCGTGATGTCTCTGATTGTGTTTTCGGGATCCTTAAGGGGAAGGGGGAGCAGCCCCAAGTTGTGGTCCACATAGGCACCAATGACATAGGCAGGAAAAGGGATGGGGATGTAAGGCAGAAATTCAAGGAGCTAGGGTGGAAGCTTAGAGTTAGAACAAACAGAGTTGTTATCTCTGGTCTGTTACCCGTGCCACGTGCTGGCGAGGCGAGGAATAGGGAGAGAGCAGTTGAACACGTGGCTACAGGGATGGTGCAGGAGGGAGGGATTCAGATACCTGGATAGTTGGGGCTCATTCTGGGGTAAGTGGGACCTCTACAAATGGGATTGTTTGCACCTGAGCCAGAGGGGTACCAATATCCTTGGGGGAAAATTTGCTAATGCTCTTCGGGAAGGTTTAAACTAATTCAGCTGGGGGATGGGAACCTGAATTGTAGCTCCAGTATACAGGAGGTTGAGAGTAGTGAGGTCATGAATAAGGTTTCAAGGTCGCAGGAGAGTACCGGCAGGCAGGAAGGTGGTTTGAAGTGTGTCTACTTCAACCCCAGGAGCATCTGGAATAAGGTGGGTGAACTTGCAGCATGGGTTGGTACCTGGGACTTTGATGTTGTGGCCATTTCGGAGACATGGATAGAGCAGGGACAGGAATGGTTGTTGCAGCTTCCAGGGTTTAGATGTTTCAGTAAGATCAGGAAGGTGGCAAAAGAGGGGGAGGTGTGGCATTGTTAGTCAAGGACAGTATTACGGTGGTAGAAAGGACGTTTGATGAGGACCCGTCTACTGAGGTAGTACGGGCTGAGGTTAGAAACAGGAAAGGAGAGGTCACCCTGTTGGGAGTTTTCTATAGGCCTCCGAAAAGTTCCAGAGATGTAGAGGAAAGAACAGCAAAGATGATTCTGAATAGGAGCGAAAGTAACAGGGTAATTGTTATGGGGGACTTTAACTTTCCAAATATTGACTGGAAACGCTATAGTTAAGTACTTTAGATGGGTCAGTTTTTTTGTCCAGTGTGTGCAGGAGGGTTTCCTGACACAATATGTAGATAGGCCAACAAGAGGCGAGGCCACATTGGATTTGGTACTGGGTAATGAACCAGGCCAGGTGTTAGATTTGGAGGTAGGTGAGCACTTTGATGATAGTGACCACAATTCGGTCACGTTTACTTTAGCGATGGAAAGGGATAGGTATATACTGCAGGGCAAGAGTTATAGCTGGGGAAAAGGCAATTATGAGGAGATTAGGCAAGACTTAGGATGCACAGGATAGGGAAGGAAACTGCAGGGGCTGGGCACAATTGAAATGTGGAGCTTGTTCAAGGAACAGCTACTGCGTGTCCTTGATAAGTATGTACCTGTCAGGCAGGGAGGAAGTGGTTGAGCAAGGGAACCATGGTTTACTAGAGAAGTTGAATCTCTTGTCAAGAGGAAGAAGGAGGCTTATGTAAAGATGAGGTGTGAAGGCTCAGTTAGGGCGCTTGAGAGTTACAATTTAGCCAGGAAGGAGCTAAAGAGAGAGCTAAGAAGAGCCAGGAGGGGACATGAGAAGTCTTTGGCAGGTAGGATCAAGGAAAACCCTAAAGCTTTCTCTAGGTAAGTCAGGACAAGAGAATGACTAGAGTAAGATTAGGGCCAGTCAAGGACAGTAGTGGGAAGTTGTGCATGGAGTCCGAAGAGATAGGAGAGGTGCTAAATGAATATTTTTCGTCTGTATTCACAAAGGAAAAAGACAATGTTGTCAAGGAGAATACTGAGATACAGGCTATTAGACTAGACGGGATTAAGGTTCATAAGAAGAGGTGTTAGCAATTCTGGAAAGTGTGAAAATAGATAAGTCCCCTGGGCTGGATGGGATTTATCCTAGGATTCTCTGGAAAGCAAGGAAGGAGATTGCAGAGCCTTTGGCTTTGATCTTTACGTTGTCATTGTCTAAAGGAATAGTGCCAGAAGACTGGAGGATAGCAAATGTTGTCCCCTTGTTCAAGAAGGGGAGTAGAGACCACCTTGGTAATTATAGACCAGTGAGCCTTACTTCGGTTGTGGGTAAAGTGTTGGAAAGGATTATAAGAGATAGGATTTATAATCATCTAGAAAGGAATAATTTGATTAGGGATAGTCAACACGGTTTTGTGAAGGGTAGGTTGTGCCTCACAAACCTTATTGAGTTCTTTGGGAAGGTGACTAAACAGGTGGATGAGGGTAAAGTGGTTGATGTGGTGTATATGGATTTCAGTAAAGCATTTGATAAGGTTCCCCACGGTAGGCTATTGCAGAAAATTCGGAGGCATGGGATTGAGGGTGATTTAGCGGTTTGGATCAGAAATTGGCTAGCTGTAAGAAGACAGAGGGTGGTGGTTGATGGGAAATGTTCATCCTGGAGTTCGGTTACTAGTGGTGTACCACAAGGATCTGTTTTGGGGCCACTGCTGCTGGTCATTTTTATAAATGATCTGGATGAGGGCGTAGAAGGATGGATTAGTAAATTTGCGGATGACACTAAAGTCGGTGGAGTTGTGGATAGTGCGGAAGAATGTTGCAGGTTACAGAGGGACATAGATAAGCTGCAGAGCTGGGCTGAGGTAGCAAATGGAGTTTAATGCGGAAAAGTGTGAGGTGATTCACTTTGGAAGGAGTAACAGGAATACAGAGTACTGGGCTAATGGTAAGATTCTTGGGAGTGTGGATGAGCAGAGAGATCTCGGTGTCCATGTGCATAGATCCCTGAAAGTTGCCACCGAGGTTGATAGGGTTGTTAAGAAGGCGTAGGTTTTATTGGTAGAGGGATTGAGTTTCGGAGCCATGAAGTCATGTTGCAGCTGTACAAAACTCTGGTGCGGCCTCACTTGGAGTATTGCGCACAGTTCTGGTCGCCGCATTATAGGAAGGATGTGAAAGCATTGGAAAGGGTGCAGAGGAGATTTACCAGGATGTTGCCTGGTATGGAGGGAAGGTCTTATGAGGAAAGGCTGAGGGACTTGAGGCTGTTTTCGTTCGAGAGAAGAAGGTTAAGAGGTGACTTAATAGAGACATACAAGATGATCAGAGGATTAGATAGGGTGGATAGTGAAAGCCTTTTTCCTCAGATGGTGATGGCTAGCATGAGGGGACATAGCTTTAAATTGAGGGGTGATAGATATAGGACAGATGTCAGAGGTAGATTCTTTACTCAGAGTAGTAAGGGTGTGGAATGCCATGCCTGCAACAGTAGTAGACTTGCCAACTTTAAGGGCATTTAAATGGTCTTTGGATAAACATATGGATGATAAAGGAATAGTGTAGGTTAGATGGGCTTCAGATTGGTTTCTCAGGTCAGGGCAACATCGAGGGCCGAAGGGCCTGTACTGCGCTGTAATGTTCTAGAATCATGAATCCCTACAGCGTGGAAGCAGGCCATTTGGCCCATCAAGTCCACACCAACCCTCCGTAGAGTATCCCACTAAATCCCTTAAACCTCACATTTACCATGACTAACCCACCTCGCCTGCACTTTGGGTTCATGAGCCAATGTTGCAAAAGATAACCCAGGACTCTAATCAATCATCCAGAAACCTACTTTCCACAAAGCAAGCAGCTGGGGTGTCATCGAAAAGCACAGCATGGAAAAAGACCCTTCGGTCCAACCAGTTCATGCCACCTCTAATCCAAAACTAAACTAGTCCCGCCTGCCTGCATCTGGCCCAAAGCCCTCTAAATATTTCTCATTCATGTACGTAACAAAATGTCTTTTAAATGTTGCATCTGTAGCGGCATCCACCACCTCCTCTGGAAATTCATTCTGTACAGTCACCACTCTGTGTAAAAAAAAAAAAAAAAAAAAATTGCTCCCCATGTCTTTTTTAAATCTTTCTCCTCTCACCTTAAAAATAAGCCTTCTAGTCTTGAAATCCCCCACCCACGTGAAAAGACACTTGGGATTCACCTTACCTGTACCCCTCATAATTTTATGAACCTCTATAAGTTCACCCCTCAACCTCCATGCTCCAGTGAAAAAGGTCTTAAACTATCCAGCCTCTCTTTACAACTAAACCCTCCATTCCCAGCAACATCTGCTAAGTCTTTTCTGAACCCCCTCCATTTTAATAATACCCTTTCTATGTCTTTGAATAAAATGAAATATCCACAGTCCTTTAAAGGTTAGCAGAAATCCTTGAAGGATTGAGGCTGTATAAAATACCCATTGGCGTGTCTGCAATTCCAGATGCAGTGTGCTCCAGGAACATTCTGCGTGCAAGTGGGGTCAACTATGGAGAATTGCAAGGGCTGAGACTGTGGGACGACAGTGACTACTCATCTCATGTTACTTTGATCATGATTTAAGCATCCAGAGCAGAAAAGGTGACGTTTTACCCTTCCCTAATAATATTTCCAGGTCAACAATAATGTTTTTAGTTAGGTTAGTTTAGTATTGCAATGAAAATGTTTCCCAAAATTAATTTCAATTCGTTTCTTTACATCACAGCTCTCAGGTAACCTGAAACAACACAGACGAAGGACAAACCCCAGTACCTGGAAACTTCATTCCCCCCATCCAACAACCTGCCAAGATAAAACTACAAAAGCTCAGTAACTAAATCAGCATTGGAAATAAAAGGAAGAACTAAGTGTTCACCTGGGGACCAACATCATACCTCAGTAGCCACCAACAAAAGGACATAAACAAAATGTTAACCTTCCTTTTTCTGATGCTGATCAACCTGAAGTGCATTATTGGACTTTTTTTTCACAAAAATAGTTTTTAAAGTTATGGTGCACAAGTATTAGTGCATAGATGCTTATTGCCTTCTTACTTAATCCCCTTGTCCACTAAAATCATAATTAAATCTCAGTTAAATTAATTATATTGGTAAGTTCTTTTAAAAAAACACATTTCCTTTTTTTTTGTAATGTGATTTGGTCACTTCTCTGAAAGGAGAAGTACATTTTTTAGCATGGCTTTCATCTTTCACAAAAGCCTCAGTCACTTGAGTTAGTACTGGCAAGAAGCTCAGGTGGGCTCTCAATATTAGCTCACAGACCATTGTGCAAATCAGCATCCATTAAAGGGAAGGAGAAAAAAGCTGTCCTCATTACACTGCTGTCATTTACTCTTCATCCCCCGTCCTCTTTAGCAGCATTAAGACTGGATGTAAATTTGCCAGTTAATGCTGTTAGAAAATGGATAGTTCAAGAAGGGCAGGAATTAGAGATCAGTATTAGGTGCTGATAAGCTTCTTTCCCTCTGCAGTGCCAGCTGTTTAACATTCATGGGAAAGTAATCATCAAACAACGTTATCGCAGCTCTGTTGACAGCTGAGGAACATCATATCTGTATGATAATTTTTTATTGCTGTGAGCAAAGAACCATTTTTTTTTCTCATGTCCATTACTGTGATCCCAGCTTCTTACTATGGGTACTGCAAACTTATGAGTTTGCAAACAATGTTTAATTTTTTCCCTCTGTAATAGTGATTTTGAATATCTTTGCTGATAAAACACAAGTATACAAATAACCTGGTCCAGTTACAAGCCAAGCATCAACCCTTAGACTAAGTGCCTTAGATTTTGATTTACAAAACTTAGTCTGTGGTGTCAAAATATCACAAATGAACACGTCGGCAAGTCCTTCATTAAGTTTGCTCGAACGTGAACACCAAGTTGTGTTAGACCATAGGATTAAATTTATTTTGCACTGGTAAGGGTCTAAGGACCTAAACATTTCACATGCCCTTCAAAATTATCACACAAAATGTTACCACCCTTCTCTATTGTTTACTCAAAATCATGTTGCACAGTTCTGGGTCCAGATCAAGACCAAAGTAGTTTTGTCTGATGCCTCAAACTATTTCCATGGGAGTAACTTGTGAATGGTGTGAGGGGAAAAAAGGGTGGCACGGTGGCTCACAGTACCAGGGACCTGGGTTCAATTCCACCCTTGGGCAACTGTCTGTGTGGAGTCTGCACGTTCTCCCTGTGCCTGCATGGGTTTCCTCCCACAGTCCAAAGATGTGCAGGTTAGGTGGATTGGCCATTTGGTATGGTTGCCTTTATTGGTAATTGTTTTGTGTATATGAGTTGTGAGGTCATGTTGTGGCTGTACGGGACATTGGTTAGGCCACTTTTGGAATACTGCATTCAGTTCTGGTCTCCCTGCTATAGAAAGGATGTTGTGAATCTTGAAAGGGTTCAGAAAAGATTTACAAGGATGTTGCCAGGGTTGGAGGGTTTGAGCTATATGGAGAGGCAGAACAGGCTGGGGCAACTTTCCCTGGAGTGTTGGAGGCTGAGTGGTGACCTTATAGAGGTTTATAAAATCACAAGGGGCACAGATAGGGTAAATAAACAAGGTCTTTTCCCCAGGGTGGGGAGTCCAAAGCTAGAGGGCATAGGTTTAAGGTGAGAAGAGAAAGATTTGAAGAGGGCCTAAGTGGCAACTTCTTCACGCAGAGGGTGTTGCGTTTATGGAATGAGCTGCCAGAGGAAGTGGTTGAGGCTGGTACAAGTACAACATTTAAATTGCATCTGGATGGGTGTATGAATAGGAGAGGTTTAGATGGATATGGGCCAGATGCTGGCAAATGGGACTAGACTAATTTAGGATATCTGGTCAGCATGGACAAATTGGACCAAAGGGTCTGTTTCCATAAAACTATGACAGGGACGCTAATGTGCTGCGAATGAATTTTTCCAAATCATGTTCTTTACACAGCACACATTTCTCAAGCAAATTCCACCTTTTCAAAAGGCAAGCATTTAGAATCATAGAATCCCTACATCATGGAAGCAGGCTATTCAACCCATATTAACCACCCAAAGAGCAATCCAACCAGACCCATCCCATCCCATCCCTGCGTTTCCGATGGCTAATGCACCTAGCCTGCACACTACACGCAATTTAGCATGGCCAATCCGCATAACCTGCACATCTTCAGCTTGTGGGAGGAAACTGGAGCACCCAGAAGAAACCTGCATGGAAACAGGGGAGAGCATGCAAGCTCCACACAGACAGTCCCCAAGTCTGGAATTGAGCCCAGGTCCCTGTTGCTGTGAGGCAGCAGTGCTAACCACTGAGCCACAGTGTTGCCCCAAGTTTCACTACTTATTTTGCAATGAAAGAAGGCATCAAATATTCAGAATGGATTTTACCAGGAGACAGGGTTCTCTGAGAATGTGGCTCTTCAGTATCAAACCTGGAAATCAAATCAATGGTCTGATGTTATCTGAGTACAGAAACCCCATCTTGCACATCCAATGTTTGATATCCAATAAGCAAAAAGGAATTTTGCTTCTGCTCTGATGAAGCATCACAGCTGAACGTCCATATTCTGCCAACATTTACATGGCTAATGCTGATTAAGCCAGACGTGGCCAACTAATAGTGTTGATATTAAAAAAAATCTTATAAATGGAAATAATTTAGAGACGAGTCTTGCTGATTAGAAGAGACGTCATTATGTTCCCTGGCAGCTTTGTTCCACTGTGGAAGTGTCCTTAGAAGGAGAGATTGTTGATTCAGTATCTTGGAAACAAATTGTCCTTGTTGTTTGCGTACACGTCCTGTTTTGTTATTGTTGGAGGGCCCTAGGTACTTGTATTGGTTAATTTCCACCAGTCCATTGTGTGGAACCTCCTGGTTCTTGCATAATTTGAAGGGGAAAAGCATTGGTTTTACCGTTGTTCGGAGAACAAGATGATCCTCTGCATTGTGATAGGCAGCTCCGCTGAGAAACTCCTTAACAACCGAGGACACTGATGATATCAATACGCTATAGCTTGAATTATTGAGATTGAAGCTCATGAGAAATGAAATTAACATCAATAGAGATAATCACTGTCCTGGGGGCGTTGAGCATGAACCGTATATTTTAATTTAGCCTTCTCACACTTGGTTACTTTGCCAAAACTTTGTTCTATTAATATCACCATCACTCAAGATGTTCTGATAATTAACTGTTTAATATGGTTGTTGACTATTTTATTTTGAATGAATTAATAACTGAGTAAAAAAATGCACAAGGTAATTTTTTTAAAACCCGCATTATATGCGGGTTTATCACAAAAAAGTTTCTTAAACAAACCTATGGAGCTGAATTTTCTGCTTTTGGGGTAGTGATCCCATTGTTAGGAGAATTCCTTAGGCTCAGTCCTGTTTCAGTGACAGATGCTGATGGTATCTTTGTAAAGGTAGTCTATTAGTGGCTAGAAGAATGTGCTCTGTCCAATTATAGACAACAGGTGAGTTTCCAGGCTGGAAAGCTAACCGGGGGCGTTCCAGCAATGATAGATCGGTGGCTCCCTAACCAGTGTAGGAGCTGCTGATACATGAGAGAGAGAGACAGTGAGAGAGAGGGAGAGGGAGAGAGAGAGGGAGAGAGAGAGGGACCTCACCTGGAGAGGGGCCATGAACATTTCAATTTAGCAAGATCAGTCTGGTGTTTGGAGGTGTGGAACAGGATGACCGCTATCCTTCCTCTCTCCCTCCCAACTGTCAGTTTGCTGCTGGGAAGCAGACTTCCCCAGCTGACTGTGTTTTGATCTCAGTGAGGGGGTGAGGACCCATTGGCATTTGCTGATTAACCTTAGAAAGCTATTTCTCTTGGCATAATAGTGTTACCTTCCACTTGCCCTCAAATTACATGTTCTGATAGGCCATCCCCATTATCCTTACTGGAAGGAAAATGGCTGGGATGCAGGACTAGCTTGGCAACTAGGCAGGTTGCAATCTGATGCCAATTTCAAGCCTGTCTGTCCATTGTCCCACCTTCAAAGAGAATCCAAAATTCTGTCCATTCACTCGATTAACAGATAACACAGTTTGAAATTAGGAACGGAAACAGAAGTTGCTGGAAAAGCTTAGCAGGTCTGGCAGCTTTTGTGAAGAAAAATCAGAGTTAACGTTTCGGGTCCAGTGAGCCTTCCTCAGAACTCAACTTGAATTCTGAGGAAGGGTCACCTGACCTGAAACGTTAACTCTGATTTTTTTTTCTTCACAGGTGCTGCCAGACCTGCTGAGCTTTTCCAGCGACTTCCGTTTCTGTAGCAAATTTACAGCATCCGCTGTTCTTTTGGTTTTTATTCAGCTTGAAAGCAGGATCTGAGAGCCCACCAGATCTTCTGGCAGTCAAGCACAGAAACAGTGAGCAGCAGATTCTCAACTAGGACAAGGATCTAGCACAATGTAGTCCTGGCTGCCAAGAGCTACCAAAGGCCAGCAGCTGAAGAACCCAGCCGCATCACTGATGGAGGTTTGGGCTGCTGCTGGTAACAACAAACCCTGGGCTCCCAGGACGGAAGTGAGACCATGGAAAAGGCAAGTGTTGTTTGGAGAGGTAGGGGCCTTGCGGGATGGAGCAGTTCTAAGATGGATGGATGGTTATTGGGTTCAGAAGTGAAGACATGGGATAGTTCTCTGCAGCTTGTGAGAATTCAAAATAGGTTCATAAAAAATAGAACATTTTTTGTCATTGATTGTCCAAGATTTTGAATTTTTAAGTGAAGTCAGTGGAAACTAAAGAATGTACAATATTTGACACAGTTCTTATGTTTTCTCACTGCAAATACTTTAAGATCAGTTTTGAATCTATTTAGAACACTTTGCACACCACAGGCTGACCATCTTAAGAAATAACTTTTGTCATAATGTCAATTGAATGGCAGTTGAATGAATATAAATGTGAATAGGTTTCATATGTCCATAAATTAACTAGCCTATTTGACAGAAAATTACATATATAAAATTACATCCTTGCCATGACTTGTTTTGTATTTCTAATGCAATTTAACAGAAATGTGCAAATCAGGTTTTGTAATATTTGGTATGTAATTATAGCTGAAAACTTGCTTTCCATTCCAGTACAAACTTGTATATTTAAATAATAATAATACATCTATTACTGCCTGTTTAACTTGCCATTTTGCCTCAATCATTAAGGTACACAATTGTTACAATAGGTTTTACAGTTGGAGATTAGAGAGATTAGGGGTTGAGGTTGATTTGGACTCTTAAGGATAAAACTAATGATTGTCCTTGAGGTACTTTGGATTATTCTTGCAAAAACACAACATTCTTACCTGTCATTCTTTCTTTGGTACCAGATTTGATTTGCTATTTTACAAAAAAACATGATTTGGCAATCTTGTTCCCCTGGGAGCAATCTTTGAAGCATTAAAAATGTGTTGGATTACAGTCACTCGTTGTTGAAACATGACATGGCTAGTATGTTCATCAACCTACAGCTGTTGAAACTGTTGATGGCATTTGAGTAAAACACTGATTACTCATCAAGACTGTTTTCTGACAAAGGATTGACAGTAGACCCTTTGTTGCTGTATGTTTAGCAAAATGTTATTATCATTGGTTCTTATATGGTGCTTTGGTTGTGAGGTATCTGTTTAGCAAATGCACAGTGCAAGTGTCTGCAGTTCTAACATCAGCCCCATAGTAAAGTGTGTAAGTCAACTTGATAACAATAAAATAAACTAACTTTGATGGTAGCATGACAGAAAGATTTTGACTTCTCAAAGAGAGCCAAGCGTTGTTATTGGCATGATCAGCATCTCCCCCTGAACCATTTGTACATTCCTCTTGACTACATGGCTGTAGTAAGATCATATCTGGATCATTGATAGAAGATGGTCCATACTCTTCTCAGTGAACAACTGCAGCATTTATTAAGTATAGACACTAGATCCAGAAAATGGTAAAACAGGACATCTCTGAAACACTCTGTTCCCAGTTCCATGTCATCTGAAATCATTGATGGTCTCATCTAGCTGGTAACATAACATGTGTTAAACCATCCTACTGCAATTGTATAGAGATAACACAGTGTGGAGCTGGAGGAAATCAGCAGGCCAGGCAGCATCAGAGGAGCAGGAATATTGATGTTTCGATTCTGCACCCTATTTCTGAAGAAGGGTCCTGACCCGAAATATCAACATTCCTGCTCCTCTGATGCTGCCTGGCCTGCTGAGTTCCTCCAGCTCCACACTGTGTTACCTCTGACTCCAGCATCGTCAGTTCCTATTATCTCTACTGCAGTTGTATGTTGTGTATATCTGATATTTCCTCTTTTCAGCACAGTATCGTTACCATAATCTAGTTACAAGCTATTAATCACATGAGCTAAGGAGAAATATTTAAACTTTTTACCTGAATGTTTTGCATGTTCCACGTAGGTGCTTCTCTCGTCTAAGTCGCTTATGTCCAACCAAGTTTGTTTTTAGTTGTAATCCAACTTTCATTTCTATTTCCAAGCAGTTTCATCTATTATTTTCTAATTTAACTTTTCTTTGTTGTTTCTCTTTTTATCTCATTTGCCTAGATTTGCCACATTTCTCAGAGGAGATTCCTTCCAGGCAACCTCAGATATAGGAGCTGTGCTTCCATTCTGACAGAATTATCAGGGGAAGGCTAACTACACCTCTTTTCACAGCCGTCAATTACTGAGCTCTGTTAAATTAAAGGTGCTGATAGCTAATTTGACAAGCTGCCGTACATGAGCTCACTTTGGTATTTGGGTGCTGGAAGGGCAGAGTACCAAATGGGTAGGGATTCAGGTGGGTAGGGTGCTAGCTAAGAAGTGTGTCAGCTGGAAAGATTGCTAGGGGTAGGGTGCCAAACGGGTAGGGGTAAGGAGCCAGCAAGGTCAGGTGCCAGGTAAATTGGGTGCTAGCTATGTAAGGTGCCAGCTGGACAGGGTGTAGGCTACCAGATGGATAGGATTTAGGGTGACAGGTAAATGTGTGCCAAATAGCTAGGGTGTGAGTAAGTGATGTGCCTGGTGGTAGGATGCCAGTTGGGAAGAGGACAGGGTGATACGTGTGTAAGATACAAGGTGGCAAGATAAGTGTTGCAGTGTTTAGAGTAGGTCAGGATGGGTAGGAGAAATTTGGTTTGTCAGGATGGGTGGTCAGGGTGATGATCAGGTCCAGTAATGGAAGAGGAGGGGGTTTATTGGGTCAGGTGTGGCAGCAGAGGAGGCCTGGCTAATTCCTTGGGGGTGGAGAAGGAGGTGTTGTGGCCATGGGGCTCAGGAGGGTGTTATGTCAGCAACTGTTGCTGGGAGGAAAGGTTGAGTCTGAGCCTGGGGTCATGTGGGGTTGGGTTTGGTGGGGTTGGGGAAAGGGGGGCTAGAAGGGGGGAGAGGGGTCAGGTTGGGTGCAGCAGGGCTCAGGGAGCTGGGCTGGAGTAGGTGGTTTAGTTCCACGGTGGAGGGAGGCATTTGGTCAGGGTCTGATAGAGGCGTGGTGGGGGTAGGGTTTGAAGTCCAGGCAGGTCTTGTGGGTACGGACGGGGAGACTGGTTCGAGCCCGCTGAAGGAGTGTTCAAGTCTAGTCCAACCAGCCTGGAGGAGGTAGGGAAAGAGGGGTTCATGCCTGGGAGGAGGAGGGGGGGTCTGGTCAGGTCCAATGGATGGACAGGAAGGTGGTCATGTCCAGTCCAGCTACACGGGTTTCAGCTCAGATATCATTGGCCCTGGCATGGGGAGCTGGCGATTGTGTCCAGGGGTGGGGCTGGTGTTGAGTAAGGGACTGAGGGGTGTAAGGGCTCTGTGGGAAGTATAGTTGGGCATGTGAGAGATAAGCATGGGGTCTGTTGAATACTTACTCAGCAGTTAGACTATCTATTTAATAGTCAAATTTTCTTAACTATTTTACAAAAATTCATCAGATACCTCTGAAGTCTTTAACTTAAATGGGGACTCTTGGAGGGTTCCAGGTATAGAGGAATTACCCAGTGGAAAATAATAACTGTCTGGTTATCGGAAAGCCCAAAACATTATTATAGTTCCTCAGGTGAGCTGCCATTGGCTCCCACCTTCTGCATTAATCAATTAATCTATTAAAATTAATTCACAGGATGAGGGGGTCACTGGCTGGGCCTATCCCTAATGGCCCAGAGGGCAGTTAAGAGTTAACCACACTCCTGGACTGGTGTCACATGTAGGCCAGACCAGGCAAAGATGGCATTTTCATTCCCCTAAAGGACGTTAGTGAAACAGATGGGTTTTTCCCCAAAAATCACCAACAGTTTTGTTGTCATCATTAAACTCTTAATTCCAGATTTTTATGAATTTAAACTCCACCACCTGTAGCATGGTGGGATTCAAACCCAGGTCCCTAGAACATTGCCCGGGTCTCTGGATTATAATACCATTAGACCACTGCCTCCAGCTTAATACATTAATCCTGATACTTCTGCTTCACTATTAAACTCTCAAAGCATGTATTTTTTTCCCAAAGATTTGGGAGGAAATCTCTGTCTGTCTGCATGTCCACCATTATCAGTTCTGGTCTATGTTCAGCTTGACAGAAACAATTATAACCCTATCAAGGGTCTATGCCAGGAACTGGTTTTTCACTCCAGTTAAAACAATACCAATTCATTTCCTTGTCATTAAATGCGTTGGTATTTCAACATAAATTCCTATTACATGAATGTTCTTGACAAGTGCAGAAAATATTGTGATAAACCAATTATTCATTTAAAAATCATCAACCAAAATTTTATAAATGTCAGTCCCTCTCTTCCCTCATTGCTGCCATGCTGTATAAGTATAGAATTTATGGGGTGAGAAATGCCATTCCTATCAGGTTAAATGCTCAAATAGAATGATTGATAGCAAATCCACACCACCAGCTTGTGTTTTTTGTATGCAGCACAGAAATGGAACCAGGGAGCCCTACACCTGATGGAAGAGACAGCATATGTAGCAATTTTTTTTATCCTGTTGCAACAAATGGAATTTATAGCAGCCCAGGGAGTGCACAGCCTTCCTGAAAGGGGGGCTGTAGGTAGGAAAGATATCACTCCCCATTCCCTGAAAAATCCAGCTAGAGTTGTTTCCATTTCATCCAAAGCTTTCACCCTCTTCCACTCTCTGAAATAATTAATTCTACATGTTTCTGCAAAAGTATCTCCATTTTGAGGAGCCTCACATTGTCTGAGCTGCCTCAACAGTGACCACCTTTTGTAGAGAGCTCCTGAGGCTTCTTGAACTGGCCTACCATCGTTAATTGGATAGCAGCTGTGGAGGTGACCAAGCGGGAAGCTATCTCCTGGAAAGTAGCAAGATCTCTCTGGCTATTACTAGTGTGGACACTGGGCTTCTCCTGATTTGGTCCGAACAGTGGATCCTGAATTCCATGAACAAATCCTGCTCCACACAAGTCTGGATGGTTCTTAAACTTCCTTTTTCCTATTGGTTAGTGGATACTAGGAATGGACAGATTGCTGAAGGCTAAATTTGTCTTTGACCTCACTCCTCCCCATTTTTATGAACTTGTCTGTGTTAGAAACTTCCTTCTGACTACAGAATTCTACACCCTCACGCCTCCTTTCTCTCTACCACATAGAAAGAAGAATTGGTGTTAAATACCTGTAATTAATAGGACCTACTATGCAAAGATTGTGCATCCCTTAGAGGCTGTAGAAACCTAGGAGAGCATATCACACTCTTAGATTTCTTGCAATACCCTGGGGACAAGGGTGACATATCACTCTTAACCAAAATAACTAAATTTATTGAATCACAGTCAAATTAAGACATTACCAATAAGAATAAGATTCCACTTGTTGGATCTTTTGTTTTTAATACAAATCAGAAGCCAAGTAAATTACTAACATGAATTAACAGGCACATTAGAGTTGGTACAAACTATTACATACACATGGAACTGCAAGTACAGCAAAGACCATCTCTCAAAATTACAAACATTTGTATCACCCCCAACAGAAATGTGGCACCATATATATAGCAGTCTTTGTAACTCAGCCCCTAGAATGTGGGACCTCTCACATTCTTCTGTCAATGGATGTCATCCTCAAGTCACTTTCATCCTCACCTTCAATAGTAGGTCCACTCCATCTGAGTTTTCCAGAGACTGTCATCATCCATATGGCACCATAGCTAGGCTCATGACAGACATGGTAGCAACAGATTCCCTGGAGACCTCATCATCTGACTTCTTCAGTAAACCCACTTAAATGCTCTAGTCAATGCTGGCAAAATTGATGCATGTTCAGGTAGGTGTACATCTTGTAACATCTGCTCTAACTATAACATCTATCTTTTTAACAGTATCTCATATGCAGCTCTTTGTAAATATGCCTGCTCTATTTTTCCCTGCTGTAGTTCTTCTTTGTCTCTGCCATATGATTTCTATTTTATAGCTTCCTTGTCGGAATTGCTTTCAAGTCAAGAGTTAAAATAATGCACAATATAAACGAGGAAGGATGAAATTAAAGTTTAAAATAGAATGGGTGTATTTGATTGTTTTGTGGCTTCTTTGCATCAAAGCATATATATATAGTCAAAAAATCCCTGAATGATTTGTACAAAATTGTTGCGATAGGTGTAATTTGTGTATTTTAAATCATAACGCTATATTTAGCTAATCTTTGAATAATGTGCCACTACAGCCACTCAGCTGGAGACTGGAAATAATGAGCCAAGACATTTTATCTTAATCTAAACCAATGGCTCTTAAAGTCTGAATCATCCAGTGGTGTAAAGTTTCAGACTGCAATTTGATTAAACTGCTCTCTGGTGTTTCTTTCACTAGCTGACTCTCTTGCAGCTCTCAAAATCCACACAGTCTCAGATGCACACTATTGACGCCTTGTTGCATGTACTGATTTTAATGGAGTCTGCCTTCATGCTTTGATACTGAGAGTACCCATGTCAGAAGTTAAATGGCGTTGGCAATTCAAAGTGTTGAAACTACAGTGCACAAATGCATTTCTCCAGACATGTAGGTATTTTTCTTCAGAATGAACAGAGCTGAATCATTCCCATTTATTTCACAGCCTACGCATGGAATTAAACCTGGCCTAGAAATTCTTCGAAATAAGTTTTGCTACAGTTGCATAATGTAAAACAGAATGCAGTTCCCGTTGCTGCTGTTGTGAGACATGTACATACGTTTCCTGGATCTGCTCATTTGCATTCAAGCCAGTGCAGATACTGACATAAGACTGATGTAATCAGCTAAATTATGTGGTATTGGAGATTCCTCAGAACTGCATTTACTACACTGCCAAAATATTGCTGTGGTTTTGACTGCAACTTGAGTAAAGTTGTAGTGATGGTCTGGAAACAACTCTAAGGATATTTCAAATCCCGAAAGATCCAACAATTACAAAATACTGTTTCCCCCTCCACAAAATGGGTATCAGGTGAATGGGGCAGGGTGGGTGTGCGGTGTGGTGTTGGTGGTGGTACGAGAGTGTGTTAGATCTGGAGAAGAGTCAGGTCAGGGAGGTTCTGGTTAGGATTTTCTGGGTGGGATTTGTGGATGGCGTTTTCAGGTTGGGTCAGGGTAGATGTTGAATCTTGGCAGATACCAGATGAGGTGGAATGGCTTGGGATCTTGGGGAGTTGAGTTGAGGGGTAAGAGGTGAGTTGGAGTTGGTATTGTTTTGAATGTTACCCAAGGGTTAGAGCAGGTCTTAGTCCTTTAATGTTTCTGGGTAACTATAAGCATAAGCAGGTGATAACTTTCCAAAGCCTCTGACTCTAACAGAGTTGTAGAGATTTTCAGAAGTTTCCAGATACAATGTAGTGATCATCGAATGTCAAACTTATCAGTCAATGTGCAGATAGACATTCCAAGAGTCCTGTAATGCACCTTCATGCTACATTACTGCAATGACTATCTTGTAATAGTATGTTCTGGACCATAGTGTCTTTTAGGATAAAAATGGAATATGGTTCTAATGTGGCCCTTGCTTTGCTGTAGTCATGTGACATCGATCATCAACTCACTGCAGGCATCCAATTTACAGCATGTTGAATAAACACAAGACTGTGGTGGCAGACTGGGGCTAACATTGAGCATTGAAGGGGTGTATAGAAGCACCAATTCTAAACAAGGAGCACCGGGGTTATCAGAACTTCTAAAAACCCCAGGAATCCACAGAAAAGGAACAAAGAAGCAACAACACCTAAAAGTATTGGGTAAGGCAGAATGATTTAATGCAAGGAACTTTACTGTAAGACTGGTGAACTTAGAGCATTGATCAGCACATGTTGCAATCCCTGAGACATGGTTGAAGGAAGGACAGGACTGGCAGCTCAACATTCCAGGGTACAGAACTTTCAAGCCCAGTAGGGGTAATGTAAGAGAGTTGGGAGCATTACATTATTGATAAAGGAAACTATCAGTGCTGTAATGATGGAGGATGTGCCAGATAAGTCTTCAAATAAGGGTAGAGCTTAGAAACAAAAAAAGGAGTGATTTCCTTGCTGAGATTATACCACAGACCTCCCAAAAGTCAGAAGGGGATAGAGGAGCAGATATGTAGGTAAATCACAGAAAGGTGTGACAGAAACAGGCTTATAGTTGTAATTTCAGTTAATGTTTGCTAATATTAACTGGGATCATCCTAGTGTGAAAGGATTAGATGAGGTGGAATTTTTAGAGTGCATCCAGGAGTGCTTTTGGTGCCTGTATGCAGATCGTCCTAAAAGAGGTGGGGAAGTGGAAGACCTTATGCTAGGGAATGAAGCTGGTCAAGTGGTTGAAGTTTCAATGAGTGAACATTTCGGGGATAGTGACCATAACTCTAACTTTCAAAGTTATTTTGGAAAGGAATAAGAGTAATGCAGAAGTTAAATACCTGAACTGGTGGAAGGCGAACTGCAATAACATTGGACAGGATCTGGTAATCGTAGACAAGCAGCAACTAATTGCAGGTGAATCTACATTTGGAAAGTGGGAGTCTTTTAAAAGTAGTATAGTAAGAATTCAGGGCCAGTGTGTTCCTCTGAAAATGAAGGGCAAGGGCAGCAAGTCCAGAGAACCCTGGATGCCAAAGGATAGAGAGAGTTTGATAAAGATAAAGAAGGAAGCACATGTCAGGTACAGCTCTTTAGAAACAGGGAGTTCCTTCGAAAGTATACTGAGTGTCAGAGATTGCTTAAAAAGGTAATGAGGTTGACAAAGAGGGACCATGAGGTATCTTTGGCAGAAGTGCTCAAGGAAAACACCAAGAACTTTTTAAAATATGTTAAGAATAAGAGGATTACTAGGGAAAGGGTGGGGCCTATTAGAGACCAAAACAACAACTTGTGCACAGACCCAATGGATGAGGGTGAGGTCTTAAATGAAAATTTCTCATCTGTATTCATGGTCTATCTGTTAGGATAGGAAGGTTTTATAATATGTTTAAGATTGATAAGGAGGAGGTATTAGATGTTTTAGCAGGCATACAGGTACATAAATCTGCCAGGCCTGGTGAGATAAGAACATAAGAAATAGGAGCAAGAGTGAGCCATCTGGCCCCCTGAGCCTGGCCCGCCATTCAATAAGATCATGGCTGATCTTTTTATGGACTCAGCTCCACTTACCTACATGCTCACCATAACCGTTGATTCTTTTACTGTTCAAAAATCTATCTATCTATCTTCACCTTAAAAACATTCAACGAGGTAGCCTCAACTGCTTCACTGGGCAGGGACTTCCACAGATTCACAACCCTTTGGGTGAAGAAGTTTCTCCTCAATTCAGTCCTAAACCTGTTCCCCCCAAATTTAATATTATGCTGTCTCGTTCTAGTTTTACCCACCTGTGGAAACAACCTTCCTGTTTCTAACTTATCTGTTCCCTTCATAGTTTTGTCTGTTTCTATAAGATTCCCACCCCACCCCATTCTTCTAAATTCCAATGAGTATAGTCCCAGTCTACTCAATCTCTCCTCCTAAGCCAACCGTCTAAATTCTGTAATCAACTTAATGTACCTTGTCTGCACCCTTTCCAGTGCCAGTACGTCCTTTCTCAAGTGAGGAGAACAAACTGCATGCAGTACTCCAGGTATGGCCTCACCAGCACAGCATACAGCTATAACATAACCTTCCTATTTTTAAACTCCATCCCTCTAGCAAAGAAGGACAATATTCCATTTTCCTTATTAGTTACTTGCTGTACCTGCAAACCAATTTCCTGTGATTCGTGCACGAGGACACCCAGGTCCCTCCACACAGCAGTATGCTGAAAGTTTTTTTACCGTTTAAACAACAGTCCATTTTGCTGTTATTCCCATCAGAATGGATGACCTCACACTTACCAACATTGTACTCCATCTGCCAGACCTTTTCCCTCTCACCTACCCGAGCTATATCCATCTGAAGACTTTCAGTGTCCTCTGCACACTTTGCTCTATGAAATGTAATGATGTAATGCAAGCTGCTATGGAGGTAAGAGAGGAGAATGCTGAGGCCCTGGTGGACATTTTTAATATTTCACTGGCTACAGGCAAAGCGCCAGATGACTGGAGGATGCTCAATGTGGTTCCTTTGTTCAAAAAGGGCAGCAAGTGGAGGCTAAGGAACTGCAGATCAGTTAGCCTGCCATCACTGGTAGGGAAATTATTGGTAAAAGTTCTGAAGGACAGGATTAATCAACACTTGGAAAGGCAGGGATCGATCAGGAATTGTCAGCATGGATTTGTCAGAGGAAGATCCTGTCTGAATAATTTAAGTGGATTTTTTTTGAAAAGGTGACTAAACATGTTGATGAGGGCAGTAAAGTTGATATGGTTTACTTGGACTTGGCTATGGTTTTTGACAAGATCCAGTGTGGAAGGCTTTTTCAAAAAGTAAGAGTCCATGGGATCCAAGGCAAGTTAGCAAATTGGATCCAAAATTGGCTTACAAATAGGAGGCAGGGGATGTTGGTGGAGGATTGTTTTTGTATTGTAGGCCTGTGACCAGTAGTGTATCACAGGGAACAGTGCTGGAACCCTTGTTGTTTGTTATGGACATTAAAGACTTGGATGTGATGTAGAAGGTTTTTATTAGTAAGTTTGCAGATGACATGAAAATGGGTGTTGTTATTGATGGTGAGGAGGATAGTCTCAGGCTATGGTCTGAT
Organism: Ginglymostoma cirratum; assembly: GCA_024137785.1. Classification (NCBI taxonomy): domain Eukaryota; kingdom Metazoa; phylum Chordata; class Chondrichthyes; order Orectolobiformes; family Ginglymostomatidae; genus Ginglymostoma; species Ginglymostoma cirratum. The sequence goes on along the minus strand of JAHRHZ010000139.1, from coordinate 14,476,707 downwards.
ATTGATCTGCTGGTAAATTGGGCTGAGCAGTGGCAGACAGAATTTAACCCCAATAAGTGTGACATAATGCATTTTGGGAGGTCTTACAAGGGAAGGATATAAACAATGAATGGTAGATCCATGGGGAGTACTGGGGAACAAAACAATCTTGGTATACAAGTTCATAGTTCCCTGAAGTTGTCAACACAGGCAGACAGGATGGTGAAGAAAGCATATGGGATGTTTGTCTTCATTAGCCAGGGTGTCGAATATAGGAGTAAATAAATCTCGTTACAACTTTATAAATCATTGTTTAGGCCACAGATGGGATACTGTGCGCAGTTTTAGTTGGCACACTATCAAAAGGATGTTATCACACTGGAGAAGGTGCAGAGGAGATACATCAGCATGGTGCCTGAGATATAAAGTCTTGGTTATGAGGAGAGACGGGATATGCTGGGTTTGATTTCCCTACTGCAGAGAAGGCAGAGAGGGAGAGCTGATGGAGGTATACAAATATATGAGGGGTACAGATAGAGTAGATCATGAAAATCTCTCCCCCATGGCTGAGGATATCTAAGACCAGTATGAATAAGTTTAAGGTGAGGAGCAAATGGTTTAAAGGAGAACTGACATTTTTTTTCACCAAGAGGGTGATAGAGATATGGAACATGCTGCTTGAGAGGGTGCTGGAGGTAAATACACCCTCAGTATTCAAGAAGCATCTGGATAAGAAATTAAAATGCAGTGCCATCGTAAACTCTGGACTGAGTGCAGGGAAGTGGGGATTAGTGTAGTTTGGTGTTTGTTGGTTGGCATAGACATGGTGAGCTGATGGGCCTCTAACTATACTGTATGACTTACTGACTCCCTATGATTCTATGATTTCAAACATTCCCTTCCCAGTGCCATTTGAAATGAAAGGCAATATGAAATAGAACTGGAAATTAATCCACTTGCAATAGCAAATCTGTGAGATTTTAATAGATTTAATTAACAAGTCAAAGCAGCTATGAATAGCTACACTTATGTCACTGTTAGGGAGGGACTGGTTTAAAGGATATTTTACATTTATTTCTCCAAAGAAAAGAGAAAAATTGATTGCAGCTATTTTGAACATCTTGACAGCATGCCATGAACCCCAAGTGAATGTAACTTTTGAAAAGGTAAGTGTTCAATATTTGGGCCAAGTTTATTGCTGTATACCTGCCCATTGTAACACAGCTCACATATTCCTGCCCAACTCAAAGTTGCTGTAATTAAAAGCAGGATCACATTTGGTATAAGAAATCCCACACTGAGAGCACATCTACTGGGAAGAAAGTGATCGAAAAGTATTGAGATTGTAAAACATCAACTAGACCATGCTTATGTCAGAACAGATTGGGCCATGTGTCATGCTGATTGACATTCTGAGTCATAAGACCAGCAAGCTCGCAGGCAAAGGGCAGGATACAAATACTGCAGAGGACTTCACACAAAGGAACATTGCAACATGGAGACGCAGTATTCTCACTCTAAGAAGCAGAATTATTTTGTACAGAAGTGCTTTGACCAGTAAGTAGCCCAATAAGTAAGCCTACATGGCCACTGGAGAGATAGCAGAGATAAAGATGGGGTACTTACCCTGGTGGAGCAGAGAAGGTCATTAATGTTCTTGAAGCACTGGCCATTCCTCTGGACCATGGAGACCACACTGACCTGGGCCATGACTTTGAGCAGGCTGCCAGGAGCTGGTGATATGGTTTCCTCTGCCTGTCATCTGGGAAAATGACTCGTCTCCGTTGCACCATCCCATCACCAGGACCTCCTGTTCCCTGCCAGAGGACCACGGTGCTAACTTCCCCTTCTCCAACATGATCAGATTAAGTTCATTAAATGAGCAGGGCAGCTCTGGAATGCCATTGCCCATTGGGTGCACAGTGGCCTCAAAGATGGTGCAGGCGCCAGGGTTGCTGGTCTTTCAATGGATATCCTCTGAGTGGTGCATAGATGAGGTGTCATAGGGGCAGGATAGGTAATTAATGAGGGGCAGGACAGGTAGTTAATGAGGTGAGATTAGTAAGTTACAGTGCCCAATTTCATGAGAACTTGTGGTGAGAATCCCTTCCTAAAAAACTCACCGTAGTTGTTCATTACCCAAAAAAAGGTAAGATTCAGCCTTGTGTATGCAACGTTTTTGCAGAGACTGATGAGAATATTGAATTGCTAATACAAAAGAACAGTTGTGTGCACAATGGCTAATTTGGGTAAATGATGGTGTAAGTTATAATGGGTGAACATTTTCTTTTGTAAAAAGTGGGGGATGTTTACGACCAAATTTCAATGATGTACAATGGGGTTTCTGGCTTGCCCTAGTCATGTGATCTTGACCAAGAGGCTCTCGCTGCACACCAGGTCAATAAAGAGACAGTGCATAGAAGACTGGTGCCCTGTGAGCTTGCAGCAACATCTGATGTTGTAATCAGTTTTGGCCGTCTCAGTTTTGGTAAAGTGTAGTTAAATAGAAACTGAATGGATTAAAAACATTCAATATGTGAAAGCAGCTGATGAGCTTCCAGATTAATATGAGAAATAAACATATTTACATACACAATATTCTCCATTTTGACCTTTCTTTCCTGCACATTAAGGGGAGAGAGATGATTTTCAGAACTAGACCACATTGCTCCTACAGGAGGAAGGGAAGGGTAGGAACAGAACTACCCAGCAAGATGGGTCCTTTGTGGCACATGGAGTTGAACCATCTCCTGTAATCCTGGGTTTATTTACTCATGGAGTTCATTGCAGGATTGAAACTCATCTCTCCAAATCAGTCTATGACTCTATCAGTCGTCCAGGCCTCCAGATTGCTAGTCAAGTAACCTAGCTACTGTGCCACAATGCCCATACTATCTCAAACAGCACAGAATCACAGAACTGTTCCGGTGCAGAAGTTGTCCATTCAGCCAACCAGTTAAATTACCGTGTGCCAATTGCCTGCCTTTTCCGCAATATCCCTGCACACCATTTCTACCTAAATCATTATCCAATGCCCTCTTAAACACCTCAGTTGAACTTGCCTCTATGAAACTTGCAGGCTGTACATTCCATGCCCTAACTACTCACTGTGTGAAAAGCTTCTCTTAACATCACTGGTACATCATTAGCGCATCAATTTAAATGTATGCCCTCTCATTTTCTTTTCTCTCTTTTACAAGTAGGAACAACTTCTCCGTATCTACTCTATACAGCCCATTTGTGACTTAGAAGATGCAATTGAATATAATCACACAGTCTTGCTGTAGCTTCTACATGCTAAGAAGTCTTGATTGAAAGTGTGTGGTAGGGTGGGGGAAGGGAATTTTGAAAATTTACCGCCACTTCTGATCCTTGGAGAAATGTTCAGAAACAAGGCCAGTTGTCTGCAAACAGAATGGCAAAAGCATAGCGCTTTTGAAATGTAAAATTAATAATCTCCAGTCTCTCATGTTTCAGAAACTCACTTACTTCTACTTTGAACAAGCACTGAATCTCATTGCAATGAAGATAAATTAGCTCAACCATCTCAGCAATGCAGATCCACAAAGCTCAGAGGTGTTTCACCCTTGTGCCTCCCATTTTATAGTCCTCATTTAGGTAAGAGAGTGGGCAGATTTCAAAAAAGATGCAGAAGAACTGGGAACTGGGGAAGCTGTTTCCAAGCATGAAACTGAATGAGAAAGAGCTCAAGCCAATTTTCTCACAAAGTTGCCTGTGCTATTCCTGCGCAGTCAATATAGCGTAAACAATGAGCCAACTTACCACCCCAACCATTGCCCATGTGCCAAATTAAAAATGCTGTCCCTCAGTGCTGAACAGATTGTGATCCACAGCAAATTGTAACCTGTAATGTACCATGGGCCTATCAGCTGTATGTTGCACTATTTAACCACAGGGTAAGTATCAGAGCTATACATCAAGAATTTTACGTGCACATCAGAGTGGAAATTTTTTTTTATCCATTCATGGGATGAGGGCACCACTGGTTAGGCCAGCGTTTATTGCCCATCACCCTAATTACCCAGAGGGCAGTTAAAGAGTCAATTACATTAGAATTACAGTTAAGTTTATTGCCTTGCGCACTCAACTACAGGGATACAGGAGTAATGAAGATTTTACAAAATCGTCATTCCCAGCGCCATCTAAGATACAAAGTAGAAAAATAATGAAATAAGTTAAAAGTTAAACATTACAGTCCTTTATGGTATAAAGTAGAAAAAATAAAGAATTACAATCCTTCTTTAGCCATGGGTCTGCAGACGCTTTACACTGGGCTTCCCCATGAGGGCTCACTCTCCCCCATGCAGGGCTTGATTCCTCCCCTGTGCGAATTCGCCCCTTCACCCCCCATCCCCGGCTGGGCACAAACTCCTCTGCGATTCCGTCTCACTGTCGACTGCTAGAGCCCAGCCCAGCTTGCCAAACACCATGACATAGATTGCCAGAAACCCAATCTGGTACAAATGCCGAGCCTGGAGCTACTTCTACACTCCAGACTTCAAGAAGCCGCGGTGACGTTGCACCAGGAACCTTGTGCTAAAGACCCACTCTGGGACCACAGCTACTGCCATTGCCACTGCCTCCGTGAACAAGGTGAAAAAAATCTAATATATTTTAAAAAAAGCAAGAAAAGAAGAAAGAAAAGTTGTCAGAGCAGATAAACTCCGCCTCAGGAGTCCTACTCTGCCACCATCTTCATTACAAAGGAAGAAGTATTGCTGTGGCTCTGGAGTCACATGTAGGCCACTGGGTAAGGATGGTAGATCTCCTTCCTGAAAGGACAACCGTGAGCCAGATGGGTGTTTCCAACAATCAATGATGAATTCAAGGTCGTCGTTAGACTCTTAATTCCAGATTTTTTTTATTGAATTCAAATTCCACCATCTGCCATGGCAGGATTCAAACCTGAGCCTCCAGGACATTACCTGGGTCAAAAGCAAAAGAACTACGGCTGCTGTAAATCAAAAGCAAAAACTGAAATTGCTGGAAGAGCTCATCAGGTCTGGCAACATCTGTGGAGAGAAATCAGGGTTAACATTCCATGTCAAGTGATCCTTCGTCAGAACTGAGGAACATCCACAGATGCTGCCAGACCTGATGAACTTTTCCGGCCAATTTCTGTTTTCATTACTTAGGTCTCTGGATTAACAGTCTAGTGATAAAACTGCTAGGACATCACCTCCCCATGCTTTGTTTCACCATTGATGCTTTTCAGAATGATAAATTATATCAAATTAAAGTATTTCCTGAAAAATAGAAAGGTTACAAATGCTGGAAAATTGAAGAATATAAAATGGGCCGGATATATGCTTGGTTAGATTCTGGTTCGAAGCAGATTAACATTTTGACTGTGTCACATTTGAAATAATCTTATTTTTTTCATTCAGGTGCCAACTGACCTGCTGTGCATTTTCAGCTTTTTTTAAAGAATACACACACATTTCTGTTGACATGCTACAGTTTTCCCAAAATATTTTAGATAGCCCAGCGAAATGGAATGCTAAAGGTTCACCATATCTACAGACTATTCTATAAACCCCTTCCCCCTCAAAAAGAAACAGCACTCAATATAAAAAAAATCAAAACCTGAGGCTTCATGAATAAATTAGAGACATGCATTTTAATATCATCTTTTGCCTGAAGAAGCAATTGCTTAAATACCACAGTGACACAGTGGTGCTCAAAACATACAGAAAAGTCCCCTACATTATCAGCTTTGTGCATATATAACTCAGAGGAGCAAGGATTATTCTTCGATAGGCAACATTTCCTCTAAATATATTTTAGGAAGGTTAATCAATATATGTCACTGCAAAAAGAGTCCAGAGAGAACCATTATGTATTACAGGAAGAACCTCTATGCCTGCCTATTTTTTGCCATATTGTAGTTTAGCTTCAACAAAAGCAAAATACTGTAGATGTTGAAATAAAACCGAAAGTGCTGGTGAAAATCTGCATTGTGGAGAGAGAAACAGAGTTAGCATTTTGGGTCCAATATGATTCTCCTTCAGAACTGACGTACTGTAAATTAGGGACAAAAACAGAAATTGCTGGATAAGCTCAGCAGGTCTGGCAGCATCTGGGGAGACAAATCAGAGTTAACGTTCTGAGGAAGGATCACTCGACCGGAAACGTTAACTCTCAATTCTCTCCCCAGATGCTGCCAGACCTACTGAGCTTGTCCAGCAATTTCCATTTTTGTTTCTGATTTACCGCGTCAGCTGTTTGCTTGAGTTTTTATACTTTAATTTATTAAAAGCTTGTTTGGTAAGATAGAAAGTTGAATATTAATGAGGTGAGATAATAGGTACTGCAGATGCTGGAGAATCCGAGATAACAAGGTGTGGAGCTGGATGAACACAGCAGGCCAAGCAGCATCATGCAATGAGGTGAGTTGTGCCATCAACAAGGTGTTTAACAAGCTATAAATCCCATTAATGGGCAACTTTCTGCTTCCTAGCAAGAAATCACAATAAGGAAGGCGGCCAAAACAAAACAGGAAGCCTAGAAATTCAGCTGCACAACATCCATTTTGTGGTTAGTAAACCATCTGCACCTCTGTGTCCAATGGCAGGCAAGCAATGAATGAACACGTTTCCAATTGGATGCTTGATGCAATTGGATGTACCATTGTGAGTGAGGAATAGTTTACTTACAGTAGAATTCGAGGTGCTTTGAAGAACCTGATTTCAATGGTGACTAAAACTTGCCGAACTCAACAGTGTGGCATGAGGCAAAAAGAAAGCCCCCATATGCAGCTAGATTAAGGTGCTGTCCTGACCCCATGTTTAAAGGATATGAATGTGACTCCCTCCCATTCTGGTAATCATTACCTTCCCCAGCTACAACTAGCAGCCTGATCGTCCATCTCTACCTTCTCTGCGTACTTTCCCCCAACCCAGACTACAACACCAATCATGTATGGCCGAATCAGATAGGGGTCTGATTGACGTGGGCTGTGGTGAGAAATTGTGGCAGAATCAGATGAAATTTCTGGCGAGGCTCTTCTCGATGTTGGGAGTTCCTCCCTCCATCTCTTATGTTAATGACAAATGGCCTAGAGAGTTCCTTGCTGGCAGGCTTGAGTCACCAATTAAGGGGGATTATAACTTGTTAAGCATCTTGTTGATGGCACAACTTGCCTCAAAAATATTCAACTTTCTATCTTATCAAACCCACTTAACAAATCAGACATTGGGAAACTGCAAGATGCAAACCAGAAACCAGTGGATTCAGATCATCAGAGATAAAAGGTACTGCAGATGCTGGAGAATCCGAGATAACAAGCATGGGGCTGGATGAACACAGCAGGTCAAGCAGCATCATAGGAACAGGAAAACTTGACGTTTCGGGCCTAAACCCTTCATCAGAAATGGGGGAGGGGAAGAGGGTTCTGAAATAAATAGGGAGAGAGGGGGAGGCGGATAGAGGATGGATAGAGGAGAGGATAGGTGGAGAGGAGGCAGACAAGTCGAAGAGGCGGGGATGGAGCCAGTAAAGGTGAGTGTAGGTAGGGGTTGCTCTGAACAACCTTCATGTTGTAAATGAGCAAACTATATATCAGGGAGTGATCCATGGGCTCCAGCTACATGTCCATCTGATGTTTGCTAACGCCTCACCCTAATCATAGCACCTCTCCAATATTCAGGCAGCTCACTCTCAAAGCACAGTCCTGTTCTGCAGGGCCCACTGGCAAGGAGCAGTGAAAGGATAAGGTTGGGATGCCTTGTGTGCTGGGACTCAGCAAATGGATTGGACCAGGCTGCATCTCAAGACTGCTCACCTACTCTCTAAATTCCCACTCACTTATCGCCAACCCGCATGCTCACAACATCCTTGCTTTGTCTTGCAATTTGTCAGTTTGAGCAGTTACACACAAGGCCGACTTGCCTTGCTGCTCTGCATTGCTCAGACATCCTGCTGTTCAGCCATGTGCTGCATCGATCTCACACCTGCACCATGCGCCAACAGCTTACACAGCAAATGCACGGCATGTGTGGCAAGCAGGCAGCCAGAACTCAGAACCTTAGATGTGTAATCCTCGCCAAAGTCCATAAAGACACCTATCAGTCAGGTGGGCCTGGCATGTAAGTCAAGGGAAGCCAAGCCAGGGGAATTTGCCACGGTCAGGGGTCTGCTGGGGGGTCATATCAGTCAGGAGGCACACATCTCTGCAATACATGGAGTTGCCCATGGTCAGTCCTGTGGCTCAATAATAGCCAGTCTAGTATGGGATCTGGCTGGAAAGATTCACAACTATAAGTCAGGGATCTGGGCACTTGTTTCTGGGGCTATCCAGTTGGATCAATCAATGAGTTTGACTAAGGCCATTCTATCATGTTGGGGGTGGGGGAGCTATACATGGAAGATGATAATTGTGAAGGAGAGCGGCAGTATCTGCAAGAGGTGTTACATTAAGCATGTAGGTAAGGGGTCATGTGGGAGGTGGTTTTGTCCATGGTCAAGGGTGCCCTGGTTTTACAGTGTATGGCAGTGTATGACCACTCCTGGCATGATCACCTGATATGCCAGGGACTGGGAGGAAATGGTAGGAATTTGCAGTTTTGGATGTGGATTTGAGGAGCCAAGAATTCTGTGGGGTTTACAGGAAGGTCTTACAGGAAGGGGATTTGGATATTTTGGGGTGTAGAGGCTGGAAGCCACTGACTGAGGAGTGCTCACTGCCACCTTCCATCACACTGGGAATCACAGAGTGGGAAGAAAATGGAGAAGAAAATGACAGTGACCAGACTTGGATTGGTGAGTGATCTGATCTATTAGAGAGGAGTATGCAGCACACAACAATGTTTCCCAGGGATAGAACATTACAAACAGATCCATGCCTTGTACCCATTCCTTTGTCTGCTCAACTGTTTTTCTCTCACTGTCTGGCCTCCATCTCCACTTATCCTTTACTCCTCCCCCCATCCCATCTTCAGCATACATACCAACATATTCCTAACTACAGTCACTTCTGAAGAAGGGTCACTGGACCTGAAATGTTAACTCTGCTTTCTGTCCACGGATGCTGCTAGACCTGCTGAGTTTCTCTGGCAATTTCTGCATTAACATCTGTTTGGGTTGGGGGTGGGGGATGGTGTAGGCATTGGTTGTGGGGTTAGGTGAGATGGCCAGAGGCAGCCTAGCATATGCTTCCTCTGAGGCCTTGGTACTTTTGAGCTGGATGGTTGAGGAGGCGGCTTCTGACTGAAGTTCAAATCAGAGATTGTGCAAAGTGCAATGCAGATTGATTTGTTTCAACACTGTTCATGAGATGCCTCAGTAATGTTCCTATTCTAAGTCGTATTTACAATGTATGTACATACCGAGCATTCTCTGATGCCGACGGCCTGAGGGATTTTACATGTTTTCCAACCCATCAGTGTACCATGGTGGGCAGCCTAGGAGAATAGTGCATCCTCAATGGGCCTGGCAGTTTCATGCAAAGCTTTATTGTGTCTATCAGCATATAGACCTGGACCAGTCTGCAACACTTAGTTTTTGACTGTTCTTTGCAGGGAAATGTCAATAAACTTTGGGTATTTCACCGAGTAACGGTCTACTCTTGGATCCCTTCTTTCCTAGGTCTACGGGCTTGCTGCTGTGTCTACACCTTGCTGGGCTGAAGAAATAGGTGCATATGGAAAAGCCAATAGTGAAACTGACGTCATTGCAGCAGAATAAAGGCTGAAATCAGCAAATCTGTGGTCAGTCACAGTGGCAACAGGAGTAGTTCTTTTAGCTTAAAGTCACTGATCGTTTGGGAAAACCAGTTTTTTACAACTATGATCAAGTAAGTTTGAATCCAGTGAGGTCAAACTTAATATCCTAATCGGGAAGGGGTTTAAAGCTTATGTCAGATTCAGCTGGTGTGATGACTATGTGTTTGAATAGCTGAGGTTGCTTCTACAGACTAACTCTGAGAGGGAGGGAAGGCTCCTTTACTTCACTTTTCACAGCAATACAGGCTGTGGCTCTTGATAGTCTGGTTAAATACAGCAATCATTTAGGTAGTTTACCATCGTCTATCTCCCTACTGAGAACTCTCTTTCTGCTGGTGTCTCCCCAGATTGTTCTTGGAATTCTGCTCAGGATGGTGGCTCAAAGCCTGCCTCATCACAACCAAAACAAAATGGCCATGACATTAATTTCAAAAGAATGATTGTTCCACTAAATAGATAATTTAATTATGTTTGGAATTCCCCATGTTGTCCTTCCAGTCTCCTGTTCTGTCAGATATTTTGAATATTCTCAGATGTTAGAAGGACTCATTGTTTTGTCCAAGGGATCACCATACTATAAATATCTTCCTTTATAACTGGTGCTGAAATAATGCATTAGTCTTTCCTCTTTTTTCTTGGCTGCAGTAAGTTAACAGGAGCAGCTGACGTAGTTCTGGCAGCCATCTTGTAAAGTTTTCTATCTGTTTTAATAAGGCAGATTAGGAATCTTTACAAAATATACATTATAATTAAACAGTCAAGAAGCAGTGTGCAAAATTAAACCTAAAATATGATGCGATATAGATCCCCTTTAATATTTTCAAAACATTACATTGCCATGCCTACACAAGCTGGAAGGATTGCACCTAAACAGAACTAGGATTTAGTTCCTTGCGGGGCATTTTGCTAGTGCTGTTGGGGAGGGTGTGGTTTAAACTAATTTGACAGGAGATTATATCAGAGAGCAAAGCCCAGGAGCACAAAATGCTGGGAGAGGCCTAGTACATTAGCAGGTAGAGTCAGAGAAAGGAAGAAGTAATGAGGATTAAATCACTGCATGCATGTGAATTTATGGAGTATGCAAGAACACCGAAGGAGGCTAGACTGGAAATTGCAGAAATACTGGCAATCATCTTTCAATCTTCCCTAGATTCAGGGGTGGCGCTCAAAGACTGAAGAATTGCAATTATAGCAACCTTTTTCAAAAGGAGGTTGTAAAGATAAGCCCAGCAATTACAGGCCAACTTAATTTAACATTGTTCATGGGTAAAATGCAATTATTCAGGATAAAATTAATAGTCACATGGAAAATGTGGGTTGAATTGGAAGAGTCAGTATGGATTTATTAATTCACTTTCTGGATCTTGGTGTGAAGGGGATAATTTTCAAAATTTGTGGATGACTCAAAACTGGAGAACACTGTAAACTATGAGGAGGACATTGCAGGACTACAAAAAGACATAACTCAGTTGATGAAGTGGGCAGATAGGTGGTGGATGAAGTTCAATGCGGAGAAATGTGAGATGATATATTTTAATCTAATGGACATGGAGAGACAGTATGGAATAAAGGATGTTACTCTAAAGGGTGTACAGAGCAAGACCACCTGAACTTGTATGTCCATATGTTACTATAGTGGCAAGACGGGTAGAGAGAGCTGTTAATAAAGTATACAGTGTTCTGGGCTTCATTAATAGGGGCACAGAGTACAAAAGCAAAGAAGTTATGCTGAACATATATGAAACTGGTTAGACATCGCTGGATGATTGTATGTAATTCTGGGTATCACACTTACGAAGGATGTGAATGCACTGGGGAGAGTTGAGAAGAGTTTCGCAAGAAACTTTCCACAGATGAGAACCTTCAGTAAGGAGGAAAGATGGGAGAAGTTGGGACTGTTCTCCTTGGAGAGAAGAAGGCTAAGAGGAGATTTGATGCAAGGTCTGAACAAAACGAATAGAGGGAAAATGTTCCTGTTCATAAGAGGATTGAGAACCAAGTAGCACAGATATAAAGTAGAAGCAGCAGTGCAAAGTGAACAAACAACTTGTTTAAACAGTTAGGGGATGGAATGTCCTGCCTGGAAGTGTGGTTGAGGCAGGTTCAGGAGAGAATGAGGGGATTAATCAATTAGAAAATACACACAGCGTTACAGTGAAGTGACTGGAAATTGGCGCTGAGCCAAAATGCATGCACAGAGCAGGTATAGACACAAAAGGTCAAATAGGCTCGTTTTGCACTGCACCAATTTTGTGATTCTGCAATTTTATATTGTCTTGTGAATTTAGCATTAAAATATGAAAGTTTAAGGAGACATAATTATATGTAAGTACTTAAACTAATTGTCAGTTTGATATTAACATTGGTTTCAGACATTCAAGTAGACAGATTTTGGTAAAAAGTTTTGAATCACCAGCTAATCGGAGTGGCACGGTGGCTCAGTGGTTAGCACTGCTGCCTCACAGTGCCAGGGACCTGGATTCAATTCCACCCTTGGGTGACTGTCTGTGTGAAGTTTTCATGTTATCCCCTTGTCTACATGGGTTTCCTCCAGGTGCTCCAGTTTCCTCCCACTGCCCAAAGATGTGCAGGTTATGTGGATTGGCTGTGCTAAATTTCCCGTAGTGTCCAGGGTATGTAAGTTAAGTGGATTAGCCATGGAAATTACAGGGATAGGTAGGAAGGTGATTTTGGGTGGGATACTCTGTAGAGAGTCACTGTGGACTTGTTGGGCTGAATGGCCTGTTTCCACACTGTAGGGATTCTATGATGTGCGAATCTCAATCAAGTGTGGATGATGTTTCTTTGAAGTACAATATTTATTCCGTCACAATCTATATCACATTTCTGTCAAAGCCTCTTATTCAGGTTAGGTTTTCCCCTCGAATAAGCAGTATAATCAATGGTTTCTGACGCAGTATTTTGTTCAGAAAATGGAGGTGCTGTGATTTCACACTGTTCGTTAAAGATTTCAAATAGATATGCCCTCAACAGCTAAGTCTTTCATAGTGGCTTTTTTATGTGCTGAGTAGAATATTACAAAGTTGATCTGTTGACAGGCATAAGTTGCTATAGTTACAGTTAGGATTCCACAATGAATACAGATCAACGGTGATTGGACTTTTTTTTAACTGTCAGCAACTATTGGGAAGCTTAGTTTCCATTGACTTTGCTACTTTGTGTTGCATAAAATAAATTCCATGGCCTTTGTATGTGAATTAGCAACTACTTACTGGCTAATACAATATGAAATGAAATTGTGTTTTTTCCTCATTTCTTTAGGGTAATGTGATGGCCATTGTAGGATGATTACTATAAAGAAAATATAGGCAATTTGATCAAAATGTTGCAACGCGCAAACCTTTGGTGCTTTTAGAGTACCAACAAAAAGCAGATATTGTTTAATATCAACTTTCAATTTGGCCACTTGGAGTACATGTGCTTGATCTTTTTCTGCTTGTAGCGCAGAGCTAATTTTCTGCTGGTGCTTAAACTCCCCATGTAGTAACTATTTAGAAGACACAATGACCAACTCGAAGCCGTGTAATGAAAATGCGTGTATTAGCCAACTGAGACCTAAAAAGTCGGGATAGCATTTGCCTTGAAAAGAATATATCCTGAAGAAACACCTTCCAATGGCACGGTGGGGAGTGGGGACCGCAGGTGAACACAGCTTCTATTTGTTTTCTGTTCTCTTGTTCAATAAATGTGAATGACTTGAAGTGTTTGAAGGCTTTCCAGTATGTGATGGTCCAATGTGAACAATGATAGAGATAACAAGCATGGGGCTGGATGAACACAGCAAACCAGGCAGCATCAGAGGAGCAGGAAGTTTGATGTTTCAGGTCTGGACCCTTCTTCAGAACAATGATAGGATGCTCACCTACAGCAGGCCTGGACGAGAGAGTAGTGGCAACTGAGGCAGGGTTGTATGATGGGATGTGGCTAAGGGTAGGTAAGCTATGTTGCTAGGTGCTTAAACAGTGACACGTGTAGGAATGTGCAATTACCAGTCAACTGTGCCACCGAAGTTACTGAGAAGTGTTAGATTGTGGCTGTGATCCTTCTGTGTTTACGGTGAATGGCAACTCCAGGCTGCTAGCTTTTGACTGTGTACATGACAACGATGGCACCGGTATGAGGGATCCCAGCATATCCACAATGTGGTGAGTACGTGGCCTATTGTGAGAGGGAGAATAGGACAATATAGGGGGACTCAGTGCATAGACACTGAGGATGGTATGGGGCAATAATGTGATAAATATCATTAGCTGTGGAGCGAAACTCCATAAAACATGATTCAAATGACACAACCAATTTCCCGTAGGAATTCAGAGCTTTGATTCTACTGTCTCTGGAAGAAGCTTTGACAATAGCAAGTGGGAAGTTGCACAGTGCAGTATTGTTTAGAAATGCCCATTCAAGGAGGAAGCACCCACCATTATAATTCAATTTGAAAAATCCGGACGGTTGATAGTCTGCTTGAAGTTTCAAAGATTACCTGTCCGCTTGACACCCATTTAACAGTTCACCAGGATCCTTTTTAAATGGAGTACCATTTTAAAAAGTTTTACTGTCATCTTGAGTACACCAGCATGACACTGTGGTAACAAAGTGTCTGACATCTGTTTTGACCTTTCTGGGAAGTTGGGCTGCTCTGAGAGGCAACTTCTGGAGATAGATAAGAGGGAAGTAAAGCTGGCCAACAGCAATGCCTAGATCTCCAAATTCCTTTACAGACATTGTTGCAATTTAAGCTCATTCAAGCCAAAGACCTAGGCAAGCAGTCCATTCTGTGCCTTTGTCAGTGATTGTTGGAAAAAGGGGTTCCCTTTTAAAATAGTGTCCTCTTAGTATTCCATATTCCTATATAGCACAAGACTTCATTTAACTGTGTCACAGTGGCAACGAGCCTTCCACAAACATAAAGACGAAATTTAATCACACTTACCAATTATGAGTGCAGTGTTTTTGAAAATAAGAAGGTTTTGTTCTTCAATGGAATGAATGCTAACATTCAAATGGAGATGGGCAGAGAAACAGCCATCATCTGATATCATGTGTAGCTGTCCCATGGTCACTGACTAAGAAGGTTCAGACAACTGATTGACATAGTGTAAGCTTTCTGCCCCTAGAAAAAGGATATACTAACAAGTGCTCTGGGACAGAAGGTGGTCTTCAGAGTTGTCTTCTCCAGATGGAAGATGAATCAAGAAAGGAGGAGGAAGACCCAGGGCAGAGTTCCTGACTCCTCTGCTAGAAAGTGGAATGCTTTATTGTAAATGATTATTGCTATTAATTTTCCCAATGTTTTTGTTTAATTATGGCTTCATTTAGGATTACTGCTTCATATAGGAGCAATATATTAACAAAAATATCGCTCTAATTTGTTAGCCTAATGGCCAAGGAAGCATCCTGAACAAATAGGTTCATGGTCTCCCACTACAATCTCTTTGTGGTTGTACCTTTATCTCTAAATGGGTGATGAAACAAAGCCTTAGAACAGGACTATATTCAGCAATCTGGTGAGACAAGGACAACTGATGTATGGTTTTTAAATAATTCTTTTGTACAACTTAGACCATCATTTTCAACGCAACTGGTGAGTAAGCAGATTCATGATGTACGACAAACACAGCAGAGAGAACGTGGTGGAAAGCATTTTATCTAAAACAAAAATTAGGAGGACATTTCCATCAGATGCTTGTTCCTTGATGTACAGTGGATGCAAAGAAATTGATTTTAAGACGACTACATCTGAAAGGGAGAATTGAACATGTCGGACTTGTGTTCCATGCTGGAGAAGGAAGTGCTTTCACTGCTTGGCATCACTCCAAACCTTCAGTTTTTGCCAATGTAAAAAATGTGTTTAGACCATGATCTTGAGTGTTCTTTACCTCCATTAGAAGGAACACTACTATTATTTTCAAGGAATTTCAAATTGATATCTGCAGACAAAAAGGCTCTGTAACTTAGCCTTGCTTTCTTACTAAAATGAAGTAAAGAATTGCAGTTTCAGAGCTAATGTGGCAGTTAGGTAATGATGAGAAGGTTAAATAGCTCCATTATTAAGTAATATAATATTCCTGATACCATTTATCTGATTTGGGGGGAAAATAAGTCCTGTCTAAGGCTACCTTGAGTAAGAGTGCTTAAGTCGGTAGTGCACATTTTATCAAGTAATTTGCAGAAAGGATTCCTATCTCTAGGTTAACTGGCCTTCTCCTGTTTTGTGACTTTTGTTGATGTTAAAATGCAAATCATTTTAAGCACACTTTTAACATGCAATGGTTAAGTTACACTGCACATTGTGTGGAAATTTTCCTTACTTATTTGGATCAGATACCATTTGTTCCTTTTATCTTTGCCATTAAATTTTAGATAGTATTTGCTGTAAAGTCAACACCATCCACTTTACAGAAACCCTGCTTTAATATTGAAATGGATTTTTTTGCTGTTGAGTTCAAGAAAAGAAGTTCAAAGATCCATTGTGCAACTTAGCCCTGAAAACAATGTTATTGCTTACAAATAGCTTAGGAGACCATGGCAGTGCAATGGTTAACACTGCTGCCTCACCTGGGTTTGATTCCAGTCTTGTGTGCCTGTCTGTGTAGAGTTTACATGTTCTCCCTGTGTCTGTGTGGGTTTCTGGTGGGTGCTCCAGTTTCCTTCCACAGTCCAAAGCTTAGGTAGATTGGCCATATTAAATTGACCTGTAGTGTCCAGAGATATGCAGGCTAAGTGGGTTAGCCATGGGAAATATGGCTATAGGGTGTCTGGGTTATGCTCTTCAGAGGGTCGGTGCAGACCTGGTGAACCAAATGGCCTCTTTTTGTACTGAAGTGTTTCTATGATTTCTAGTCAGGTGGAATATTTCTCATGATCCTCTTTACAGTGGTGTTAATTAAACTATATACCGCCTTCACCCACACTTTGAAAGCTTATATGCCTCTGTACATTTAGGTTCCTTAGGAAGTAGAAATTTATACATGCTTCATTTAAAGAGAGATCAAGCTTATTTTTCTGCAAAGAATTCACTATTTTTCAGCAATTAGTGCATGTGACTTACTGAAGTAATCAATTTCACAATGCTTTGGTAATTACAAGATCGTAAGAACATAAGAACTAGGAGCAGGAGTAGGCCATCTGGCCCCTCGAGCCTTCCCCGCCATTTAATAAGATCATGGGTGATCTTTTTGAGACTCAGCTCCACTTACCTGCCCACTCACCATAACCTTTAATTCCTTTACTGTTCAAAAATTTATCCAGCCTTGCCTCAAAAACATCCAGCGAGGTAGCTTCAACCATTTCACTAACTGTGGAGAATCAGAAGTTCCTGGGAAACAGAAACATGGAAGCTGATGATTGTTTGGCATTGACGGTTTTTATATTAGGTCTTGTTTCAATTTTCTTCATTTTGGCTGTACTTCCCATTTAGATTTGGAGTCCAATTAATCTTAGCAATAGTGACAAAAACAAATTAGTCACAGTACAAAACTGACTGCCAATTGGCTATCCCTGTTTTTTGCACTCATGCCAAAGACCAATTTAATCTCTTCAATCTTTAATATATTTCTCGATATGACTGACTTACCCACTGGCTCAGCACTTTGAATGGAAGTGGGGACATTTAGTGGGTTGGTGCATGGCTAACATAGCAGTTAGAATATTTCAACCTTCTGAGTCTGAGACTGTGAATTTGGCTGCTCTGCTCTTGATTTTACTAATATTTGGAAATTTGCAACTATCTTTTACTGCCCTCTCCATGTTGTTGCTCTCACCTCAGCCTTCCTTCCCTACCAGCTTATTGCTGAATGGCTTGGCATGGATTTTATCGTTCTTATTTTATACTTACACATTGTAAGTATGTAAACTTCGACATTTAATTTCTCAAATGAAATGTTAGACAGAAATCTATATCATTCTCATGTCCATCTTTCTGTTAATTATTGTGTTGAGAAGGGATTAATGCATGCTCAACTGCAAGTGGCCATTGTTGAACTAACTTTACAGCTATTTATTTGGTGTGTTGCTGAACCTGAGCATTGCTGAGGAAAGAGGCTTGCTATTGAATCTTGTGGGCCTGCATTCATCAGGACAGAATCACAAGAATACCAAATCTCAAGTGGAGCAATAATTTTAACTGCATGAAAAGATGGTACTGATTTGTTGGCCAATAGATTGTGATTGGCAGAAGGGCTGCCATTGAGAACGCACCTGGGAGCCGTTAAATACCAAACATTTGTTTAAAGTCAAATCAGGGAATTTTACTCTTAATGGTTAAAACCTTGTCTTGGAGAATGTTCCAGGGAATGGATGTTTAAAGCTATGTTGTTTAGTTGAAAGGATGCAATGCTCAGACATGTTCTTCCTGTTTGCAAGGGACAGGGCCCTATGTGTGTGTATTGTAGTCTTTAGTACCTGTCGGTGAGCCATGTTGTGATGCCAAATGATAATCTTAACTTTATTTACACCTCCCAACACAACAGAGAGAACAGTAGGTTGCATCTATACATTATATGACACGTGCGCTTCAGGCCCATGTCACAAAAATGATCTTCTTGCAGCAATCTCAGAGAAGTCAATGCCCCCTTCCTTTAGGAGGTACTTTCTTGTTTTAAATCAGCTTCTGCAGGCCTGCTGGAAATTTCTCCACAAGTGTTGGAAGGGCTCTTTGCTTCTGGTATAATTCGATAGAAACTGAAAGTTAATAAGACCCAGGGGTTTAACTGTTCTATAACCTGTAATCTAGACTGATGAGTATATTTTGCACTTGTCCCATTTCTTACCTTCATGAAAGAGGTAAAAACTGTCCTTTAGCCTTCCTGAACAATTTATCACCTTTACCAAATGTATAAGAGCATTGTACTGATAGGCTGTTTCACCTTGTGCTGATGCTGGAATTCCGTAATTTATTAATTGCTTTGACCTTCACCCTGACTCAACGCTACAACGTTTTGACTTATTTCGTGGAACCAGTTCATTTTACCTCATCGTACCTATGTCGGGGCCCAGTCTTTGAATCAAATGGTTCAAACCATAAGTAAACAGTATGCATTTGAGGAAAAGAAAACTGAAAGAGCAAGTGCTCGCAACTCAAACAACTACGGTCAGTAAATTTAGCATCTGTAATTCAGAAGGATTATGAGGGATTACAGCACATTCCTGCAAAAGAAACAAGGGTAGGATTGTTAGCGCTATCATGGAGTTTAACAATTTTAAACATTAATCACTATTGAAAGAACTTTCAGTAACCAGACTGCAGAAATATTTGGCCTCAACTTGCGGCAGGAAGGTGGCTTGTTGCTGTGACAAAAAAATTATAGTTTACATCAGCAAAGTTGTTCTAAAGTATCTGGAAATTACACAGCTGACAGGAAACCACATACTTGGCAAAACCTTTAGATTGTGATCTGTGTGGGGTTATTATTCTTTTTGAAGTAGATTGGCCCTGCTTTTGACTTAGATAGAATTTTCGAAAATTTCACAGGGGTATGCCTATGCTTCCCCATTACCAAATATGAAGCAGGCAATAATTCTTTTTTATTAAAAATATCCTTAGTTTGGAAGATGTAATTGAGCATGTTTCCAGTTCATTTTCTAAGCATAACGTTGTCACAGAACAAACAGCTAATGAGTTCAGTCCACCAATATACGTAAAGTAGACCAAACACATGGGGGAAAAGAGTACTGAGGGTAGACAAGGAAAAAATACAAATGACTAATTTTCTTCTATTCAGTAATTTCTTCTGAGGCAGGCTTTCCAAGATCATTTGGCTACAGTGGATTCAGGAACATTGGAAATGATCACAGTGCACCCAATGAGGTCAGATCAATTTCCCAACCATTGATTTCAATGGTTGCAAAATAGTGTGACTTTCTTCCTTCATCACCATTGGGTCATTGCCCTGCAGTATCCTCCCTAATAACACTGTCAGTGCTTCATTAATGCACTACAATGGTTCAAGATGTTATTCATCATCACATTTTCTTTAAAATTCATTTGTGGGATGTGGGCATTGCTGACTACCCAGCATTTCTTGCCCATCCCTAGTTGCCCCTGAGAAGGTGGTGGTGAGCTGCCTCCTTGAACCCACTGAAGCCTGCCTGCAGTGGGTTGACCCACAATGGCATTAGGGAAGGAATTTCAGGCTTTTGACCCAGTTACAGTAAAGGAATGGCAATACATTTCCAAATCAGGATGGTGAGTGGCCTTGGAGGGGAACTTGAAGGTGGCGGTGTTCCCATATATCTGCTGCCCTTGTCCTTCTAGATGGAAGTGGTTATGGGTTTGGAAGGTGCTGTCTGAAGATCTTTGGTGAATTTCTGCAGTGTGTCTTGTAGATAGTACACACTGCTGCCACAGACCATCAGTGGTAGAGGAAGTGGATGCTTGTAGATGTAGTGTCAATCAAGCAGGCTGCTTTGTCCTGGATGATGCCAAGCTTCTTGAGTGTTGTTCGAGCCACACTTATCCAGGCAAGTGGGGAGTATTCCATCACATTCCTGACTTGTGCCTTGTAGATGGTGAACACGTTTTGAGGAGTCAGGACATAAGTTATTTGCTGCAGTATTCCTAGCTTCTGACCTGCTCTTGTAGCCACTGTTTTTATGTGGTGAGTCCAGTTGAGTTTCTGGTCAATGATAACCCCCAGGATATTGATAGCGGGGGATTCAGTGATGGTAACACCATTGAATGATTGTCTCTTATTGGTGATGGTCATAGCTTGGCATTTGTGTGGAACGAATGTCATTTGCCACTTGTCAGCCCAAGTCTGGATATCGTCCAGAACTTATTGCATTTGAACATGGATTGCTTCAGTATCTGAGGAGTTGCGAATGGCACTGATCATTGTGCAATCATCTGCAAACATTCCCACCTCTGACCTTATGACGGAGGGAAGCTCATTTATGAAGCAGCTGAAGATAGTTGGGCCGAGGACACTACCCCGAGGAACTCCTTCAGAGATGTCCTGGATCTGAGATGATTGGCCTCCCACAAGCACAACCATCTTCCTATGTGGCAGGTATGACTCCAGCCACTGGAGCGTTTGCCCCCTGATACCCATTGATTCCAGTTTTGCTACAGCTCCTTGATGCCACACTTGATCGAATGCAGCCTTGGTGACAAGGGCTGTCACTTTCACCTCACCTCTGGAATTCAACTCCTTTTTTGTCCACGTTTGAATCAAGGCTATAATGAGGTGCGGAGTTGAGTGGCCCTGGCGGAACCCAAACTGGGCATCACTGAGGAGATTATTTCTGAACAGGTGCTGTCTAATAGCACTGTTGATGACACCTTCCATCACTTTACTGTTGATTGAGAGTAGACTGATGTTGTTGGATTTGTCCAGCTTTTTGTGTACAGGACATACTTGGGCAATTTTCCATATTGCTGGGTAGATACCAGTGTTGTAAGTGTACTGGAACAGTTTGGCTAAGGGAGCAGCAAGTTCTGGAGCATATGTCTTCAGTACTATTGCCGGAATGTTGTAAGACCCTGTAGCCTTTGCAGTATCCAGTACCTCCGTTTATCCAATGTCTCCAACCATTTTTACCATATTACCACCACAGATTAGGGATGGACAGTGATTGATGACTGTGCCAGTGATATCTGCATCCTGTGAATTTATAAAAAGGCTTAAAACTCAAAACAATGCACCTAAGTACTCATTTTCATTTAATACCCTACTTAAATTGTTTTCCTGTTCAAAGCGCACCTAATTTGTTACACATACATAAATTGTTTGATCATTTCAGACTGAAATTTAGAAGTAGGTATTTAGTTGAAGCTACCAGGTGCTAGCAGTACACACTTCAAACTGAGGCCTGCAATTGGGCCTTGGGTTCTGCTCTAAAGCTGCCAGTGACTGGTGCATTGCCACATGTTGAACTGTATCTCATCCTGAGGCTTTAAGACAGGAATTCAATATTTGAGAAAAGATGCTTGATCATTATGAGATCTTTGTCTGTTAATTCCTTCGGACTACTTGCTAATGTCCAAAGGTGCTCCTGTATTAGAATTCAAAATGTGAGGTAACATTTCCTGAAAGAATAATGTGAAGGATTTTCAGATTTGCCTGAGAAATAGTATCAGCACTTGAAGTGTAAAAGAGAACATTTTGTAGGTTAATGATTCACTATTTAGTACTGAAATGTCAAAGCTCAAAATCTGCACAAGCAGTAATATCCTGTCTCTAATGTCTTACAAATGTGTGAACATTACTCCCTATGAAATCTTGCCAAATGTGTGTTCAATGAACTGCTTTTTTTTTTAATGGCAGAGAAAGCACCAATCGGTTTCTGGAATGTCCTTTAGCTGCTGGCTCCAAAGTGTCCAGGAAGAACAAGGAAAAAGTTATCTCTTATTTATGTCTTCTTTTCTCTAGAAATGGCTGTCTCTAATTATACTGAAGTTAGCCAAGACAGGGCAATTATGAAGTTGTTTCAGAATGAAAAGTTTTAATAAGTATCTCAATGTTCTTTTAGCTTTATCTGATGCAATTAGTGGCATAAATCACAGTATGATTTTTCTTGCATCATTGCAACGATAGTATCAGGGAAGCCACAAAACAAACAATAACTGTTTTGTGCCCTGTGTGTTGGTTTGCACTAACACAGTGATGCTATTACAAGCTACTCCTCACAGCATCAAAAACTTCAAACACTATCTTTCTCAGCAGCTCATGTGCCTTCTAAAATCCGATACAATCTCACGCATTTCTCTCCAGCACTTTTCAGTCAACTGTATCATTGTGGAAATCTCAGCAGGACAGTTCTGAAGCCTGACAGTGGTCCATTGGTAGTGGTGAGTATCCTCTGAAATGTCAATGTTTTGAGGGGTCTTGAGGGAGCATCTAATAAAGTAGTAAGTAGATTTAGGTGAGAGTGGAACAATTTTAAATGGGGGTACAGGAAGGGAGGACCCTTGTTTGTTTGTGCACCAACTTTGGAAGGTTATGGGACAGAGTATTAAAGCATCAGTAGATGATATGCCGTACTAGGCTTTACAAATTGGGGCTGATCGCATGATATGTTAACCATTTTGCGTCCGTGAACTACCTTTGGTTTTTATGAAGTACCCAGGGCCCCCTGCAACAAAAGTATTTCAATTTTACCTGCCAAACCTGAAACATGTGCTCAGCAACAATTCTATCAAGACGTGAAAGATTTTTAACAAACACACACCCAAATCAGGTTCAATGTGCAGCCTGGCTAAGTTATGTCTATATTCGTATAGGGTAGACTATGATTTCGGTCGGTAGATTATCACTCATGTTGGTAGATTGCCAGGTTGATGTTGATAGGTTGTCACTCTGACATAGGAAGGTTGTCACCCTGATGTTAGGGCAATAGGTTGTCACTTTAATGTTGGAAGACAGTCATTTATACTGGCACACTTTCACACTGATGTTGGTAGATTGTCACTGATGTTGGAAGATTGACATTCGCATTCGAAGATTATCACTGATGTTGGCAAGTTATCACACTGATGTTGGTAGATAGTTCAGAATTGGCCAAACCACTATTCCATACAATATTGTGTAATATGCTCTGATTTATTCATTATCTTACAGATATATGCTGCTGCTCAGTTTGGTAACTACACTGATCAGTTTTTTTCCAAGGTACAATCACTTCAAATGACTAAAAGAACTGCAGATGCTGGAAATCTGAAACAAAAATGGAATTTGCTGGAAAATCTCATCAGATCTGGCAGCATCTGTGGAGAGAAATCAGAGTTAATGTTTTGGGTCCAGACACCCGTCTTCAGAGCAAGCCTGCTCACATCATTCCAAATACTGAGATAGTTTCTCATTATTTGGACTGGATGGCATCAGAGGGGTTAGCTGGTAAATTGTCTTTCAAATGAGAATAAGATTTAAAACCTGCCTTCAGCCTTAGTTGCGAGTTTTATTGGGAAAGTTCAGTTTCAGAGAGCTAGATTCTCCCTGCATCTATACTGGTTGGTCAGGCCTGTTTTTCAGCTGTAGGTCCAGAAGTCCCATTGAACACTGAACCATCTGTGGCACATCTTGGAGCAAGCCTCCATGCCAGTCTGTTCTCACTGTCTGCCACCATCAGCACTAGACCCTTACTGTATAGATGCCTCAGATGTCCACCTGACAGAGATAACATCAGTAGGACTCTGATGCCATTTCAATTGCCTGGAAATGCATTTTTAATGCACAGCGAAAGTTTATCCAACTGGGACTGTCTGCTCCAGGAAAGCCTGGAGAGGAGCAAGAGGTGGTCTCTCTAAGGAAAGCTGGAAGAAGCTGCCTCGAGAACCCATAAAGCTGATGTTGAGGCCTCCCTGCCTACTTTGTGAAAACTCCACTTATCTTTCCTTCTCACCAACTCCAGCCACCACTAACAGCAGCTCCCATCCCAAATACACAGCCACATACCTATCACAGAGCTGGAGGACGGTCTCTGATATTGTCCAGCCTGAAAGTGATCAGCTGGTTTGGAGCAAGCAACTTGCTGGTGTGCTGTAGATTGTGAATAGTGCCCCACACACACCCTGCCATCCCCCCTGGCTACGCTTCTCACTGATATGTTCTGTTTATCCAGTGGAATAATACCTCAATTTGCTGATATTAGTGTCAACATCAAAGTGTCGCTGGAGGTCGAGTGCTTTAGAGGTTATATACAGGATAATGCTCCACAAGTGCTCGCTCAGTGATATAATATGGTTTAAATCTCAGCCTTAGAACACTTGCCAAGCTCCATAAAATATCATGTGTTCACACACTTTTCATACAATTCTATTACAGCTCTGACCGGAAAGATTTAAGTAATTAGACCTCTTCACTACTGTGAGGTAAAACACTGGATGTTCAGATATGGCTCCAGATTCTCTGATTCAGTGAAATCTGGTGAAGTACAATATAATTGGACACATCAGTTCACTGAGCATACAATTAAAAGACCATTTGGAACATTAAAAATACATTTCCAGTGTTTAGGCAAATGAGATGCTCTAGAGTAATATTATCTGCAGAAGGTCTGACCGTTTCTTTCTAACAAAAGTATATTCTGCATAATTTTGCTACTGAACGTGTGGTTGTAATCAACATTTCCATGGAGAGCATTGTTATTCAGTTCCACCGAATTTATACTTTATATATCTGCAGACACTCACTATCATTGAAACTTGAAACTGTTTCAAATATGTTTGAGAGGTGGTTATTGTATATGAGGGACTTATGACCATGACACAACGTACCTTGCTTATCATGTCAGCTAGACAGTGTGAGAGTCAGCAGCAATGCTCAAATGTGCTGTCTATTGAGCTTTGCTGCATATCAAAGCAGCCTTTTCCAAATCTCAGAAACTGTAGAGGAAATACATTTCTGAGTACAGACTCATAGAATCATAGAGGTCCGCAGCACAGAAATGGTCCTTTGGCCCATTGATTCTGTGCCGATCATATACAACCACATAACCATTCTCATCCCATTTTCCTGTACTTGGCGTTAAATGCCTTGGCATCGCAAGTGTACATCTAAATACTTCCTATCTATATCCTCTGGTTCCATGCACAAATTACCACAGTGGTCCTTAAAGCTTGGCTCATGCCCTGGTTAACTTTTTACCATGAATGAATAGGTAAAATAACTTAGGATTTTCATTTAGTTTACCCGGCATTGTTCTTTCTTGTCCCGTTTTTGCCCTTCTACTTTCCTTTTGAAGTTTACCCTTGCACGTTCTGTACTCATGTGGGCTTTTGCCATTTTGAGCACTTGGTGTCTGCCATTCGCCTCCATTTTTCTCTTTATTCAAAACTGTAAAATACCTTGATAGCCAGGGTTCACAGAATAGTTTTGGTCCCCCGCTTGTAACCTTTCCAAACTTCTTTGGGTTTATTTATGCATTCATGGGAATGTGGGCATCACTGCCAAGGCCAGCATTTGCTGCGTATCTCTAAGTTACCTTGAACTAAGTAGCTTTCTCAGTCATTTCAGAGAGCAATCAAGAGTCCACCACGTTGCTGTGGGCAGGAGCCACACATAAGCCAAAACAAGTAAGGATGGCAGATTTTGTTTCCTTAAGGACATAAGTAAATCAGATGGGTTTTTATGCCAATCGATGACATAGTCACTATTACCAAGACTAGCTTTCAGCTCAAGACTTTATTAATTGAATTTAAATTGCACCAGTTGATGTGGTGGGATTGGTACATTTTATCTCGTGTGTTAACCTGGGCCTTTAGATAGATTGTCCAATTAACATTATCGCTCTTTCCCCCAAGTGCATCTGTTTCCGTGCTCTGAGACACATTAATTGGAGATGTATTCCTTTGTCCAACCTAACTCTTTCCTTCCAAGATCTCAGAAGATGGATGTTGCCTCCATTTAACTCCTCCTGAGGGAGCTCGTGTTTATACTGGACTGGATTTTATTACGATTTTCGAGACCTGAGCCTGGGCCTCCTTTCAAGGAGATTAGATCAGGAACCTTCTGGGATGCGGCCTCTTTGTTGTCCATCTCCAGGCTTGCCATCCTCTTAAAGGGGACGGGTAGCCTCTCAATATTGTACACCCAATCGAATGGCTGCCAGCTCTCAAGCTTCACTAACCTCACTGGTAGAGGCAGATCCTGTTAAGGCTGGTCAGGGATCATGAAGGTGCCTCACTGTGAAAGTGTCAGGCTCTAGTGGTATTCTGCTCTGCCACTGAGAGGCTGTCTCTGAGCCAATCCTACTCTCAGTCTGCCCTAGGAAGGTTCACCAGCAGCAGGAGTGCATTGGGAATTATCCCACCCCAGACCCAGCTATTTTCCTGACTCCCATGTGTCTAAATCCATCACATGTGGAGTAGTTGGACCGAAGGGTCTGTTTCCATGTTGTATGACTCTATGACTATGACTATAGGGCTGCATAACTTAGTCACGAGTGATGCTGGAACTGACAAATTTGAAGCGAAGGAGGGGATTTAATCATGATGACCCTGTCACCTTTCTGTCTCCACTTAGATTAAGTGTGTCAACTGAAACAATGAGCTAACTGCTTGTCCCTCTTCTGTGGCTATGATTGTGCCTGGGCGTCCTTAGAGAAGGAGCATGCAGTGACCATTAATGCTCTCGATGTCTTTAGAGTGAGGTGGGCACCACAGGGGGTACAGTTCCCCATCCAATTCCTCTTCCTACCTCTATTTCACCTTTGATGGTTTGCAATTGCTCTTAATAGACTTTGCATGTAAATTACACAGTTACAAACATGGACGATTTACTGGAGCTAATTATAGGTGGAAAAAACACAGGTGATTTTGAGACAGCAAAATAAACATTCAGTTATGTGTAAGAGCACTTCTAGATATGTAAACAAAAAACAAAAGTCTCATCTGAAATAACAAGGTGTAGAGCTGGATGAACACAGCAGGCCAAGCAGCATCAGAGGAGCAGATCTGAATTTCTTTTTGTTCATGGCATGTGGGCATAGCCAGCACTTATTCCCCATCCCTAAGTGTTCAGAGAGCAGCTAAATAGGTCAGTGACATTCCTGTGGGTGTGGAGTCACACATGGACCAGACGAGGATGACAAATTTCCTCCCTAAAGAGCATTTGCAAACCGGATGTTTGTTTACAACACTGGTTACCATTGGGCCAACTTTTTAATTCCAGCTTTTTATTAAATCCACATTTCACCATCTTCTGTGGTGGGATTTGAAATTATTGTTCCCTGTTTTTGTGGCATACTTTTGATATTACCACTTTGCCACCACCTCCCACTGGCATTAGTTCTTTGACAGCCAGACCTATCATCGCACAGGGAGAACAATATACAAATCTGTGCAGGGTTGCTTGTGGGCTCCCAGGTACTGGGTTGGGTGTCCCTCATTTAAAAGCACTTGGTGCCTGAACAAGGAACCCCAGAGATGCGAAGGGGCTGCCTTCTGAGAGACACCTCTGCCATTTCTACCCACTCATCCACACTCACCTCTGCCCTGGGGTCACTCAGTGATTCTACATCTCCGGCCGATGTAATATTAGCACAGGCCACTACCATCACCTGATGCTGACTATTGGCTGGCGGCTTTCAGTGGGCAGGATTTCTCAGCTAGAGGTAGTAATCCAATGGATGGCCTGCCTGCCCCTTCTCATATGCTGGATTGGCACCTGATACTGACAGGGCTTTTGGGCACCATGGGGTCTGTCACTTGCTCAGCAGCTTTATGCTGAGGGCCTCAATACCTCCAGAAAATAAACTTTTGCTTTTTCCTTCCCATTTGCCGGATATAACCTGGTTCATAGCCATTAACAAGCATACCATCAATAATTTAGAAATTTACACCTTATTCATCAGACTTGCATTTTTTTTCAGATGTGTTCAATAACTTTAAATTCTCTAAGCCACCTTTGTGTCTCCAGAACCTTCGTCCACATCTCTGGAAAATTAGTCCAGGAATGTCACAATTATTTTGAGATAGGATTTGAAGGTGGAGGCTTTAGGTATTGGCTTCTAGAGAGTAGAGCTGTTGGCTAAAGGAACTGATAGAGGGCACTGACGAGGGCAGAGTCAGAGGGACAGAGCATTCTGAAGGGAAATGCAGGTCTGAAGGATGTTACTGAGAAAGGGAAGGGGCACTAACCTGCAGAGATGTAAACACAAGGATGGGGACTATAAATTTAAGCATTAGAACACCAACAGCTGGCAACAAATCAAATTCCCCTATACTTCACCAATCATCCCAAGCTGCCTCGTACTCGCAAACCTATATTTGCTCTTGGTCCTGCAATATCTTGGTTTTAAAATTCTAGAACTTCTTTTCAAATCACTCCATGGCGTTGCCTCTGTAATATCCTCCAGACTGACAGCACACCTGTGCTCCTCTAACTTTCGCCTCTAGACACTTCCCAACTGTAATTGCTCCACTTCTGTTGACGCAAAAACAAAGTTGCTGAAAAAGCTCAGCAGGTCTGGCAGCATCTATGAAGGAAAAAATAGTTGATGTTTCAGGTCCGGTGACCCTTCCTCAGAACTTCTGTTGACTTTGCCTTCACCTGCCCAGTCTCTTTTTTCTCGTTCATTTGTGGGATGTGGGCATTGCTGGCTGGGCCTGCACTTATTGCCCATCCCTAGTTGCCCTTTAGAGGGTGGTGGGGAGCTGTCTTTTTGAACCATTGCTGTCTACATGCTGTGCACTGACCCACAATGCCATGAGAGAGGTGTTCCCATATATCTGCTGCCCTTGTCCTTCTGGATGGAAGTGGTTGTGTGTTTGGAAGGTGCTGTCTAAAGATCCTTGGTAAATTTCTGCAGTGCATCTTGTAGATAGTGCACACTGCTGCCACAGAGCTTCTGTGGTGGAGGGAGTGAATGCTTGTGGATGTAATGCCAATCAAGCGGGCTGCTTTGTCCTGGATGGTGTCAAGCTTCTTGAGTGTTATTGAGGCTGCATCCATCCAGGCAAGTGGAGAATATTCCAACATACTCCTGACTTGTGCCTGGTAGATGGTGGACAGACTTTGGTAAGTCAGGAGGTGTGTTACTCACTGCAGTATTCTTAGCCTCTGACCTGCTCTTGTAGCCACTGTGTTTATGTGGTGAGCCCAGTTGAGTTTCTGGTCAATGATAACCTCCAGGATGTTGATAGTGGGGGATTCGATGACGGTAACACCACTGAATGTCAAGGGCCGGTGATTAGATTGCCTCTTATTGGTGATGATCATGCCTGGCATTTGTGTGGCATGAATGTTACTTGCCACTTGTCAATCCAAGCCTGGATATTGCCCAGATTCTGTTGCATTTGGCCCTAGTGGATGTGGGTACAACTACAAAAGTTTAAAAGACATTTGGATAGGTACATGAATAAGAAAGATTTGGAGGCATATGGGCCAGGAGCAGGCTAGTTGGGACTAGTTTAGTTTGGGATTATGTTTGGTGTGGATTGATTGGACTGAAGGGTCTGTTTTTATGCTGTATGACTCTACGACTCTATGGCTTTATGGACTGCTTCAGTATCTGGGGAGTCACGAATGGTGCTGAACATTGTGCAATCTTCGGCGAACATCCCCACCTCTGACCTTATGATGGAGGGAAGGTCATTGATGAAGCAGCTGCAGATGGTTGAGCCTAGGACAATGCCCTGAGGAACTCCTGCAGAGATGCCCTGGAGCTGAGATGACAGACCTCCTACAACCACAATGATCTTCCTATGTGCCAGGTATAATTCCAGGCTGCAGTTTTCCCCCGATTCCAGTTTTGCAAGTTTTTCTACACTATGGAATTCCTTTCCCAACCTCACAAAACTGTCCAACTCTCAAGCTTGTTTTTCTCCTTCAAGACACCTCTTTGTAATCCAGCTCCTTAACCAACCTTTTGGTCACCTGACCTAATATATTCTTATTTATGCTCCTGTGTGACACCTTAGAAAGTGTGATTATGTTAATGGCACTGGAAAAATATAAATATGTGCAGTCATTAGATTAGCAATAACAGAGGTGATGGGTCACCATTAGTCAATCATCTTCTTAAACTAATTTTCACTATAATTGCTACAACTGAACATTTCCAGACATGTCCTTGCTTCAGCATTTTCGGGTCAGTGTTCATATTTTTACAGTACTGTGACTGCCTTGCAAATAAGCATCGCACTTCTTATTACCATCTCATTTTCCAGCTTATGGAAGTATCTTTGTATTAGCAAATTACTACTCTTGCAATTAGACCCTCTGCTTAACTTCTGTATTGCTTTGGTCAACTGATGTTATTTCCATTGAAGAAACCCAGAGGCCATAATTATAAGGCTAAAGAAATATCAAGATTTAGGTGAAGTAGGCTGCTACCTAATATAGTTAACAGTTGAAGCTCTGGAAAAGAATCAATCAATTCTTGACTGAACACGGAATAGAAGGATGGAACACTGGCACTAAAGCAGGGAGGAAATGAAAGTGGTGAGCAGAGAGGGAAAGCTCCCACTTTATGAAGACACTATTGAGGCTAGACTTGTCCTAACCAGTTGAGGAACAGTCACTGCCCTGAATCTTGATATTGTGTGCACCATGTATCAAACAAAAACAGAATACGTCCAGACAACTTACAAACACGTCATATTGCAACATTTTCTCATGCAATTTGAAGGATTTATTCTGCACAGTTGTACCTTGAAGCCAAATGCTTTGGAATGAAATAAGCTGCACTTTGAAGTACTTCCCATTATCAAACATAATGAAACAAATACATTGCAGAGTGAAATTCTAAAAATGGCTTCCAAAGCCCTGCATCTAAGGCAGTACTGCATTAACATCTTTAATGTACACGTACATTGGTCATGATTGTGTCGGATTATTTTACACAAGGGTCCTCTTCCATGCAAATTAGAACAGAGACCATAAACAAAATATCCCTGCCAAACCACATTTCTGGCTTTCAACCAGCTAAACTAAGGATCAAAGTGAATGGTAAGTGGTAAATGGCAATAGCCTCACTCATTAAATCACCTTCTTCAAGTTTATATGCACGTTTAGTAGATAATTATGCAGCATGGTTCCATTCCAACATGAAACAACAGGCTATTTATCCTACAGGTTCTGTAGGCAGATAACAGATAACAGCAGGTGTACTGTTAAGATACCTTGGAATACCTTGATTTGCAGAGATTTTCCTTGGCAAGTAACAGAGGAATTCAAATTAGTTCCATATGTAGACAAGCATAGGCGATTCATTGTGAACATATGAAAACATTTTAATGAGGAATGTTTGCTATTAAAAACTGGATCTCTGAACATTTTCTCATGTGCCTTTTTCAACCTGAAATGACAATGATCTCCTTTTGAACACTGGGCTACAGAACTCTAGTCTGAGTACTGCAGCAAAACTTAAGAATGAACAATGTCATGAATTAACTGTGTCACAATTTAGGTTAATAGGTTGTGTAATGCTGTAGACATTGTTATACACTGAAAAGTGTTTATTTCTGACATAAATATTGTCAGTCTGACGACATGTAACCTATGCAGAAGAGGATTGTATCAACATTTGATGTTGCATTTTACTGAAAGCTTAAAATATCTGAAGCTTTTGTTATTGTCTAAATTGCAACAATTTTGCTTGGAGCTGTTTGGATGTGTTGATTGTTTGTCTGCTCTTGGTAACCAATTAAAATCCAATGTCTACCACGTGAAAATGCTTTAAGCATGCAGCTAAGCTGATCAAATTTGCATTATTTCACTATAGGGACCTGCTTTATTAAAAAAAAAGGAGATAAGGCATCCTAATGAAATTTCCTGATTATATATTCTTGCTGCGCAATAATGCAGGGGAAAAGGGTAATTTCTCTCTGTTTAACTCTGAATATTCCACTCAAAACAGAAGCATGCTCAGCCCATTTGAGAGAAAAAAACAAAAGCTGTAGAATACAATGCAAATCATCTTAATAGATGCCCCGCAATCTGCTAAAATAGTTGCGTGCTGTCATTCTGTAACCTTACACGTCAAAATATATTGCTTTCAATGACTTGGATATTCATAAGCCTTCCGCTTAAGTTTCTGACCCTGAAGAAATGAGGGATGCATCATAAATTATAATTAATCAGTACAGTAAATCTGAGGTGCTATGGATTGCTTTCTTAAAAAACAAATCGATCATTATATGATTGCTCTTACTGATTTTCTCCACCATGGGAAGAATTTAGTATGTGGCAGTTTTTACCGAGCTGCCATCAAAAAGGATTGGTGGATGGTGCGTTCACAGTTCAAGGGGAGACAGTACTTCCACTTCTCCCTCAGGAGGAAGCTCTGCCTCAGGGAGCCACTGGCAATCTGACTGGGAGTGATGCCACTTCTGGAACTGTAGCTGAACCCAACTTCTAAAGACAACGGTAATTCTGAGGACTCATGGTGAAGCAGGAGGTGCATCTCCTCCTGGGGGAGTGGAAGGGGAGTTGGAAGGTATCAAGGTAGGTCATTTGCATCGGGAAGACCAGGAATGGTGGATGTTATGTTCTGCTCTTCAGTGTAATGGTACTAGCCCCACAAAATGGACTGGTGAAATAATTATGTGCGTTCTTCATTCAAAGCTAGTTCTGTACATAGATAAACAAGAGGCCAAATGTATGTATCCGATCACTACTGCTTTTAGATTAACTACAAGGCATGGAACCAATGTACCACATTCTGTTGAGGTAGTCATACTTGACAGCAGGTTAAGCTATACCCCAGGTTAGGTGCATTTCTCCACATCTTAATGTCTCATTTTTATCTGAATTAAAGGTTTACACTTGAAGAATCAAACTCTTTACATGACAAGACAATAAAATTACATTATGTCTGGCTAAATTGTTATACAAAACAATAAGTTTACAAGTCTCAAAAATGTATCAGTGATTTGCTTATCCATTCAAACTCCACTCTAGTGATCTTTGCTGAAGGCTGTTGAACATTTTCAGAATGCCAGTTACGGTTGTTCGTTTGTATTGCAAATTAGACAGTGTACACGTCAGAATAGAGTTATTTGGTGTTTCTGACTGTAGTCTTCTGATTTGCATCTTTTTCATTACATGATCATTCCATTTGTCTTTGTATTTGATACAATCTTAATTCTGAGCAGATGCCAAATATTTCTTCTGGATTCCATGTACTATCTGTTGGAAGCTGTACTGCAATTTTCTATCCAATATTCAGTTTGGGTAATTCATTACCTGCATGCTGGTCAGGGACATCTTTAATCTTCCCCTCTTTCTTGAGTATTGCATCTTGTACTCCTGGCAAAAGCAATGAGTGATGATGGGGAGTGTTGTCTGCATTTATCTGCCAAGTAATATTTCTGCATTGTTTCCATATTACAATAAAGAGTCTATATTTTGAATGGTAACGTGTATTTAGGGCTCTGTAGTGCATAATTAAGATATCGTCTCCCTGTGGAAGCATGGTATTTCCAATGGTGTTCCTTAATGGATGTGATCTTTACTATTGTCTTGATGATATCATGACCAAGGACATATCCTTGCACGCTGGTGGTTCTATGGTGACCACAATATACCCAGACAATGTTCTGGGAACCTGGGTTCAAATCCTGCCATGGCAGATGGTGGAATTTGAATTCAAGAAATAGCTGGAATTAAAATTCTAATAATGATCATAAATCCATTGCCGATTGTCAGGGGAAAAACCTAGCTGGTTCGCTAATGTCCTTTAGGGAAGGAAACTGCCATCCTTAACTAGTCTGGCCTACATACGACTCCAGACCCACAGCAATGCGGTTGACTCTTAACTGCCATCTGGGCAATTAGGGATGGACAATAAATGCTGCCTCGCCAACGACTCCCTCATCCCGTGAATGGATAAAGAAAACAAAGATATCTGGGGTGACAAGGGTGAATTTTTGTTGCAATAATTGACTGTAATGGATGCAGGTGATTAGATCTCTGAGACATTGTTTGCAGTGACATTTGGCTGTTTGGATTATCACTTGCCACTTCTGTGGGTATGTACATTTCGGTTTACAAAGTGGAACGATGTTTGTACTTGCACTGATATCCAGCTCTGCATAAAAGCTCAGCTGACCTTGCTCTGTAGGAATCCTACGCAATGTTCAGGTTGAGTCATTGTCATGTCTCGTTCCAACCAGAAAGCACCAAGTCTAATCATGTTCCTCCACAGAATCATAGAGATGTACAGCATGGAAGCAGCCCCTTTGGTCCAACTCGTTCTTGTGGACCAGATATTCTAAATTTATCTAGTCCTATTTGCCAGCATTTGGCCCATATCCCTCTCAACCCCTCCTATTCACATACCCATCCAGGTGCCTTTTAAATGCTGCGATTATACCAATCTCCACCTCATTCATTACACGCACCACCCTCTGCATGAAAAAGTTGCTCCTTAGGTCCCTTTTAAATCTTTCTCCTCTCTCCTTAAACCTATGCCCTCTATTTTTGGACTCCCGATCCTAGGGAAAAGACTTCACTATTCACCCTATCCATGCCCTTTGTAATTTTTAAACTTCTATAAGATCACCGCTCATCCTTTGACACGCCAGGGAAAATAGCTCCAGCCTATTCAATCTCTCCCTATAAACCCTCCAACTCTGGGAACTTCCTTGTAAATCTTTTCCAGACCCTTTCAAGTTTCACAACATCTTTTCTGTGGCTGGAAGACCAAACTGAATGCAGTATTCCAATAGTGGGCTCACCAAAGTCCTGTACAGCCACAACATGACCTCCCAACTCCTATACTCAGTGCACAGACCAATAAAGACCAGCGTACCAAACACCTTTTTCACTACCCTCTCTTTCTGGAACTCCACTTTCCGGTTTGGGAAAAATAAATAAATGTACTTGCTGCATTGTTTAAACTGAATGGAAATTGAGTGTGGAAGTCATGTTAGGAACTGAGTCAGACCCACCTGTCAATCTGGCACAATCTGTACAGGCAGATGCTACATAAACCTTTCAAATTAAGGACCTTTCATTAGAACAGTTTCTGCCTCCACAGATGCTGCCAGAGGCGCTGAGTATTTTCAGCGTGTTCTGTTTTATTTTAGATTCCCGGCATCTGCAGAAATTTGCATTTCTATCAGTCGTCAATCTGTTTGTCTATGTGCCTGAAAACACAGAACACATGGAAGATATTAAAGGGAAGGAAAATAATTGCTCTACGTTAGAGAGCGCAGGCAGCCTGATTGGATGTGGCGGGAGAGTATGTCCATTTTCTTGTTTTGCTAGTGCTGGGTGATATCCTCACTGGCTTTAGGCTACTTTCTCTCTTCCCCCATCACATTCCATCTTTTCAGCGTTCAGGCAAGGCATGCTTTAATCTAACTAAAATTAGAATTGTTCCAAATATTTATTCTACCCAAGTACAGACTATTACCAAAAAACAAGTTTTAACTTGTAAGATCAAAACTAAATATGCATTGTCTGCTGGTAAGACAAATCTCTGTATGTACACCACTTGCTGGTAGATAAGAGCCTCCACCCTTTGATTCCTCCGCAAAGTTAGGTTTTCATTCCAACCAGGTTGCCTGGTTGGATGGCTTGAACAGCTGACGAGATTCCCTGGAGAATGTGCAGGAAGTGAAGTGCTAATTAACTCTCAAACACCTACCAGCAGTCAGCTTTAAAAAGCCATTGGCAAAAGCCCAGAAGCAGCTTAACTGCCCACCTTCATGGATGGGTTGTAAGCGATGGGAGAAGTTACAAAACTGAATTAACACATTTGCAAAACACGGAAAATAAGAACAAGAAACATGTAAAATTAGGAATTAACCAGAGAATACCCATGACATTTTATCACATTATCATGTTACATACAGATGCAACAGTCTAATCAAACAGAAAACCTCAAAAGTGCCTGGAGGAAAATAACTTATCAAGTTAAACTTCTGTTTCATAAGATGCGCTTGAAATATTTCATAAGGATCAGGTGGCACACTCTATATGGAGGGGAAAAGGACTTTGAACTACACATGTTCATTGTTTGTCTGAAGAATGGATGCCTGGCATCAAATAGAGACTTTAAGCACCTATTTACTCGCCTAGGTCTACTTCCTACTAGGCTGTTTAAGGCAAACACAGCACTTCTGACTACAATTAGTTGCTTACATTTGAGTAGCATGACCTTTGAGAGAAATAGCTATGGAACTACTTTGTACTGGCATTGACCGGCTCAACAGCCGATCCCTAAAAAAGCATCACTGAACGATTCTGCCAAGAGGTAAGATTTAAAAAATAAAGACTTTTCTTGGACTACGGCGTGTCGGTGTTTTGATCCACATCCCAAAGAAAACTTCTATATGGCTCCTAAACTGTTTTCAGCAACCCCTTGCATACTGCTACTTTAAAGTGGCCCATTGGTTTGATACCAAGAAAATGTCAAGTGATTTGAGTCTCCCACCATCACTGACACACCACTGATTCAGCACCCAACATAAAAGTCAACAACTATTCAAATCCTAAAATTACTAAAGATGTATTTTTGTAACTTTAAGTTTCAAAGACTTGCAACATAAATTCCAGTTGCAGGTTGTGAACCAGTCAAAGTTTTAATGAACCAGATTAAGAGAAAATCCCCACCGTTGCACAAATTTTTATCCTTCTCTAAGCAAAATAAACTTCCAGGTCAACTTGCATTTATATAGCGCCAGGCACCTCAAAAAATTTTATAAAGGCATAATCAGAACTAAGTTGATCCGGAGATAAAGAATGAGAGGTGACTAAATAGGCAGCAGCGGGATGGATAATTTAAAATTTAAAGAGGGTCAGAAGCTGATCTTCCTTAAATTTTTGGAGGAGTTGATAGCTTAAATGGAACATGATGGACCAGTAATCCAGAGGTCAAAGATTTGGGAGCGTGGATTCAAATCTCACCATGGCAGCTGGTGGTATTTAAATTCAATTAATAAATCTACACAACAAAGTTCTCGTCAGTTTATTGGAATGTAGTCACTGAGTCCGGAGGTGATCAAAGCGTGTACTTACCAGAGACATTGGAGTATTGAATTATAATAGTAAATGTTGAACCCTGAAGCATAAAACGATACCATTTCAGAGAAATGTGATAAATTTATTAATAAGTAATGACTTGCCTAAATATAAATAATGGCAGCTTTTGCTTTCTGCCAGTGTAGAATTATAACATTTCCTTCAATACAATGACGGCACTAGGCGATGAAGTTTAATATTTAAGTGTCACTTGATGAACTGATGCAGGCAAAATGGGCTGAATGGCCTCTCCTGAACTTTAGTAGTGCTGTCTTATTGAACTATTTCATGGATCCATTTGATTTTCTTACTTTAGATTGTGGGAGTTGCTGGCAAGCTCAGCATTTGTTGCCCACCCCTAAGTGCCCCAATAGCTTCCCAGACCATTTCAGGCCTTTGATTGTGAACCCTGCACTTCTGCCCAATTAGCTGTTTACATTTGAATAACATAGATATTAAGAGTCAACCACATTACTATGGGCCTGGAGTCACAAGTAGGCTGGTGATGATAGCAGATTTTCTTCTCTAAATGGCATTAGTGAACCAGATTGATTTTTTTGCATCTGTTGATGATAGATTAATTATTAATTCCAGATTTATTAATTGAATTTCAATGTCACCAACTGTCCTGCTGGGATTTGAACCCATGACCCCAGTGACATTAGCAGTATGGAATCTTGCCCCCTGACTCATCTACAAATGCTGGGGAGTGGTGCAGGAT
The DNA here is from genome assembly GCA_024137785.1 of Ginglymostoma cirratum. Classification (NCBI taxonomy): domain Eukaryota; kingdom Metazoa; phylum Chordata; class Chondrichthyes; order Orectolobiformes; family Ginglymostomatidae; genus Ginglymostoma; species Ginglymostoma cirratum. Next base: position 14,438,836 of record JAHRHZ010000139.1, on the reverse strand, counting down.
CTCTACCACATCTGAAAGTTTAATGTGGCATACTTTCCACAGTTACATGCGAAGCAGGACCATCTGTATCACGATCTGTCAAATTTTCCTCTGGTAATTATTAAACCTGTGAATATATTACCAGGATGATGGTAATAACTGAGTCAGCAGCAGCTGATACAAGAACTACAACATCTGGATACACATCTGGATTGTGTAAACCACAATATGAACAGTTTCCTGGGTTCATTTCCTACAGACATTGGTATCGCTGTATTCATGTTGATCCTGTTGAATGGTTCGTTGGTGATGAGTCAGGCTTGAAAGCTCTCTCAATTTTGACCCCCTTTTTTCTCCAGTCTCCAGCCTTGATTGCAAATTTACAATGATGCAGAACAACCTCGAACAGGGCACACCAAAAATGAACTGAGAAACTGAAAATGAAATAATTTAAAATGTTTTGTGCTGTCTGTTCCTGGCTTCCAAGGGATGGAGTATTTTGAGCTATGTTTAATGTTTTTCTGCAGTAGGCTGCTTGCGATTCTCTGGAAAGTTATTGCCAGTGGTTTGGCTTCTAGGCATTGAACCCCATCCATAATCATCAAGAATAGCTGACAAAAAACAAAACTTTGATAGATTGGAATCTCAGGAAGTGCCATAGTCGAGTCGAATACTGGCATTAGTATTACTAAATCCAGCATTTGTATTCTAGGAGCTAAACCAGACATTCATGGAAAGCTGGAACTATGATTGTTCCATTTGGGATAAAGGAGCTGGATTTAATAGTGTATGTGACAAGACCAAACTTACTGATCTAGCATTTTCAGGATCCAAATGGATCTGAAATATCAATAGTGTAAGAGAAGTTTGAGTTTTCCTGTGTCCTCAGTTGTACTGTTAAATCCTTTTAAGGTCATTTCACATCATACACTGCCCCTTCCACAAACCAAATTTTGTGAATCTAATCTGAACATTATATCCATTTAAAGGCAGTGAAGGTTGATTTGGAAAATTACTACTTTCATTCAATGAACCAGCTAAAACAATGAAAACATGCCTGCGTGTATTGTCAGAGAGAGTTCAAGTGGATGGTATGTTTAATTAGTTAAATGCCAGGGCTTCTGATTTTTGTGAAAACTAGGCTAGTAGGTCTTTGCTAGAATTGTGCAGTAGCATCGAACTGGCGAATTCATAAGCACAGTGACAAACTGACTATATTTTAACTAAATATGGTCAAAATGATTTAATAAGCTAAAAATTGTACAATTTTGTGACTGTAAGTCCTCTCCTGGAAGGATGCATGTTCCCCACACAACAAACAAATGGTGTAAGCAAATATAGCTTTGGTTATTTTACTCAATCCAGCTTTTAATAATTAATTTAATTTATCTTTCAGTCATTGTCTGATAATTTATTGCAGAAAATGCAGTGTTGACTGCGAGAAAAGTGGGATTATGATCAACAAAGCCACATCATTTTTAAAAATAATAATCAGGAGGCAATGTTGCCGCAGAGAGCATTCCTGTGGCCTGTGTTACGTGGCAAATCTTAATAAAAGCCACTGCTTTTCTGTGAGCCAATGTGGTGTTTCATGATAAATGGGTTGAGCATGAAGCAACCTTTACCTAAAATCCTGGATACTGTGCCAAAATTGTACAAGTAACACAAAAAAAATCTTTGTTGTTTTCATTCGAATAAAAAATGATAAAAAGAAAATGACACAATTTTCTAAAATTCAAAACCCAGCTTTGACCAAATGCCCACTTTAGACTAATGGGTTGCACATTGAGCAGGAGTGATTCTGTAGCTGGTACCAGACTGTACGTAGCATTTGGTATCCACATGCAGGTCTTGTCAATATGGCATAAATGGTTGAAGTCAGGAATTCAGACAAAATAGTTTGCTTTTATTGGCTCACAGACTGCAAGTACAATTACCAAAGAAATAAACTACACTCTGATGACAATTTTTAGAAAGAAATGCCATCCAGTTGATTGATAAATGCTGAGGCATTAGTATAGATTATTATTAATAGTTTCTAAGAGGTTATCCAGGGGACATGCATTACTAACTACTATTCATTATTTTACATGCATACCAACTGCATTTAGTAAGGAAATATGGTCATGTTTGAGGTAACCATGGGTCCCCACAATTTATGGAATTTTACATAATTGGGGGTTTAGTTGCAGGACTTGTTGAACACTGAAAATTATCAATAGCTCAGACTGTGACAATCTTAAAATGCACGTGTTTAGAATATGAATTTTCTGAGCCACTTATTTCAATATTTATGTGCAATTATGCAAATATTAAGCTCTTTATACCAATATATTGCATTTCTAGTTTTATGATAAATTAAAGTACATTCATTTTAAAGCTGAAACTGGTCACCTTAACCTTGCATGGCTCATTGGTGCAATCAGTCAGAAAGTTGCTTGGCAGACCTCTTGTGAATTTCAGGTATCTATAATTTTAGAAAGTTATTGATGCACTGCGAAGGTTTCAAAGGAAAGAAAAGGTGATAATCCAGTAAATAACACTCAGCACATTTTCAGATGGTGAGTATCCTCCCTGATCAATCTCTAACTTTTTTGATGAAGCAGTAGTCCAGTTGGTCAGGGATGTGCTATTCTTCAATTTTCAACTTGGCTAGAAATTGACCTAGAACAAAAATAAAACAATACTGCAGTTGCTGGAAATAGACAATAGACAATAGACAATAGGTGCAGGAGTAGGCCATTCGGCCCTTTGAGCCAGCACCACCATTCATTATGATCATGGCTGATCATCCACAATCAGTATCCTGTTCCTGCCTTATGGCCATAACCCTTGATTCCATTATCTATAAGAGCTCTATCCATCTCCTTCTTGAAAGTATCCAGAGACTTGTCCTCCACTGCCTTCTGGGCAGAGCATTCCATATATCCACCACTCTCTGGGTGAAGAAGTTTTTCCTCAACTCTGTTCTAAATGGCCTACCCCTTATTTTTAAACTGTGTCCTCTGGTTCAGGACTCATCCATCAGTGGAAACATTCTACCTGCTTCCAGAGTGTCCAATCCCTTAATAATCTTATACGTCTCAATCAGATCCCCTCTCATCCTTCTAAACTCAAGTGTATACAAGCCCAGTTGCTCCAATCTTTCAACATATGATAGTCCCGCCATTCCGGGAATTAACCTCATGAACCTACGCTGCACTCCTTCAATAGCAAGAATGTCCTTCCTCAAATTTGGAGACCAAAACTGCACACAATACTCCAGGTGCGGTCTCACCAGGGCCCTGTACAGCTGCAGAAGGACCTCTTTGCTCCGATACTCAATTCCTCTTGTTATGAAGGCCAGCACGCCATTAACTTTCTTCACTGCCTGCTGTACCTGCATGCTTGCTTTCATTGAATGATGTACAAGAACACCTAGATCTCGTTGTACTTCCCCTTTACCTAACTTGACTCCATTTAGATAGTAATCTGCCTTCCTGTTCTTGCCACCAAAGTGGATAACCTCACATTTGTCCACATTAAACTGCATCTGCCATGCATCCGTCCACTCACCTAGCCTGTCCAAGTCACCCTGTATTCTCATAACATCCTCGTCACATTTCACACTGCCCCCCCAGCTTTGTGTCATCAGCAAATTTGCTAATATTACTTTTAATGCCATCATCTATTTCATTAATGTATATTGTAAACAGCTGCGGTCCCAGCACCGAACCTTGTGCTACCCCACTGGTCACCGTCTGCCATTCCGAAAGGGACCTGTTTATCACTACTCTTTGCTTCCTGTCAGCCAGCCAATTTTCAATCCAAGTCAGTATTTTGTCTCCAATACCATGTGCCCTAATTTTGCTCAATAATCTCCTATGTGGGACTTTATCAAAGGCTTTCTGAAAGTCCAGGTACACTACATCCACTGGCTCTCCCTTGTCCATCTTCATAGTTACATCCTCAAAAAATTCCAGAAGATTAGTCAAGCACGATTTCCGCTTCGTAAATCCATGCTGACTCTGACCTATCCTGTTACTGCTATCCAAATGAGTTGTAATTTCATCTTTTATAATTGACTCCACCATCTTTCCCACCACTGACGTCAGGCTAACCGGTCTATAGTTCCCTGTTTTCTCTCTCCCTCCTTTCTTGAAAAGTGGGACAACATTAGCCACACTCCAATCTGCAGGAACTGATCCTGAATCTATAGAACATTGGAAAATCATTACCAATGTGTCCACGATTTCTAGAGCCACCTCCTTAAGTACCCTGGGATGCAGACCATCAGGTCCCGGGGACTTATCAGGCTTCACACCTAACAGTGTGTTCAACACCATTTCCTGCCTAATATAAATTCCCTTCAGTTCATCCATTACCCGAGGTCCTTCAGCCGCTATTACATCTGGGAGATTGTTTGTGTCTTCCTTAGTGAAGACAGATCCAAAGTACCTATTCAACTCTTCTACCATTTCCGTGTTCCCCATAATAAATTCACCCGTTTCTGTCTTCAAGGGCCCAATTTTAGTCTTAACCATTTTATTTCTTTTCACATACCTAAAAAAGCTTTTACTATCCTCCTTTATATTTTTGGCTAGTTTGCCTTCGTACCTCACTTTTTCTCCGTGTATTGCCTTTTTAGTTATCTTCTGTTGCTCTTTAAAAGTTTCCCAGTCCTCCGGCTTCCTGCTCAAATTTGCTATGTTATACTTCTCTTTTATCTTTATACAGTCCTTAACTTCCCTTGACAGCCACAGCCGCCCCTGCCTCCCCTTAGGATCTTTCTTCCTCTTTGGAATGAACTGATCCTGCATCTTCTGCATTATATCCAGAAATACCTGCCATTGTTGTTCCACTGCCATCCCTGCCAGGGTATTGCACCATTGAACTTTGGCCAGCTCCTCCCTCATAGCTCCATAGTTCCCTTTGTTCAACTGCAATACTGACCCTTCCGATTCTCCCTTCTCCCTCTCAAATTGCAGCTTAAAACTTATCATATTATGGTCACTACCTCCTACTGGCTCCTTTACTTCGAGGTCCCTGATCAAATCCGGTTCGTTGCACAACACCAGATCCAGAATTGCCTTCTCCCTGGTAGGCTCCAGTACAAGCTGTTCTAAGAATCCATCTCGGAAGCATTCCACAAACTCCCTTCCTTGGGGTCCAGTACCATCCTGATTCTCCCAGTCTACCTGCATGTTGAAATCCCCCATAACAACTGTAGTAATACATTTGCGACATGCCAATTTCAACTCCTGATTTAACTTACATCCTACATCCAGACTACGGTTTGGGGGCATGTAGATAACTCCCATTAGGGTCTTTCTACCCTTAGAATTTCTCAGCTCTATCCATACAGACTCTACATCTCCTGATTCTATGTCCCCCCTCGCAAGGGACTGAATATCATTCCTCACCAACAGGGCCACCCCACCCCCTCTGCCCGTCAGTCTGTCCTTTCGATAGCACGTATAGCCTTGAATATTCATTTCCCAGGCCCTGTCCACTTGAAGCCTCATCTCAGTTATCCCCACAACATCGTACCTGCCAATTTCCAACTGAGCCTTAAGCTCATCCACCTTATTTCTTATGCTTCGTGTATTCAAATATAATACTTTTAATTCGTTACTCCCCTCACCCTTCCTATCAATCCCTATTTCACATGGCAGTACTGTACGATCCCTTCTTGAGTTTTCTGCTCCGCTGATTCTGTTGTCTTTCTTAACTTCTCTTATTCTCACTTTCCCTTTAACTTCATTCTTAAATTTCCAGTTTGTCCCCTCCCCCCCACTGCTTAGTTTAAACACACCTGTGTTGCAGTGGCAAACCTGCCTGCCGGAATGCTGGTCCCCCACCTACTAAGGTGCAACCCGTCCCTCTTGTACAATTTATCCTTACCCCAAAACATACCCCAGTGATCTAAGAATGTAAATCCTTGCTTCCTGCACCAGTTTCTCAGCCACACATTCAAGTCCATTATCTCCCTCTCCAGCCCAAGGAACTGGAAGCAAACCGGAGATAACCACCCTGGAAGTCCTGCTTTTCAGCCTTCTTCCAAGTTCTCTGAAGTCCTGCTTAGAATGTCCCTCCTCTTCTTCCCGACGTCATTTGTGCCGACATGCACCACCGCCTCTGGCTCTTCACCTTCACCCTTGAGGATTCCCTGCAACCTGTCAGTGACGTCCTGGATCCTGGCACCAGGAAGGCAACAAGCCATCCTCAAATCTCGCCTGTTGCCGCAGAAACCCCTTTCAGTCCCTGTCACTATGGAGTCCTCTATTACCACGGCTCTGCATGATGTCTGACTCCTCGGCTCTGCGTCTACGCCAATTTTCGACTCGCAGATCTGTCTACCTCTCGGACTGGCAGTGTCATCTGTCTCGACAGTTTCCAAGAGAGTCAACCTGTTTACGAGAGGTACTTCCCCCGGGGTTTCTTGTACTTCAAGCATCTCCTCCTTCCTCATCGTCATCCCCCTTCTCTCTTCTGGTATCCTTGGTGTAATGACCTCGCTGAAGGTCCTGTCCAGAAAATTCTCGTTTTCTCAGATGAGCCTGAGATCATCTAGTTCAGAATCAGAAACGAAAACAGAAATTGCTGGAAAGACTCAGCAGGTCTGGCAGCATCTGTGGAGAGGAAGCAGAGACAACGTTCTAGGTCCAGTGACGCTTCTTCAGAACTGGATCCAAAACTTTAACCCTGCTTTCTCTCCACAGGTGCAGGAAAACATGCTGAGTTTTTTTTTCCAGCAATTGCTCTTTTTGTTGTAGGGTTTAATGTGTACTGATTGGATGTATAACATCAGGGTATTGGGTATAAGCATAGAATAAGGCGACCCAGGGCTCAGTTTTGAGGCCACTACAATTTCTAATGCAAATCAATGTTTTAGAGCTGGATATCTGATGCAAAAATATCAAATTTTCACAACATACCAAACTTGGAGGGGGCAGGGAAATTGGAGGCAGCTGTCCAGGAATTAGCAATTCAATTCACAAAATGTTCGGGTGAGTTGAACATGGAAAAATAAATTTAATGCAGACAAGCGATCAAAGGATAGAAACATGGATGACTCTCACATTTCAGGAATAACATGAAAAAAGCAAAAGAGGAATTTGAAAGGTATAGTAGTCTCTTATTAAGATTGCTACTTTGGATGTCCAATCAAAGCAGAAAAACAATCGGCAAAGCAATATCAAAAATATTGAACAATTCATCCAAACCAGTACAATATAAGTCTGAGGAAATCCTGCTCAGAGTATACAGTGCTCTGGTTCAGACAGCTTCTTCAATACATACCCATTTCCAGTTATTGTGATAGAGGGAGACAGTCAATATCTGGTTGCAATGCCGAGGAGAGCCAAAATGTTGATCCCAGATACCAACTTTCTGAATTTTTAGGAAAGGCAAGCAAGATTATCAGGCTGGAGAGGGGACAACCAAGGATCTAAATATAGGATAACGTAAATTGTGTGTAAGAGATTAATCTGGAATATTAATTCATATTAATCTGTGGGACTAGGAAAAGGGGATACAAGTTGAATTAGTAAAAGGGAACTATGATGCTCATGTCAGAATTTTCACCTTCAAATGCAGAGTGAACAACACTTGGAATGGACTTTGAAATGAGACGAGGTGTAGCAATGGGGGTCTGCTCTTGACAGAGTTCTGCCATCTCCATTAAGAAGACCACCAGCTCCGATCTAACATCATACAGCACCACCACTAATCACTAAAGTAGAAACTCTGGCAATTCTGAGCACTCAATTTATTCCAGCTTGCACTGCTGATATTTGCAGCGTTAACCAGTATGCTGTCCTTTGAGATGCTAACATAGGGGTGGACTTTCTTGAACTCCTGCAGCCCTGGTGGTGATGGTGCGTTACAGTGTGCAGTAATTCTTTATGACTGAATAGCTTGCTAAGCGAATCGGAGTGGACTAAAAGTTAGCTACTTAGAGTTCAGTTGCAGCCATGGATGACAAGTTGCCTTTTCTGAAAAACATTCATGAACAATGAGATATAGAAATGGTTACTACTTCTGGTGCCAACTCACATCTTACTTATCAAGTTTATATGGAAGAATTTTAAACTCATAACTTTGCGTTTATTAATCTTTCTTTACAAATAGAATATCATGGGTGCCTTCTAATTGTGACTCACTAAATTATCTCCATTTGATCAAAGCTTTGTTTGGTTTTACAATGACAGGCAAAACTTTTCATCTCGTCCTTCACCTCATCAATTGCTCCTGAGGGAGATAGTCATTGGACCATTGAGCTTTCCCTATCTTATTGTATGGTATTCCAGCCATCGATAATCTTGCTCTGTTTATAATTATCCTCATAACCACTTTCCAATACTATTTAAACTGTTTAAATGGTTCCTGGTGCATCTCAGAGATTTTACTTAAGTTATCCCTTGTGCTCTCTCTCTCTGTTGTGATCTGTTACTAATCATCTTCCATAATCACTCAAAACTCTTAACAGTTTTCCTCTCAATAGCATAATTTCCAAGTTATAGTATGAATCTGGATATTTATTAATTAGTGTAAATATTAATAACTGCTGATGTGGAATCAGTTACTTTTTCTTTAGTCATAATTATTTTACAAAAATAGCTCTTTGAGGTTTGATAATCCAGGGAAATGGTTTAAAATTTGCTTGGTACAATAATGCTGCTCTGAAAGGTCATTGAAATGGCTTTTATTAAAGTCACAAAGGACATCCCATGTGACAGCGGCAAAGATATATTATCTCTCTTTGTGCTTCCGCAGACTTTGAGGTGGTTGGTCACACAATCTCCTCCACTTCCTCTCTACAATGATCCAGCTGCCTGGAATGTCCTTACCGGGTTCCATTCATATCGATGTATTTTTATCCTTAATAATTCTCGTTCTGCGCTGGCATTATTCCTCTGCTCCCCACCAGAGTTCCATCCTTGGGCTCTCCTCATTCTCATCAACACTCTGTCACTTCTTGACAAAACATGAAAGAACAGCCACCTATTTAAATATTGGTAGAAACCATTGACTTCAGTTCCTGCCTAAGAGTTCCAATTCTTAGTCATCAATTCTATCCTATGAGGCTGAACAAGATAATTCACAAATCTTGGCATTGGATT
>JAHRHZ010000139.1:14389753-14424753 GCA_024137785.1 Ginglymostoma cirratum | reverse complement strand
AAAAAAGCAGAAAATATGATTGTCTCATTCTGCAACCTTTTCAAGTCTAAATTCATTTTCCAAACTAGATAGTAAGTTGGAGGAGCAAATTACTGCAGACGCTGAGATCTGTACTGAAAACAAAAAAATGCTGGAGGTCACAATGGGTCAGACAGCATCCATGGAGAGAGAGCAAGCTAACATTTCGAGTCTAGGTGACTTTTCATCAAAGCATGTGGTGAAGAGTCATCTAGACTCAAAACGTTAGTTTGCTCTCTGTCCATGGATGCTGCCTGAACCGCTGTGATCTGTAGCATTTTTCATTTTCGGTAGGGATTTCAGGTCAATTATACATCCTGAGCACAATCTCCTCAGGCCCTGATCAACAAGAGTGATGGCGAGAAATCTGGGACAAATCTTGTGAGAATTTCGGAGAGGCCTTTCTCTACGTCAGGAGTCACAACTTGCATTTTCCAACAGAGTTCTGAATGTTGAGTCGAGATTCTCACTCATGGGTGGTGAGGGGCCTATAAACGGGGATTATTGGTCATTACCACTCTCATCACTACCTGATCTTGCCTCACCAATATGGGGTTTCTTATTTTGCTGTGCACTGCATATAAACTCGACACCATGAATTCGCCATTTGAAAGTCAGAGTGGTTAGCTGGCAACTTAGCTCACTGCATGGTCATCCAGACCGCCATCTTGGATACCTGGCACCAACATCACAGGGAAGTGGTCACCTGCACCACATGGCTGGAGACTTTGGCATCCAACACATGGCAGCCACTATGTGCCATCATGAAACATTTCGAAGCCCTTTACTGTACACTTTAGTTATACACTTTGGAACAAACCAACATCTTTCATTGGAATGGTGTTATGAAGACACATTATATGCAGGGACTGATCAGGTCTGTTTGCTTGCCCTCTTAGTACACACTCACGTGGTGCTCACAACATCTCTTCCCTGCCTCTCCTTGCTTTGCCTTTTTGCACTTTGCCCCCTCAAGTTGAGTTTGAAGGCTCACGTTACTGCTGTAATGCCTTGCAGTTTAGCAGATAAAGAGCCAGAAAGCTTGCTATGCTGGTCAGCAGTTCTCAGACAAGAGGACGATTATATTCCTACAGCACATCACTACCTCAATCTCACATCTGTATTACGTGGCAACTGTGTAGACAGTAAACACACTGTATGTGCTGTAAGCAAATGACCATGTCTCAATGTCTTGTGGGAATAGTCCTCAGTGCTGTTCATGGAGAACCCATCAGTCAGGGTGTTCTGCCACAGTAAATCAATGACAGCCCGGAATATAGGTCCAGAGGCTCGGGTACAGTCAGTCAGCAGTTTGGGATGGTCAGGGTCAGAGTCAGGGGCCTCTCCTTGTAGATGGCGAGGACTCCAACAGTGGGTACGGTACCACCTGTCATGACTCTTTCTATCCAAATGTTGAGTGAGAGGAAGGTAGATTGGACAGCTGTTAGTGCTCAGTGCAAGTGGAGCAAAAGTTTTGAGTGGTCCCAAGAGAACGAGTAGGCAGGACAGAAGGAATGCAAGTTTAATAGTGTGGGTGGGTGAGGGTGGGTGAGAGTGACTGAGGGAAGATGTTGAATGCAATCATGAGAGTGGCATAGCATGAGCCCTGGTAAAGGGTAAATGCAGCAGCAAAGACAGAGTGAGTGGGTGGTGGGGGAGCAGAGAGAAGATGGTGGCACTTCCCCTAGCTGAAGGGGAGAAGTTTGTTGACCATCCTCCAGACTGCTGAGACCACATTGACCCTGGTGGCCACTTTGGAGCAGGCTGGCAGGGTCTGGTGTTGTGGCCTCCCCCTGCCAGTCCTGGGGGAAGCGGACAGCTCTTCTCTGCTCCACCCCTTCCACCAGGACCTTATCCAAAAGTGGGGCATGGATCTCGCCTTCTCTACCATATCCAGGGCATATGTCACAAACAATGTAGGGCTGCTCTGGCCTGAAAATGCTTGACCGGATGGTACACGCACCAGAATTCCCGCATTAATCTGGGATATCCTGGCAGAGGTGAATACTTTGTCTGCAGCATTGGTTGAGAGGGGCAGCATAGGGAGGTAGTTAATGAGGCAAGTTTGGGATGATAACATGAGAAAACTCATTAGGATCTCACACCATGAAATTCACCAAAAATGTCACTTTGCCAAAACGCGGTAAGAGCCTGCCCCCTGTTTTGTGACTTTGCATCTTAAGAGTTTGAGATGGTCCAGTGTCTCAGTACCTCAATGATGCATTAACAGTGGGATTACAGTTTTGAACTAGTATCAGGAAAAGCCAATGAGTCAACATCAATCTGATTGGTTCATTTTGTTCCCTCCTGCCTTAGAGGAGTTCTTCAGTCCGCAAAAGAAGTGAAGTGTTCCTCAGGCACCCATCTCTATACAGCCGTTTGTGATTCATTTAAAAACAAAAAGGTTAGTTTATGTTTGGGATATAATGGGATATGACATGTAGAATGTTTTAAATTCCAGGGTAATTATCGCCTTGTGGTTACGAATCTGGACTAATTACTTAGAAGTTGTGAGATCAATTCATGAATTGAATTGAATTCTGTAAAACCAGTCAATTATAAACTGGCACTAGATAAAGCAATCTTGAGATTTGCTGGATTGTTATAAAAACCAACATAGTCCTTTTATTTCCTTCAGGGAGCTGATTCTGTTACATTTACTGGTCTGAATTACATGTGACTCCAGCACTGTCCTACACGGTCTACTTCTTATACCATCAAGGCAACCAGAAATAGGCAATAACTATGTGAGTATTTCCACATTCTAAAATCAAACAGGGAAAAAAAATCCAAGTGTTTGGAGAGGACAGTGCAAGGAGATGGCAGATGAATTAAATCAGCCTTCAGTAGAGGGCATGAATAGCATTCCAAAAATATCGAGTAACCAGGAGGCCCAAGTGGGGAAGGAAAGAAATACAATAGCTGTCACTAGAGAAAAGGTATTGGTGAAATTAATGGGGTTAAGGGCTAATTCTCCCTTAGACTGATGGATTGCATCATAGGATATTAAAGGGCGTAACTACAGAGATATTAGGTGCCCTGGCAGTAATTCTCCAGGATTTCTGGAAAAGACCAAGAGGATTGGAAAACTGCATACATAACACCTTTATTCCAAAAGGGAGGGAAAATAGCAGAGTATTGTAAAGGATGAATTAGCAGAGCATTTGGGAAAAAAAAATCTATAATCAATCAGAGTCGGCATGAAGGGGAAATCGTGTCTGAAAAATTTATTACTGCTCTTTGAGGAGGTAACAAGCTGGATAGATAAAGGGGAAGCAACGGGTGTCATATATTTGGATTTTCACCAAGTGTTTAATAAGGCAAGACGCATAATGAGTACTTAAAGGCCCATGGTTTTGGAAATGGTATATTAGCATGGATAGAGGATTAGTTAATATAAGATATTCTTAAATAATAGTAACAGAACATGTTATTCTAGATAGAATAGGACAATAGAATATGAATAGACAATAACGAATTGAGATAAGGGGTTCATTTTTAGCATGGCAACCTGCAAATGGAGTGGTGCTGCAGAAATTAGTGCAAAAAATTAATGACTTAGATGACAGATGTGAATGGACTATAGCCAAATTTGTGGATCTCATGAAAGCAAGTGGGGAGGCAAATAGTGAGGTAGATACAAAGAGTCTACAGAGGGCTATAGGCAAGTTGAGTGAGTGAGCACAAAATAATTGGCAGATGGAATATAATGTGGACAAATACAAGGTTGCACACTTTGGCAGGAATAATAAAAAAAACCCGACTGTCTATTTAAATAGACAGCAGAAAGTTACAGCATAGAGGGATTTGGGCAGGGGGTGGTCCTTGTGCATGAATCATAAAAAGCTAGAATCCAAGTTCAGCAGGTAACAGGGAAGGTAAATGGACTGTTGACTTTTATTTCAAGGGAATGGAGTAGAGAAAGAGAGGTTTTGCTAAAACAATACAAGGCAAGAGTTAGGCTGCAGCTGCAATGATGTGAACAGTTATGATCCCCTTGTTGGAGGAAAATATGCTAGCATTTGAAATAGTCCAAAGAAAGTTCACTAGCTTGACTTGGATATGCGGGGATTTTCTGATGGGGAGAGATTATGTAGGTTGGGTCTGTACTCGTTGGAGTTTAGAAGAATGAAAGAACCATATGGCATTCTCAGATAACAAGGTGTGGAGCTGGATGAACACAGCAGGCCAAGCAGCATCAGAGGAGCAGGAAAGTTGACGTTTTGGGCCTAGACCCTTCTTCAGGAAAAAATTCTCAGGCAGCTTGACAGTGTAGATGTGGAGAGGTTGTTTCCCCTTGTGGAAGAGTGTAGGACCAGGGGGTATCACCTCAGAATAAGGAGAGACACGTTAAAACAGAGATGAGCAGGATAGTCAATCTGTAGAATTCTTTACTGTTGAAGTTGGATCAGTAAGTACATTCAAGGCTGCGATAGACAGATTTTTAATTAGCAAGTGAATCAAATTTTATGTTAATAAGACAGACCAGTGGAGACGAGGATTACAGTCAGCTAAAATCTCATTGGATAGTGGACAAGACTCGATGGGCTGAATGGCCTACTTCTGCTCCTAGATCTTATGCCTTATGAGATATTTAGTGAAGAAGAATAAGTCACCTTCGAGTGTGGAGTGCATTTTCTGCACAATTAATTACTGGATTTCAATGAAACACTGTCACTGATATCCTGAGGAGTGTCGAACAGAGTTCAATTGCCAGAGTGCTCCAGTGCTTTTTTCCTGTTGGCATTGGCTTCCTGTTTCTGGTGGGCATTCTGATCTTGGCTTCTTCCAAGGAAGGACATGAAATCAAACAGTTTGCTCAGAGTGCAGGCTTTTCGGGGGAAGTCAAACCATGCCTTTAGCAGCAGTGCGTGATGTTCTGAGATTTAAATGTCCATGAGCAGAGTCAGCCACTTTGACAGCTGCTGTGAAGGGGTAACTGTTAGAGTAAGTTTAGATTTCTGGATTATATGTGCAAGGGTTAAACAGATATTTCAATAGTAAAACTAAAAGCAAACTATTCAAGCTTGTATTAAAGGAACCCTATGCATCCGAGAGACTAGTATCAGCAGGAATTCTGTAGGCACCTGTGTAAATAGGAGGTAATGTTAACAAAAACATTTGAAGATGACCTCGCAGAGAGAAACCGGGATGTAACATTGCTAAGGAAGAGCATAACACTAGTATTTAAGATATTATTACTCCTTGACTGGGTGAAGGAATCATTACCATTAACCCATCACCTGGAATGGAGATTTCTTTTGTTTGTGTGAAGGAAGGTTGGAATTTGGAAAATGAGATGCCTTTGGTATAACGATACTCAACTTGTCTGTATGTTTCAGAGTTTTTCTTCGGGTTTTAAGCTGAGGTGTATCGTTCCCTGCATTGCGTGATTGTAAAATCTGTACTCGGTCTCCAGTAATTGATTAAGTCATGAAGGTAACATAAGTTTAAGGGGCATGTGGGGCTAACGTAGTAGGGGTTAACGGGGTTAGTGTGCCAGGTAGGTAGGGTGTCAGATGGAGTGCTTAATGAAGGCTGGAGGTGGCAGGTTGTGGTGGGGAGGTGGGTGTGTTGGGCCTGGTGGTGGGAGAGGGCAGTGTCAGAACCAGTCTGGCTGGAGGGGGTGAGTGGTGGAGTTGGGTTCAGCAGAGTTGAGGTGTCATGGCTGGTGGAGAGGGAGAGGACATTCGGGACCAGTGAAGGGGTGTTGGAGTCGTTGGAGGATGAGGGGTGGGGGCGCTGGGTGTAATGTCCAGCAGCAGGAGGAGTTTCAGGGTCTGTGGGGGAATGCTTTCGGGTTGGGATGTTTGGGTTAGGGTGCTGTCCAGTTGGCCAAGGTCATTAAATATATTCAAAGCTGAGAAAGACTTTTTTTTTAAATCAGTAAGGGAATAAATGGTGATGAAGAAAAGGCAGGAATGTGGAATTGAGGATTTTCAGGTCAGCCATGATCTCATTGAATGAGAAAGCAGACTTGATGGGCTGAATGGCCTACTTCTCCTGATTTGTTTTGTGGCTTTATGGATGTGATGTTGGGGATGAAGAGTGATTAGGGGCCAGTTCCAGCTGTGGCAGAGGGGTATTGTGACAAGGCTGGCAGGTGTTTGGGTGTTGGGTTTCAGGGAGGGATATCAGGCTGGAATGTTCTGGATGCAGGGCAAATGACCATTGGGATCTTCCCACCGAGCCTGCTGCCTCTGGGATTTGTGGGTGTTTGATGCCCAACTAAAGTTTGCTTTGCTCCAATGACTATCTAATTATCGGAAAATCCAGGCCAATCGAATTATGATGCATCTTTTTATCAAATGTTTTCATGCTACAATTTTCCAAAAGGGAAACAGACTGTGGTACAATCCAAACTGTGCCACTTAACCTCTGATGGAGATCATTGCTGGTTGCACAGCTATCACCAAACCTTCTTCCCCATATCTCTTTCAAGGTCATGCCCCGACGTTTTTAAGGGCCACTCAGGCACTAAGTTAACCACTTTCATGATATTAAGTGTCATGTGAAGTAAGAATTTGAAGTTTACCTCCTGTTAAAAGTACTGTAACATAACCTCAGATACCAGCAGTAAGCTTGCTGCAGTGAGTAGCTCAGAAATGGCAGTGTAACAGGGCTTTTGTGATGGCCTAGGGACACACCTGGACTTGGTTTGTTTATGGTGTCAATTTGGAATGGAGTTCCGGAAACATAAATGGTGAAACAAAAGTAGTTTAACAGCGCACAGAAAACGGTTTGTCTGTCAATATAACAGCCCACATATCACACTGGGATCACGTTCAATAATACACATAATTAGGGTGAGTTCAGCAGTTTCTGTTCCACTTTGAGCTCAGCTATATAGCATAAATCAATCGAGTACTTCATCTTTGCAGATAAGAGCATGTTCAGTTACCAACATTAATGCACATCAGAAAAAGAGACAAAAGAAGTAAAGGTTGGCAGTTTGCCAAGCTGCCAATCAAACTGTCAAGTAAACTACTACTCAAGTAAATATATTACTCATCTTATACTTCCAAAACTATTAACAAGAAACCTCGGGGGAAATCTTATAGGGGACTGAACAATGTGGACTATGCTGAGAAATGGTCAATAATTCCAGCAAGGCCTTCCTGACTTTGGGAGTATCTTGCTGCATTTTCCAACTAAATTCTGGGTGTTGAGACAGTTTTCTTGCTAGGGAGTGGCGAGATGCCTTTTAACAGGGATTTTTACTTGTTAGCAGCTTCATTACACATGTAAGTCTGAGTGGGTACCTCGTGACTCCAGATGGCCAGGTGCAGGACCCTCTTCTTGTAAAGGGAGATGAGCAAGTACGCACTATGTCTTGGTTCTTTTGGCCTTATTACAGACTGGTTTCTCTTGTATTGAGGGAGTGGGAAGAAATGATTGAGATGAAAGTGGGCCACGCAGCTAGTAGAGCCAGCAGAGTGGCGAAGGTCACTGATCTTAAGGGTGGCATGGTGGTTCAATGATTAGCACTGCTACCTCACAGCACCAGAGACCCGGGTTTCAGCTTTGGGTGACTGTCTGTGTGGAGTTTGCACATTCTCCCCATGTCTGCGTGAGTTTCTGCTGCATGCTCCAATACCCTCAAACAGTCCCAAGATGTGTAGGTCACAGGGATAGGGCATGGGTCTGGATAGGATGCTCTTCAGATGTTTTGGGTGCAGACTCAATGGGCTGAACAGCCTTTTTCTGCTGTGCATTCCTCTGGATGGCAATATAACATGTCATCCATCCCCCTGACACAGCGGCTGAGGTAAAAGCATCAAATGTTTTCAAGAAGGAATTAGACATAGTTCTTAGTGTTAAAGGGATCAAAGAATAAGGGAAAAACGTGGCAACAGGGTACTGAGTTGGATGATCAGCCATGGTCATGTGGAACGGTGGAGCAGCCTCAAAGGGCCGAATGGGCTACTACTGTTCCTATTTTCTATAACTTCTCCTACATGCATTAGAGGTAGATTTTCAGTTTTAGGCACAATTGTCTACTTAACTGGAGTATCCTTATAAATGATGTGGCTACAAAAGAAAGGAAGAATCTGGAAAATCTCTATTCAGTAACCAACCTCCTGATTCCCCAAAGCCTGTCCACTAACTACAAGGCACAGTTAGGAGTGTGATCAAATACTCCCCACTCGCCTGGATGAGTGTCGCTCCAACAACAATCAAGAAGCTTAACACCATCCAGGACAATGCAGTCCAGTTGATCAGCCCCTCATCACCAACCTCCAACATTGACTCCTTCCACCACCGAGCATCAAGGGACAATGGCTGATATTTCTTTTATTGAAGAAGGTCATTGCCTGGGACTTATGTAACACCAAATTAACTAGCGACTTAGGAGCCCAAGCCTGAACAATATCCAGGTCTTGCTGCATATTAGCATGGGCTACTTAAATATCTGACGAATTATGAATGGTTTTGAACAATTCAATTGTCAGCAACATTTCACATCTGACCTTATGAAGGAAAGGAGGTCATTGAAGAAGCAGCTGGAGATGGATAGACCTCGGACACTATGCTGAGGATCTCTTGCAGGGATGTCTTGGAGCTGGAATGACTAACCCCCAGTAATTTCTTGTGTGCCAGGTGTGACTCCAACCAGAGGCAAGTTTACCCTTGATTGGGCGTATAGTCAAGGACAAAAACTGCCAAACTCCAGCAATAATCCAATATTGTCTTGAAATATATTCTCAAAAACAATCCTTATTATGTTGTGGTCACTTGGTGCAGTTTGATCAATGCAGCGGAAAATGCATTTATTTTTTTAAAAAGTAAGCATTTGTAATCACAGCGCTAATCTACCTTCTCTGAATAATCTGACTTTAAAAAGCCAAAGATGACATTTCAAAACAAAAGAGCCATTTACTAGTTAACTGCCGTAGAGTAGTCGGTTTGTTAGTACATTTTAAGAAATCAAAAACTTGTAAAACATGCCTAATTCAGTCCTCACACCCAAAGGTTCCAGTTTCATATTAGGAACCTAATCATTGGGAACTTCCCCTGATGATTAACTCAGCCTGGGCATGAGGCCAGGATTGTGGGCAGGGCTAACTTCTATCATGATTGCGATAAACATGGAAATTACAGAAACATATTTGCGATGGTTACAAATTATACTTGGAATTTCTTGAGCATTTGCAAAAGCAATGACAATTTCTGGCGAACGGCACTGAAAAAGTCAGTGTAACTAATTGGAAGTAACAGCTTCACCACCAGTGAACAAATAACCAACTATTAAAAATAAAAATAAAAGCTACTTCTCATTCTCATACGGATGAGTTAGGATAGAATGACGTTTCAGGAACTTGACATCAATGCATTAGAGACCTACGGAGGAAAAAGATTTGCATCTCAGGATCATAAAGAAAAGTTCAGAGGAACATGGCCAACATGTTTCTCAATAAACAACAAAAAAGCTTATGACCAAGAGGTGTAAATAGGTTATCTATCAGATAAGCTTTTTACTGTTTTGTGTACTGAGTGCTAGAGAGTTATGAGAAAACACAGCCCAGAGACAGAAATGATGTTTCAAGACGTTTGGGCTTTGTAGAGTTAAGATTTGTTGATGGCCCCTATGTAATGTGAAAAGAACCTGAGGTAAAAAATATGGACTAAATTATTTTTAAAGAGTAGATTAGAGAAGTTGCAGATTAAATACTGTATTTACCACATCCGAATGGAAGGCAATTATCAAAATAATTTCCTTCCCTTTTAAGAGGTGGATTGCTGCTGGTAAAACTTTCTACAAGCCCCAGCAGACTCTCTTAGCAGGTTCCAGTTACCAAAATCTCTCCAATTGCTGTGGAAGTGGCCCTTCTTTATACAATAGTCTAGTGATCAAGTGTCAGCTTGCTGTTCCACCACTTGGGCCCTCACTGATTTTCTCTGCCTGGTTTACAGGTACTGACTCCAATTGGAGAGTTCCAGGCATTGCCTGGATGAGATCTTGTTAGTGATAAACCTGAAACTTTTCAGAGCTGACATTTTATGATTTAATGAGCACTGCAACCAAACAGTAACTAGATTGTCAGAGCAATTGGTTATTGAAACACAGGATGAAATGATTAAATAGAAAAGTTAAATGTATTGGACAGAATTCAAAATATGAGAATGGTGAATTACTGGAAAAAGATGATTAAATTGAAGAATCACCAAAAAAAATGCATGAAAGAAGAAAACGGGAAAATAAATAGTAATGGATATTAGGAGGAGTAAAGAACATTTAGTTTAGTTTTGACATTTTTTGTGTCATGCCAAAGAATATTTTGAACTCTCGGTCAGTACTTTAATTTCTTAAAACAAAATGCAGAGTCTGAAAAAGACGACTAACCAAAATCATCTGACTCCTTCTGTGAATTAAAGCACACCCCTGTCTCAAGAGTGAACAAAAAGAACATTCCAGATTTATGTGAATCCAAAACTAGAGTCTATTGGTTTAAAATGAGAGGGGAAAGATTTAGAAAGCACCTGAGGGATAACTTTTTCACACGGAGGGTGGGTGCATGTGTGGAATGAGCTGCCAGAGGAAGTGCTGGATGGGGGTACAATTACAACATTTAAAAGGCATCTGGATGGGTAAATGAATAGGATGGTTTAGAGGGACATGGGCCAAATACAGAGAAATGGGATTAGGTCAGCCTCTTCTGAGGATGCCTACCCTGAAGAAGTTACCCTCCTCCCTCCGGACAAACCTCAGGGGATCTCTCTCCCACTGCAACTCTCCTCCCTACCTCCCCACCTACACTCACCTTTACTGGCTTCATCCCCGTCTCTTTGACTTGTCTGTCTCCTCACCACCTATCCTCTCCTCTATCCATCCTCTATCCGCCTCCCGCTCTCTCCCTATTTTTTTCAGAACCCTCTTCCCCTCCCCCATTTCTGATGAAAGGTCTTGACCCGAAACGTCAAGTTTTCCTGCTCCTATGATGCTGCTTGGCCTGCTGTGTTCATCCAGCTCCACACCTTGTTATCTTAGGTCAGATTGGGATGTCTGGTCAGCGTGAATGAGTTGCAACGAAGGGTCTGTTTCTATGCTGTGAGAGTCAATGACCAGTAGTACCAAATTAAATGGGTCATTTGAAACACGAGGACACCGGCTGTCTCAAATGCTCAAGGTGTTAAACAGAAAGACAGGATTTTGGAATCAACGTACACATCATTGTTCTTTTCGAAAAAGGTCTTTGAATTTTTGGAAATTGTAATCCCTGTTGTTGTCTGCTTTTAAAGCCAGCTCAATGCTGTTTGCTGACAGCATTCCGTGTAAAGCCATCAACTTAGCTGCAAATAATTCAGGCTGTTAAGAAAATTAACAGCAAAACCTAGAAAGTGGGATATCCTAAAAGTGAAGGAGTCCTCTAACATGATGCAGTTAAAGTTAACCCAAGAATCAACATCTTAGAAATTCAACTCTAGTTAACATCATAGCTTACTAAGAATTCTTTAGTTTATAAGATCCTCACTTTAAAGCATCAATATCATTTAATAAACTAGATTTACTACATGGGAGATGGGGGGTTTTAAGCTAGAGACTCTTAGCCTTAATTTGCACCAATATACTACCTTCACCAGTAATTAATCTCTTAAGATATGTATATGGAAACCAATTTGTATGTTGCCCCATTTTTCTTAGGGGCAAATGTGTGTGAATAAATAACCATCTTTGTTTTAAACTCACAAAAATTTGCTGTGAAATTATTTGATTTGGAATTCACACTCCAAGGGTAGGAAAATATATGTGCCTTACATACAAGAACATACTGTTCACAGGCAGTAAAGGGAACACATAAATTCTATCTGTGACATTAGTAAAAAGAGAATTTTAAAGAGCAAGTTGACTCCCATTAGTATTAGTGGAGCACCAAAGAATTTATTGTGGTTTCACTGGAAGAAACAGCAAAGGATAAGAGATGAATTTTTCTACCAAAGCCTGTTGATGCTGCACCTGTACAGACTGTACATTCAGAGGCTCAAACACAATATTCCATATCCTTTGATATTTATGTTGTGGAATATAATGTTGTGTGCACATTTATTCATTTATTGGTGTCACCATCATTCCTCAATATAGAATGTAGCACATTTCCGTGTGCGCCTGTTCTGTCTTTCCCTAATCCAAATAAATCAACTACATTGAGTCCTTTACTGGTTTTCCCCACTGCTTCTGTCTCCTTTGTTCTCTGTCAATCTTTTCCATGATGTGGATGTTAGCCTGTCCTTCATTCTGACAAAATTAGTCTTAGCTGTTTTAATTCTCCTTTGGATCTCACAATCACATCTACTGTGATCTGTGATAATGACCAGTCCAAGATATATAAACCTTTTAACTTCCTCCTGGACTTCTCCGTTTATTTCAATTTTAACTTTCATCTTTAGGTTTCTACTTATCATGTTTTTCTTGATCTTTTTAAATTCATTCCTAACTTCTTGCTAAACTTGCCATTTAGTATCTGGCGGATATCAGTGTGGGTATCCTTTAAATGATAGAAACTCTACACTGTTGAAGCAGGCCATTTGGCACATTGAGTCCACACCAACCCTACAAAGGACATCACAGCTGCTATCCTATCCCTGTAAGGAATGGCTAACCCACCTAGCCTGCACATTCTTAGACTGTGGGGGGAAACCCGAGTATCCTGAGGAAACCCATGCAGACATAGGGAGAAAGTGAAATCTCCACACAGTCACCCAAGCCTGCAATTGAACCCAGGTGCCTGATGCTGTGAGGCATCAGTAATAACCACTACACTGCCCCCATGAGATGACGATTATTAATGACAATCTCTGTAGCCGAGAAAATAAACAATTTTAATTGTGCAGAGTCACTCTTTCAGACTGTGAGCTATTTCAAGAGATTAGGATTGTTCAAATTCGAATATTTAAATTTATTTTAACCCTTCCTTTCTATTTCTTTCTCTCTCACTCGGTATCTCTCTCTCTCTTCATTCAATTTTTGTTCCCTCTCTTTATTTTGTTTGTTGTAACTGCTTAAAATTTGCTTCACTCTGTATATTATAAATTTGTTTCTCAGCACTTATTTATCAATCGTTTAATGTTTTTGCAAGAGGTTCTCTTTCTTGCTGTTCACCAAGATATCCTGTTGCTGCACCATGATCAGTTTGTACCTTCAGCAACTTTGTAAAATATAAACGTGCAACTGTAAATTAAATTAATGGGATATGCTGTGAGATAGCAGCCCAGCAAAATGTTGACTACTGCTTAGAAATAACAAGTGGAGCTTTGCAATGGTGCATCATATCACATTTTAGGACACTGTAAAACATTGGAGAAATGGCTAAATTGTGATAAACACAGACAACTAGGAAGGTGACAAATAAATTACAAACTGCATATTCCGGTGAAAATTGTCTGCACCCTGATCAAAATTAGCAGGGAACATGACAAAATGAAAGGTAAACCATTAAATGCCTAATACAAAACATTATAATATTGAGCGACTTTAAAAGCAGAGAGACACAATGTTACAGATGAAATATCGCTGTTTATTAGTAGAACCCCCAAAACTTGCATTTAAATAACACCTTTCTCTAGTAATGGATGTTACAATATGTTCTACAGCCAAATAAGTACGTTTTGAACTGTAGACATTGTTTTAATGTGGGAAACACAACAGCCAATATGCAGACAGCAAACTCCCACAACCAGCATTGTGATAATAATGTGTTAATCTGTTTTTGAGTAACAAAGATTGAGAATAAATATTGTGCAGGATGTCGGGGATAACTCTCCTGGTCTTCTTTAAAATAGGGCCATGGGAGCCTTTCTATGCAGTCTAGCATGTACATGGGGTGTCCATTTAACCAAAAGGTTATACCCTGACAAAGTATTCTCAGCTTTGATTTTGCACTCACATTCTGAAATGGGACTGGAACCCAGAGACAACAGTGCTACCCACTGAACTCACAGTTCAGCAGCCCAATGGGATGATACCACACTCACCGATATGCTACTCAAGCCCCTATCTAAGAATATTATCTGAGATTAGTTAATATATTTTAAGAAGGTGGCAGAAAATAGTTTTTAAAATATGGCAAGATTGTTGATCGCAGATATCAATTATGAATAGAGGCTGAGCCAGGTAAAGTTAGAGGTAAATGAAGACTCACTAACATAGATTTAAAAAACTGTTTTGTGAAAATCCATAACAGAAGCACAAGGTACATTAATTATCAAAATTAATAAATTATTCACATTCAGCATTTGATTTATGGAATAGGCTGCCACCTAGTGCCATTTGATTCAGTCAATGCTTTCAGAAAATAATTTATTTAAGCAATTCCTTCTTCATCAGGGACTATAAAGGGTAAAAATGAGGAAAAGGTAATTGAAAGCACCTTGATAATACTTTGGATAAGGGTGTGGGCCAAGGGACAAGCTGAACGAGTTTGTCTGATAACTGCATACACGTGTTTATACGTTTTCATGTGAGAAGTTAGGTTTATACTTGAGTCACTTCCAAAATGTACTCATGCAGAGATGGTTTAAACATGCAATGCAGTTCAGGTTGAGGTACCCTAAAAAATAATAATGAGGTTCTATAAGAAAAACACTGATGTAATCAGTCCAAATGTCTTAAGCTTATTTTTGCCAGCATTCACTTACAACCATGAAAATCTGAAGCTATTTTTGAATAGCAAGTAACATTCCTTAAGTGTCTCCTTGATGTCATAGAACCATTATAGTATTAATTGCAGTCCTTTTAAAAAATGGAAATGTTAGCTGTCACATCCACGTAGTAGTTCAGGAATTTATTGTCTTGGGAAGATCTGACTTGTGACTTCTGCACTTGGTTGATCCCTAAATGCTTGCCTGCACAATATGCTGTTCCCCAACAACCATCCTGACAGATCTCTCCATTTGCAGCCAGATTTCCCATTCACTTTGGAAAACTAAGTGACCATTCCTGAGCCAGCTTGGCATATTCTCCCACTTGCCAGAAGTGGATGTACTGAGCACTGTTTGGATTCCTTGAATGGTGCCATGTTTAAAGCCCATCTGTACACCCTGTAAAATGCTGGCAGCCCTTCAGGGTACCTTTGATTTGCTCGGGAGTTGTCAGACAGAGGGTAACTGACACCCTGCTCTGCCTACAGGAGCTGGAAATCCTGCTGGATGCAATGGTGATGATGGGGGGGCTGCGGTTTTGTACATACAGCCACTGCCCATGGATGATGCCCTGAGGTGTAGATGATTCATGGAGAGCTGAGGAGCAAGCAGTGAGCTTGGAGTTGCCAGCTTTCTTACTGGGAATTGTTGCTGACCGGTTTCTAAGCAGCAGGTCAGCGAATGGGAAACTGCATATCAATGAGGTGAGGTGACATAATAATGAGAAAGCTAATACATGCTGCTCTGTAGTGAGAGTCTCATATCAGGTTGAAATTGGGACTTCTTGCTCTCAACATTGGACTACTCCTGCTCAACCAACTTTTCCAGCATTCTCACTATAGCCCATGTCATTTGGGGCTGGGAACCTTCTGCCTGCAGTAGAATAATAATAATAATAATAAATAATACTTAATATTTGCCTCATTGGGGGTCTGCAGATATCATTTTACTAGGGAGTGTCTTTACAAGGAACGAGATACCCTATGGTGATGGTTTCTTGTTTTCAGGCAGTACTGTTCAGTTTTGCTACAAGCTTACCACAGTAGAGACCTATCAATATTAAATTTAAAAATTTCTACTATTAAACTTTTCTGCTGAATGTCATTTTACAGAAATTCAGATAAGAAACAATCCTGACCAGAATACTTTGAAACTGTCTTGATGACATATGGTAAGATATTTCCATTTGAATTTTGATGAAGACCAACTTTAAAACCATGAAAGAAACATGTAAGCAGACTTGTTCTCTGTGCATTGTTTACCTACTAAGAATGAGCTTTTAAGCGTATGTATCTTTGAATATTAGAGGGTGTCATTCATCTTCATCAAAAATGGTTTCTTTTTATCAGAGCGAAGGTCATATCAGCTTGTTTTTTACACACTGAATATTTGATTCAGTCCACGTGATATCCAGAAATGACTGAAGACACGAGGTACTAAAGGCTATTGACCCTAACAATATTCTGTCATTAGTACTGAGGATTTGTGCATCAAAAACTATCCACTACCTAGCCAAACAGTTGCAGTCCATCTACAACACTGGCATCTACCACTCAATGTGGAAAGTTGTCCAGGTATATCCTGTACACAAAAAGCAGGACAAATCCAAACTGGTAATTCCCGTCCAATCATTCTACTGTTGATCATCAGAAAAGTGATGGAAGGGGTCATTGATTGTGCTATCAAATGGCACTGACACAGCAATAATCTGATCAATGAATCTCTGTTTGGATTCCAGCAATTCTCTGCTCCTGACTTCATTACAGACTTTGTCCAAACTGTGAATTTGTGAGTTGTTAAAATTCCTTTAGACTTAGGCATCATTTAAGAATGAAAGGAGATGAATACCAAAAATAAGGTGAGCATGACTGCTCTTGATGCTATTTGGCTGAGTTTGCCGTTCTGGAGCCTTACAAAACCAGGATTCAATAGGAATCAGGGGAAACCCCCACTGATTGTAGTCTTACTAAGCACAAAGGAAGAGGGTTGTTCAATCATACAATCCCTACAGTGTAGAAACAGGTCCTTTGGCCCAACAAGTCCACACCAACCTCAGAGCATCCCACCATAACCCACCTAATCTACACATCCCTGGACACTATGGGCAATTTAGCATGGCCAATCCACCCAGCCTGCACATTTTAGGGCTGTGGGAGGAAACCAGAGCACCTGGAGGAAACCCATGCAGACACAGGGAGAATGTATAAACTCCACACAGACAGTTACCCAAGGGTGGAATTGAACCCAGGTCCCTGGTGCTGTGAGGCAGCAGTGCTAACCACTGAGCCACCATGCCACCCTTTGTTCCAGGACTTGCCGCCACAGCTTCTCAGGATAGCCTTCCAGGCCCAACTATATTTGTCAGCTTCATAATGACTTTCCCTCCATCATAAGGTCAGAAATGAGAATGTTGCTGATGATTTTGCAATCTTCTATGCCATTATTGACTGTGCAGATACTAACTGGACAGAATTCATCCTTGGGATGATAATTGACAGAAGATATTCAATGACACCCACATGCTGCACAATGATCGTCTCCAGTAACAAAAAAAGACTTAACCATCTCACCTACACATTGAACACGATTGCCATCACTGAATCTTCCAATTCAATATCCTGGGTATAACCATTGACCAGAAACTGAACTAGACCAACCATGTAAATACTGTGGCTACAAGAGCAGGTTGGATATTGGGAATTCTGCAGTGGACAACTTATCTCATGACAGCTGAAGTCGATTCACCATAAACAAAACACAACTGCGGAAGGTGGTAGAAGATTGTCTACTTGCCTTGTTGAGTGCAGTTCCATCAACACTCAAGATACTTAATAGAATCTCGGACAAATTGGGCTGCTTAATTGTCACTCATCCATCACCTTCAAGATTCACTTCAGCCACCACCAAATGTTCATCAGCAGCAGTGTGTGCCATTTATGAGACGCACTGCAACAATTCACCAAAGCTCCTTTCAAATCATCTTTCAAACCCCTGAGCTCTGCCATCTTGAAGGACAAGCACAGCAGATGCATGAAAATACTACCATCTGCAAGTTTACACACCATCCTGACTTGGAACTATATCACAGTTCCAATGTGAAATCAAATTCTTGGAACTTCCTTCCTAACAGCACCGTGGGTATCCATATGCCACATGCACTGTAGAGGTTCAAGAAGGCAACTCACCACCATCTTCTCAAGGACAACTAGGGATGGAAATAAACATTGGCCTAGCTAGTGGTGTCCACATTCTGTGAAAGAATGCATCAATAACGTTACTCAAGATACTTAGTCATGGTGACAGATCAGAACTCTACAGTACTTATGAACATATTGAACGTTTAATTTCAACATATGACTTCTTTCTTTAAAAAAAGAAGGTCGGTGGCTTCCTAGTAGAGTCCTGTGTGTACTCATGGAATGTCACACCTTCACAGAGTCAGAGAAACTTCAAACAAAGAGTAAGAGGAAAGTGATAACGAGAGACTGACTATTATTTACACCTCCCCCTCAGCAGGAAACCATCTCCTGCAGACACTGTTGTATTTTGCTTTTCCGGGCAGAAAAAAGAAAGAAGGTTACAAATTGACTGAGATATCACAGTGTGGAGCTGGAGGAACACAGCAGGCCAGGCAGCATCAGAGGAGCAGGAATGTTGATGTTTTGGATCAGGAGAGGGGTCCCCCTGAAGAAGGGTCCCAACGCGAAACAACAGCTTTCCTGCTCCTCTGATGCTGCCTGGCCTGCTGTGTTCCTCCAGCTCCACACCATGTTATCTCTGACCCCAGCATCGGCAGTTCCTGCTATCCCTCTGTACAAATTGACTGAAATTGCTGCTTTGTTATCAGCCTGATGTACCAGTAAATACATGAGGTGTGAAGGTTATAGCTTGAGAACGATTGTTAAGCATCCCTGTACTGCAGGTAAAAAAACGGAAGTTGTCTCTCTCACTAATTATTACCAGCCAGCCACCATTGAAAGGACTGAGTGTGAAATAATTTCAATCTGCCTGCTAAACCGATAATCTCAAAAATCACTGCTCAAGCAACAATTTCAATGCTACTGCTACCAGACAATGTAATGATTATAATATTCTCTAACTACATTTCCCAAATGCATCAGACACTGTCTTTCTAACTTATAACTTATTTTGGACTTACTTCTCATACTTACTTTGTGTCTGATTGTGTTGTAATATTATTTCTCCTCATGTTTGGTGACTCATAAACTGGTGTTTTTGTTTGTGCAGAAAATCTCGTTCAAATGGCTCATTTTAAAACTGAAATTCACTTGGGTTTGGGAGAAAGTTAGACACAAGGGAAGGGATCCTTTTTTGGACGAAACTTGCTGCGACAAACCAAGGATAAAGGAAGGGGAATAAATTCATCCCTCCCCACTCAACAGTTTAACAAGTTGAGGGAAATTAAGGAACCTCATCTGGGGTCTGTTCATAATAATATGTACGTGTGAAAATGTGAATTACCTCATTAAAGGTTCTAAAACCTTACTTAAAATAGAATTTTTAATAAGTCCTTTAAGCACAGTGAAAGTAACTTTCTTTCGGTGTTCTAGCATTCAGCTTCTATTTTATGGGCTGAATCTTACAATATTTTGGTTAAGTATCAATCTTGTTCAATTTCACAGAAGGTTCTTCTCTGCGAAACCTAATGAGTTTTCACACACTGTTGTCCTAAACTTGCTTCATTAATGACTTACCAGGCCACTACATATACTCCCTCATTCTATACTAGCCCGATTCACCATAGCTGAATGTTCTGGTTACTGTTTGGGTATCCCTGGCACTGGCACCAAATTTGAAAGGCCATTACACATCCAGAGAAGTGCTGGCATTCTACAGCTGCCTTGCATGGCTGCACATGGTTTGGTGGCTGCGATGGAAGGTCAAGGGAAATTGATGCCCTACATGTTGACTGGTGATGTCAATTTCCTGGTGGTGGAGGGGAGGATAGTGTGGGACCAGGTAGGGGGATGGTAGATCCTGCCTGGAGCTTGTCCTGAGACATGGAGATTCTTCGCAGCCAATGGAGATCTGAATCCGCCAGGTACCCACCTAGACTTCCACATTGGGAATTCTAGTCCCGATCCATTCTATGGCATAACAGGAAGCTACATATTAATGAAGCAAGAGGAATAATCTCCATTATTTGGCTTTTTGCCACTCCCTAGCGAGAACCTTGCCTCGGCTCCATTGGAAAACACAACTAGTTGCTCCTAACATTGAGAAAGGTCTCACTGGCCTTGTCAAGTGATTGTCCCAGAATGCTTACTGTAGCGCATGTTATTCAGAGCCCTATAAGATTTCGTCGCAGTTCAGAAATTACAATTTCAATACAATTCCTGGGCATAACTGCTAAATTTTTCCGCTTGGTGTAAAATTGCTCAATATTACTTTAACTGTCTAGAAACAAGAATTAGCACATACTCAGAAATGTACCTACATTGTTTGTGTAAAAGGCTTAATATTCAAGTCTACTATTTAATAAAGACTTTATAAACAATACCACTGCTAGTTGAAACACTGCAGACTGTTAATGAGAGAGATGCACCTGACTGAGTGTGGCAAAAATGATCATGTTTATGGTCCCAAAATTCATTTAAAACAGAAAGGAAATAGCTAGCCAACAGAAAGTTTTAAAGTGCCTGTAAGATTCCAAAATAAACAGCGGCAGTTATAATCAGTCCACAAATTTCTTTGTAAATTGGCTCCCTTAGTAGCTGTGAAATAGAGATAACAAGGTGTGGGGCTGGATGAACACAGCAGGCCAAGCAGCATCAAAGGAGAAATAGCCTGGTTCATACAAATGTAGTGCAACATTAGTCTGATAGTTAACCAGCTTCGCTTTTCATTGAAACCAGGATCTCTGCTACAAAAGAAATTTACGATTAGAATCATTGTGTGTTTTCCTGGTTCTTACAACTAGCTTAAAATTTAATGCAGTCCTGGTGAGAGTCACAGGTGCGGCTGTGCATGCCAGTCTTATGTTGGGAACATATACTTGAATATTTAAAGCAGCAACAACTCTCAAGAAGTTTTCTGCTGATCAGTATTGTTTCAATAATGGTCACTTCAATGCATGGTCATTATCTGATTATGGAAAGAAGGGATGTATACGTGGCTATAGTTGGAGGAAGGCATGTCTGAAGGACTTTGGAAAGTTGCAGGGGTGGGAAGGCTCCAGACTATGGAGGGACCTGAGCATGAAAATACAAAGACAAACACCTATTATTAAAAAGCAGGTCAGTTGGAAGGAGTGTCACACTGCAGAACACTGAACTATAAAATGGTCAGATATAGGTTTGCATTCCAGTCTCATTGATGTCTTCATCCCGAACACAAAGAGAAATCATAATGAGATGAAGTACTGTTCACTATAGGAACTAACAATTGTAGAGAAACTTAGGCTTTTACCCTAGATTGACCTCATACATGTTAGAACCGCATCAATTCAGGGCTAGAAGATTATTTCTTGCATGTGTTTATGACATTTGTAGGACAAATAGTGGAGAAAACAAAACCCTGCAAGTTAAAGAGCTATGATTATGTGTTTACCCTATTAGCCTATTAATACATTAGCCTTTACACTAAAATTATTTCCTTACTTTGTTTTCATGTCAACTTGACTGAATGACTTTAACATTTGAGTTAGAGGGTTGATTTTCACGCACTCAATGACCTGAATAGGGATCTGATTCTGATGTTTCGATATGGCACTGAAAGAGGTGCCGTCTTTCTGATTAGGTTATAAAATGAGGTCTTACTAATCTAAACTGGAGGGAAAGGATCTCAGTGCATTTTTTTAAGAAGAGCAGTGAGTTACCTGGTGTCTTAAACCAGGCAAACCTCAATCAAAATAAATTAATTGCTCATTTTCCTCATTTGCTTGTCCTTGGACATCTCAGTATGTACATTCACTGCTGGATTTACCTTAAAAGTGTTAACTTCACTTCGACAGTCCTCAGTTATAAATAGAAACACCAAGGTGATGTGAAAGGTGCAGAAGTGTTGTCTTTCTGTACAGGTTTGTTTTGAAGATTAGAGTAAATATAATATTGAGGGAACAAAAACAAAGTTGCTGGAATAGGTCAGCAGGTCTGGCAGCATCTGTGAAGGAAAAAACAGAGTTAACGTTTTGGGTCAGGTGACCCTTCCTCAGAAACTTCTGAGAACTTCCGAGAAACTTCTGACGAAGGGTCACTGGACCCGAAACGTTAACTCTGTTTTTTCCCTTCACAGATGCTGCCAGGCCTGCTGAGCTTTTCCAGCAACTTTGTTTTTGTTCCTGATTTACAGCATCTGCAGTTCTTTGGGTTTTATTACATTGAGAGAAGTTTGTCATGTAGCCATAACCAGATGCAATTACAAATGTTTTGTGCTACTTTAGATGGATTATTTATGAATATAATTACTTTGTGCTTGGACAACAATTAAGAGTAACACCATCGATTAAAGTGTAATGTGCAGGATGAGAAATTTTTGTAACAAATGTCCTTTCTTTAAGGCATTGAGATGAGATTAATTTATTCCAAACCTCACAATATTTATTATTTAGAGTCATAAACACCTGCAGTACAGTAAAAGCCCTTTGGCCCATCATGTCCAGACCAGTTAAAAACAAACAGCTAAATATTTTAATCCCGTTTCCAGCACTCGGCCCATTGCTTTTTTTAATGCCTTGCCATCACAAGCGTGCATCTAAATACTTCTTAAAAGTTATGAAGGTTTTTGCCTCTACTATCCCTACAGGCAGAGAGTTCCAGATTCTCACCATCCTCCGAGTGAAATAGTTTTTCCTCAGATCCCCTCTCAACCTTCTTCCCTTAACATAAATCTGTCCCCTGTCATTGTTCCCTCCATGAAGGGAAAAGTTCCTTCCTGTCAGTCCATCTATCCTCCTCACAGTTTTATACAACTCAATCATCCCCCTATCCCGACCCAGTCTCCACTGCTCTAGGAAAAACAACGCCAGTCTGCCCAGTCTCTTTTCATAACTGAAAGTCTCCAGCCCAGGAAACATCCTGGTAAATCTCTACTGCTCCCTGTCCAGTGCTATCACATTCCTCCTATAATGTGGGTTCCAGAACTGCACACAATACCCTCGCTGTGGCCTAACCAGCATTTTAAACAGTTCCAGCACAACCTCCCTGCTCTTAAACTCCACACCTTGGCACAGAAATCATATACGTTGCATGTTTTTTTTTAACCAATTTATCTATCTGTCTGACAGCTCAAAGGACTGGTGTATGTGCACACCAAGGTCCCTCTGATCCTTAGTGCTTCTCAGGGTCCTATTGCTCATCATGTATCCCAGTGCCTTGTTTGTTCCTGATCTTGAGATGTGACCTTCTCCGGCAAGGTCATATTCATTATCTATCATGTGTGGGCCTAGGAACAGAAGCTGCCAGATATCTTTGATAGGCATTGCTGCTTGTCCCCCATGAAGGACATTCATTAGTGGACCCTTTTGAGTTTTCACAGTAGCAATAGGATAGGGTCTTTCAGTCTCTTGTGTCTTTTCTGTCATTCAATGAGATCATGGTTGATCTGTGAACTCCATGTACTTACATTTTCCCCATATCCCTTAAAATCTTTGAACAATAAAAACTAACTCAGATTTAAAATAAGTCAGAGCCTTTCATGTTTTAATTTGATACCATAGTCCATTCAAATTAACCAGTATGCAGGTTTCTTCCCACTATAAAGCATAGCCGCAAAACCTATTCCTAAGAGGAAGCAACTGATAAAGGAGAAATGCAACATGAAAATATCCTTGGCATTTGCAACATAAGCAAAGCTGTTCCAATATATCTTGGCTCGAATGACTTGGTCCAAATATCATTTGGCTTGCAAGTGTGAATTGTAATTCAAATGAAGAAACGTAGGATGGAAAGAAGCTGTACTTTAGCAGCTTAGAAGATTTCTGCCTTAATGTTTATATCTTGCTGCATTGCTGACTCTCAAGGTGGATGTCTTCGTCAAGCTAAAGGTTTATAAATTTCATTAAAAAACCTATTTAGAAAATCTTCTCAAGCTAGAATTTAAATGTGGCAGTGCTCTGTCAAGATATTTTTGATGTGGAAGTGCCGGCGTTGGACTGGTCTGGACAAAGTCAGAAATCACACGACACCAGGTTATAGTCCAACAAGTTTACCTGAAAACACAAGCTTTCAGAGCCTCAGTCCTTCTTCAGGTGTTAGTGAGAGAGGTAGTATCAGACACTGAATTTATAAGTAAAAGATCAAAGGTTCGCACCATTGATGAGGATGGACTAAACAAACCTAAGATGCTGTTAAATCTTTAATCAGTTAAAAGGTTTTAATTGACTAATATGTACATGTAAATCCCCAAACTCCTTTCAAGTCACAGTCCTGAGAGACAAAAGGTTTTATCAGTGTAAAGAAGAGGTGCCATTTTAGGTCAGACAATGCATGTTAGGTGTGAGGCCTTCTTTAGAATATGTTTGTGTTTTAGTTTGGAGTCAGGCAGGTTTTATTTCTAAAGTAGGAATTTAGAACAATGTGTGTGTGAGAGAGCGGATGGGAGAGACAGTGTGTGTAGGAGAGAGACAGAGTATGTGTGTGTGTGGGAGAGAGACAGAGATT
Organism: Ginglymostoma cirratum; assembly: GCA_024137785.1. Taxonomy (NCBI): domain Eukaryota; kingdom Metazoa; phylum Chordata; class Chondrichthyes; order Orectolobiformes; family Ginglymostomatidae; genus Ginglymostoma; species Ginglymostoma cirratum. The sequence goes on along the minus strand of JAHRHZ010000139.1, from coordinate 14,400,478 downwards.
GTGTGTGTGGGAGAGTGTGTGTGTGTGTGTGTGTGTGTGTGCGCGTGTGTGTGTGTGGGGGAGAGAGACTGTATGGCAGAGAGAGAGAGAGAGTCCGTGGGAGACAGACTGTGTGTTTGTGAGAGAGAGAGACATTGTGTGTGTGTGGGAGAGAGAGAGGGTGTGCATGCGTGTGTGTGTGTGTGTGTGTGTGTGTGTGTGTGTGTGTGAGTGAGAGGGGGACAGAGAGAGGCTTGAGAGACAGTGTGTATATGAGAGAGGACCTGTGTGAGATCTTTGACATGAACACTACCATCACACATGGGAACACCACCCACCATGTGTACGGCAGATACTCATGTGACTTGGCCAACCTTGTCTATCTCATACTCTGCAGGCAAGGGTGCCCTGAGACATGGTACATTGGCGATATCATGCAGTCGCTATGACAACAGATGAATGGATAATACGCAACAATCACCAGACAGTAATGTACCCTCCCAGTGGGGGAACACTTCAGTGGTGAAGGACAGTGGGCCTCGGATCTTCGGGCAAATGCCCTCCAAGGCCGACTTTGGCATATACAACAACGCAGAGTCACCGAGCAGAGGCTGATATCCAAGTTCGGTTCCCATGGGGACAGCCTCAACAGGATCTTGGGTTCCTGTCACACTACAGGTGACCCCACCACACTGTACACTCTCACTCACACACACACTCTCACACACACACACACACACACAGACACACACACACTCTGTCACGCATATCCACTCTCATACACACACTCACGCACACACACACTCTCTCACGCATATCCAATCTCATACACACACTGTGTCTCACACCTCTCTCTGTTCCCCCCCACTCCCCCCCACCACACACACACACACACTCTCTCTCACACACACACACACTCACACACACACTCTCTCACGCATATCCACTCTCATACACACTGTCTCTCAAATGTCTCTCTGTTCGCCCCATCACTCGCCCCCAACACCCCACACACATATACACAAACACACACACACACACACACACACACACACACACTCTCTCCTCCCTCTCTCTCTCTCACATACACACTCTCTCTCTCTCCCAAACACACAAGCACACACACACACACACACACACACGTGAATCTGTGTGGTGAATTTGTATTTGCAGGTGCCTTTTATTTTCTTCAAAAAGCTCATATTTACAGACAGTCAGTCAATGTGGCATTTTAAAATTTTTTTCCTTTATTCATTCACGGGACGAGGGTGTCGCTGGCGAGGCAGCATTTATTGCTATCCCTAATTGCCCAGAGCGCAGTTAAGAGTCAACCATATTGCTGTGGGTCTGAAGTCACATGAAGGTCAGACCAGGCAAGGATGGCAGATTTCTTCCCTAAAGGACATTAGTGAACTGGATGGGCTTTTCCAACAATCGACAATGGATTCATGGTCATTATTAAATTGTAAATTCCAGGTACTTATTGAATTCAAATTCACCATGGCGGGATTCAAACCCAGGTCTCCAGAACATTTTCTGGGTCTCTGGATTAACAGTCCAGCATTAATACCACTAGGCCATCACCTCCCCTACTGTAGAAATAAAACCAATATGACTCCAAACTAAAACGCAAACAGATTCTAAACAAGGTTTCACACCTAAAAGGCAAAGTCTGACATAAAATGTCACCTCTCCTTTGCACTGATAAAACCTTTAATACTTTCAGGGCAACGACTTGAAAGGAATTTGAGGATTTACATATACATATTAATCAATTAAAACCTTCTATCTGATTAAAGATTTGACAGCATCTTAGGTTTGTTTAGTACATCCTCATCAATGGTGTGACCCTTTGATCTGTGTCTGATACTACCTCTCTCACTAACATCTGAAGAAGGACTGAGGCTCTGAAAGTTTATGTTTTCAAATAAACCTGTTGGACTATAACCTGGTGTCATGTGATTTCTGAAGATATTCTTGGAAACAATTTCAGATTCATGTCAAAAAGCCCAAATTTTTAAACAACTTATTCTTCAGTGCTAATCTGATAATAAAACTACAAAAGATAGTACAGGTTCTTGTAAGCACAGAATTGATAACAATTAGTCCATAGTCACCATTTCAATTAACAAAGTAAATTCAATTTAATATGGAAATGCTTCCCTTGATGCCTTGAGAAAGTAACATATACATTCTGAGAATAACCCAGCAGGGAAATCTTGCTCTGTTTTCCATTGAGGGATTACTGTAATATGGAAGCAAATTTATTCAAATTGTTTTTAAGATTCTAAATATTGGGGAGAAAATATCCAATCATTTCTTACATTACAATTGAGATATTTGCTCAAATTGAACTCAAAACCAGTGAGAACGTGTATAACCATAAGGTGCTGCTTTATGTCTTTCAACCCTCATACCTATTCCATGTTAAAGACTACCTACATCCATCTCTAAAGCATTAGTTTTGTATTTTTGGTCCCCTCAACTCATAAACTCAAAACCATCCAGTGCTTTGCAGTTATATCCTATGCCATTGTTCAGTTTTTTTCACCTATTACCTTGCACTTGCCAACAATGTAAATTGTTGTTAACTAATTTCCAATTATTCCTGAGTTCCTTTTTAAATGGACAATCAATGTCGTATCAAGTGGACTATTACTGTACGCAGGGAGAGGAAAATCTGAACTCCCGTATTATTTAAGAGTCGTCAGTCCTTTTCTCTGATATCCTCTCATTGGAATTAGTGTTTATTCCATTTGCCTGCTTTCGTATTGTGAACATTTTTTTCCATATGTCAGAAACCTTTCCACTTGGCCAATAATTCTTTGAAGGCATGGTGCCTAAAACTGAATACAATACCCCACAAAAGATTGTGCCAATTATTCAAATAGAGTTAAACTAATCTGTTTTGACATAGAATCAAATGCCTTCAACAGACATTTCAATTTTAAATTAGCCTCACTGATGGCTGGATAATTTCAGTGAATGGTTAAAAATTACATCCACATCTTTTCCTTCCTCAATTTTACTGTGCTAATCAGCAAATCTGTATATGCTTACGACATATACGTTACATTACCTAACAACGTACTATTACCCAACAATAAACCACAATGAAATTGTTTGCTATTCCTTAACTAGCTAACAGTCTCTCTGATGATGAATCCCAGTATTCCTATTGAGTCATGATGAAGGGTCCTGACCCAAAACATTGACTTTCCTGCTCCTCTGATGCTGCCTGACCTGCTGTGTTCCTCCAGCTCCACACTATATTGACCCAATGTTACTACGGTTATAATACTGGGTGATACACTCCCTTAATTAGAGCAGGGGACCTATCACAGACGCTTTTAGTATTTCACAATTAGAAGTAGAATTAACCTTTTTTGTCACATATACTCAATGAGTACAGTGAAAAGTTTATACGTCACCACATACAGTGCCATCTTAGGTACAAAAGTACCTAAATACAGCTTCTTTACTTACGAGATCTTAGAAAATAGAGAACTAAAATGTTCAGCGTTGCAGAAATAAAATTTCAGAACCATGGTCTTTCACTCCAGGCCATGATGGCACCAAGCCTCCACTCCATGCTGGCCAGGAGTTCGCCAGCTTCCTGAGGCTGGGAGTCTTCAGAGGCCAGGAGAGAAGAAGAGGAAAAAAAGTGCTGAGGGGAAAAAAAGAGAAGAAAAGAGGAGGAACAAGAAGAGGAGACATGATCTGGCTGGAGTGTCCTACTCCTCTGCCATCTTGGGGAAGACAGTTATTTTGCCAAGAACAATTTCATTCTTTTTTTTTCACTCCCTCCTGATTTCTATTTTCAAGCTTAATCTATGCTTTGTTAGTCAAATTTGGCTTAATTTTAAAGCATTTTTATCAACTTCCAAAGTTACAGGTAAAATCTTACTACCCTCACAAGATCCAAATAAAATTATCCTCTGGAGTTACCTCACTCATTGCCTCTGTCAAGGATTAAAGAAATCCAGCAGATTTACAGGGATTTCATTCTAACATCAGGCTCACCATGCCTCATGACTTCTGTACGTTCGGCTGAATTTGGATAACATTTCATTAAATTTCACTGAACATCACCAACATTGCTGACATTAAACTACCTAATCCACAATTAGCAGCCAAGTGTGAAACATTGGAAGTGCAAAATTAAAGCACACACTATGGAAAACATGATGTGACAGCCATTGTTAATTATAATTATAAACATCTCTGTAAACAAGAAACACAGATGTTGAAGCTTTAAAGCACAGAAGAATAATTTGACAAAATGTTGGGTAACATTTCAACTTTGTTCCATGGTAATGAGGATATCGGTGATGAATTAGACATAGAGGTGAGAGCTTCTGTCTGTTTTGATTACCTTCTGCTGATTTATCTTCCTTTATGATTCACTCCAAGTTTTACTGGTTCATCTTTCTGAAGATCATTTCCTCTGACCAATGTGATTCTATTTGATGTTACGTGCCTCAAACCAGTATTGCTGTTGGGTTCACCTGTTTTGCTTTTGATGTATTTAGGGTTGAAACATGTACATTTTTGATACTGCCACCTCAAAGCCGCAGAAGCTGTAAACCAACCAAAAAGAGTGCAATGCCAAGATACACGTTTCGAAAATCACCAAGTTCAAACAGACTTGGACAAGAAGACAGATGCACCTGTTACTAGTTAAACTATTTACTTTGGCACTTCTGCAAGATAATTGGCACCTTTTTGATGAAACTGTCTCATCCTGAAGCTTTAATGAGGATGGAGTTATAAAGTATTGTCTTGTCCATGGATAGGAAAGCCTGAAGGTAAGAAGAGATTAAGAGTGATATAAAATGTATCTGAAACAGTTTTGTTGTGAGCAGAGCCAGGTGCTGCTCTATATTTGGTTGGCAATACATTCATCCTGGCAGAAGTAATTATATTAATTTAGGCAGGGAATACTGAGGGATCTTGTAGTAAAGCGATAGTGTTTCTACATCTAGGCCAGGAGACCTGGGTTTAAGTCCCACCTTCTCCAGAAGTGTACGGTAAAATGTCTGAACACGTTGATTAAAAAATATCCAGGCAGGGAATATTTACTTCCTAACTGATTGAAATTAGTGTAAGTAGCTCCTATTGCATCTGTCTGAGCTAATTTCAGGAACGATGATGCTTTAGACAAGATAGCTAAGTCAAAGATAGTAATCAGAGGTTTGATGCTTGTCCCATCATTAATTATGCTGCTACAGAAAGGTCTTGGTGTGAAATGTGGTGCAAATATTTTTACTGATCCACTGTGAACCAGCTGAAACTGTTCCATTCTTACCAATCCTGTATCACCTGCAATGCTTTCTCTTACCGCCGCCTTTCAGCTACCTCTCATGGCCCCCAGAAATCTATTGCTGGCCTGTTCTTTTGCTCATTTCTAAGTTGCACTTCAGTGACATCATCTGAAAAATTGATATCAATTTCCAAATGTTGGTTGGTGACATCCTGCTCTATTGCACCACCAGCCTCCCACAATCCATTCACTGTCTCTAAATTGTTGGAAAGCTTGGCCAATATTCCAATTAAGTAATGAATGGCCAAAGCCAATGTTTTTGCAAACTCCATTGTCTAGTCTCTGATTCTACCACTCTTCCTGGCGATTGTTTGAGGCTGAATGAACTTGACATCAGTGTTATATTTGACCATTGGTTGAACTACATATCCACTCCTAAGACTGCTTATGTCTACCTGCAAAATAACATCTAACTTCGTACCTACCCCAGCTCATCTGCTACTGCAGCCCTCAATCAAGGCATTGTTACCTCTATGCTTGACTATTTCAACACACTCCTGGTTTACTCCTCCATCATGCTCTCTATAAACCTAAGGTCATCCAAAACTCTGACGCCAGAGTCCTAACTCACACCAAGTTCCATCACTTCTGTGATTGCTGACCCACATTGGTTGCCAGTTAAGCAATAGCTTAAAATTAAAATTCTCATCCTTTGTTTCCCAGTCCTTTCCTGGGCTTGTCACTCTGTTATCACCTGCAGCATCACAACCGTCTCAGATACCCTGCACACCTCCAATTCTGGTCACTTGTGCATCCTCAATTTTAATTGCCACACCATTAATGCCCATGTCTTTGGCTGCTAAAGCTCTGGAATCCTCTCCCTAAAAGCTTATATATCTGACTCTCATTCTTCCTTTAAGTAGCTTCTTAAAACAAGCCTCTTTCACAAAGCTTTGATTGTCAGTGCTATTATTGACTTTATGGCACAGTCCCTTGAGATACCTAACTCGTGAAAGGCACTATATAAGTGCAAAATATTGTTATTGAACTAAAGTTAGCTCTCAAAAGGTTAACTTGACAGGGAAAATGTGGTAGGATGGGTATAAATTAAGTTACAGATGAAGCATTGAAACTAGCGTTCTGGAAATAATGAGAGATTGTTTGACATGCTGATAGTCATTCACACACACTGCTGTTCCAAAAGCACCCTTCACATGACTTCAGCAAGGCTTATTGCCAAGTTGGGATGGTGGATTCAATTTGGTGGGAGGGTAATCAGTTTTAAGTAGGAGCTGACGCTAGAGACAGGGAAATAGGTTTTGGGATCTCGATGTAAGGGTTGCAAGGGCTTGTCTTATTCAGAGGAAAGCTGACAGAAAGTTACTTGAAATTCTTACACGATTATTAAGGGGAATCCTGTAAAAATCAAATCAGATAAGCCTCTGAAGCAGGTATGTTTGGAATGGTTATTTTGACTCATTGCAGAGAAGTAAGTTACACTGACTGGATTAAATTAGTCTGACCACAACATCTACTATTTATATTTGCCTTATGGTGGAATAATGCAATCAAATGATTCAAACAAGCCACCAGCAGCATCTAATGTTAGTTAACTTGATTTAAATTTGGAGGGAATGAAGAAATACTAGTGTGAAATGAGATGTGTATCCAGCCCAGATTCCAAGGGATGCTTCTGCAATATCCCTTGCTATGGTCACATAAAATGTCTGTAAAACTGACCAAGTAGATGGACACAACTTTTTAATATAAAGTAGCATAAAATATTGACAATTTACCTTGACAAGAGTGTCAGATGACCTCTTTAGTTGTTTTGACATTGACAAAGATTCGTCTGCTTGAGAGCAGGAATGATTTTCTTCCTTCCTGGAGTTGTATGCCCTGGTTTGGGGGTGGTGGGGGGGAGGGGGGTTGTGGGGGGTGGCGGGCAGGATCGGAGGGCCAGATGATGTTCACACTGGGTGGAATGTTTGGGCTTTTGTGTGCTCCTTTCGCTGTTTGCACCTGGCTTCCATCTGTCCCTGTTGCAGATGCTTCAATGAGATAGTTGGCACCATTGCAAATGCTTCTTCTCCAGTTTGGGTAGTCCAGGACAAGAGAGTCCCATGGCTCACTGGAGTTGTGGCATTTTTCAAGAAGGCTTTGAGGGGATCTTTGAAATGTTTCCTCTGTCCTTCAGGTAACTGCTTACTATGACGAAACTCAGAATGGAGACCTTGCTTTGGGAGTGTCATGTCAGGCATAATGGATAATGTGGCTTTCCCAATGCAATTGATTGACAGGAACTAGTCCCATCATGCCAGGATTGAGGGCATACTCTGATACTGAGTGTTTATCTGCAGATTTGCAGGATTTTGTGAAACTAATATTTCTCTAGGGACTTCAGATATCTGCTGTACATTGTCCATGTCTCTGATGCACACATAAGTACTGGTTACATTACTCTGTTTCTCAGATGGCCAAAGGTTGGGTTGGCACAAATGAGGCAATATTGAATTTTATCATCACTGAAAGGCAGTTCTCAAGATCTGAAATTTAATTCATATTGTCCAGTGCTTTGTTGTGAATCTACTTTAAAGATAGAATTACAAGATGGGAGCTAGCTAGTCAAGGAACATTGTCTTCTGAATGTTTAACCTAAAGCCCATCCCCTCATCTGACTTCCGAGACAATGTTTTGGAACATGGTCTCTGAGTGTATGCTATGCAAGCTTGCTTGTGTACTGTAGCTCAATAACAGAAGTTCGGATGACCTTGTTTCTGGACAGGAGGCCATGCAGGTTGAACAGTGTCCTGCTCATCTTGTAGAGAAGCTCCACTCCAGCAGGAAGCTTGATGGATATAGGATTAAGTTTTCCAGTGAGGAAGATCAAGGATCAATGCTAGTTTTTGTACATGTTGGACATGTTGGGCCCCTGATGGATTGTCGATGAGGAACATGGCCTACATGTTGTCATGGTAGGCATGGATGAGTTGGACCGAAGGATCTGTTTCCATGCGCTACAACTCGAAGGATCGTGATGAATTACAGTGGCTAGCCAAATGTAAGGATAATGCTCCATAATCCCAACAGGTTCACCGAGTCAAAGTCCTTTGTGATTTTTGTGAGGACCTTGGCGACTTTAGACAATCTAAGTGCATCTTGAATCTTTGGAAATCAGTTTTTCTACTGTGTGTATAAAAAGTGGGTGTTTGTTGCGTACGTTTTCAGGTGTGTCATGAGACATAAATGTTTATCCTTTGTTTTGATTTTAAACTTATCAAAAACCTTGTTTTGTGTTACTTCCCAAAAGTCGAAAGAGTCAAAGGAACAAAGCATTTCTCTAAACTTGGTGTGGTCAGTCAAGATTTGGGGAGAAAGGAAAATTTTGTCCCCATCCACAAGAGGCTAAAACTAGACATAACACAATTTGTCCCACTCTATTTTCCAGAAGGAAAGATAGTGATGAGATGATGTACCAGAAAGAAGCCAGTCCTGTAACATATACAGGCAGGCTGCATTAACTAATTGTGGGTCTTGGGCAGACTCATCTAATGGACTAGCAGGTCCCGCAGTATTAGAAGTGCCCAGTGCTAAGTGATGGATGTTGTCCGCACTGCAGGCAGGTCATGGAAGAAGACGGCACTGATCCAGGTGTGAGTTAGGTCCAGGATATTGGCTCAGGGAGGGTTTGGAAAGCTTTGGGACGGTGTTGGGTGGGAGTTGTCGGGTGGATTCAAGAAGGCATTGGATGCCTATTTGGATAGATATGGCGTGCAGGGACATGGGACAAAGACAGGACGTTGGCACTAGGGGATAGAACCAATGCAGGCACGATGGGTCAAATGGCCTCCTTCTGCACTGTAACAATTCTGTGATTCTGCCCTCTGGGTTTGTCAGAGCAGGCAAGTGGCTTGAAGGACGCAGTGATACTACCATCGGGTGGATGGCCCTGATGTACATACAGCATGGCCACTGAAGCTAATACCCCACCAGCAGACCCCATCCCTTACCACACCCACACCCCCAACCTCATTCCTGCCATTTTATAAACATAATTTTTATAAAAGCCTGTCTACACCCACCTGCTTGTCCATGTCAAGGTATTCTTCCGGAGGCAGCACATTGTCAAAGTCGATTGGGCTATTAACAAACTCAACTGACCCTTCATTACAGATGGTAGGTGGGCTGCCAGTTTCAGCACCAGCCCACTCTCTGTAGTGTGTAGTGAGAAGATGGTGGATTAGCAAACCTGACTCCTGACAAGAACACACCCAACAGGCCATATTATCCTGAATTAATAATATTATTGAGAATACATTTTCCAGCCTTTCCAGAGCCTTGTCTGGCCTGACGTTGTCTGTTGTAATTGCCAGCATAAGGCAATAAAACAGATGGTGGAACCCTGGCAAGTGGAATGATGGAATTTGTGGCAGTTTCAAAAATACTCCCTTCTATTCATTCTCTTTTCTTAAATTGGTCCTGACAGCATTAAAATCCTCATGCGCTGGTGTTCACGCTCACAATGTTGTGAAAGTATAAATCGTTTTATCCATGTAAATGCTACATGTGTATCCATTTAGCAAAAAAATATAATCAGAATAATGGCTCACTCTAACTCCATGCACATTAGATACACAATCCATGAAACACTGTTCACGAAATGTGATTGCCAATTCTCATATTTATTGCATTATTCTTCCCCCATGTGCCAGTCTAGCAGGGTTATATTACCAATTATCAGAACAATCAGAAACATATCTTCACTCTGGCCTGGGTTACATTAATGCCTTGTCTGAATGTGACTAAAATTTCTGCTGTCTGTCACAACAATATAGGGGATTGGTAGCCAGGTAAAATTAATTAAATCCACTCAACAGCAATTAGCTTAATTGCTGTTGTTAAGCCTGTGTAATTAACATTTTACTGTCATGTTAAATCTATGTCATAAAGTATGAACTTGCAATTATAGCATTTTCAAGCATAGACTGAGACAGTCTGTATTAAAACGATGACCAGTCAAAGTGTTGTCCACCTAATCCCCAGGCTGTATGCACAGGTGTAGCAGTTTAGGAGTTGAATGGATAAGAAGTGATGAGCTGAAGGGAAAGAAAGATTGATTGCTCCACAAAAACTTGTCTTTAACATTGAAAAAAGAAGCAATGCCTTCTTCAAACTGCATTTTCACTATCTCCACTATCCATTACTGTTTTATTTTTCCCAGAATTAATGAGTTCAGGTCAATCATACGCAAAGTAATCTGGACAACTACCATTTACACAAAGAATCTTAGATAGTTAACATGCAGGTATAGTGAGTGGTTGAAAGGAAAATGATTTATTAGGCTGTAGAATTGGAGTAGATGAGTAAAAAAGTCCTATTACAATTACAGAGATAGCAGGAGCTGCAGATGCTGGAGAATCTGAGATAACGAGGTGTAGAGCTGGATGAACACAGCAGGCCAAGCAGCATCGGAGGAGCAGGAA
>JAHRHZ010000139.1:14329368-14383074 GCA_024137785.1 Ginglymostoma cirratum | reverse complement strand
ATGAAAATCATTTCTGATGAAGGGTTTAGGCCCGAAACGTCAAGTTTTCCTGCTCTTATGATGCTGCTTGACCTGCTGTGTTCATCCAGACCCATGGTTGTTATCTCTTAACACTAGGGGAGATAGTTAGACTCTCTCCCATTGGAGATGGTCTTTGCCTGGCACTTGTGTGATGTGAAAGTTACTTACTACTTGTCAGCCCAAGCCTGGATATTGTTCAGATCTTGTTGTATTTGCACGCGGACTGCTCCAAATTCTGAGGAGTTGTTAATGTTCCCAAGCTTTATGCATTCATCAGCAAACATTCTCACTTCTAAACTTATGAAAGTGGGGCAGCACAGTCGCTCAGTGATTAGTACTACTGCCTCACAGTGCCAGAGACCAGAGTTCGATTCCAATCTCGGACAACTGAGAAGAGTTTGCACATTCTCCCCGTGTCTGCATGGTTTCCTCCAGGTGTGTGGGTTTCCTTCCACAGTCCAAAGATGTGCAGGTTAGGTGGACTGGCCATGCTAAATTGCCCATGGTGTCCAGGGATGTGTAGGCTGGGTGGACAAAGTCAGAATCACATGAAATCAGGTTATTGCCCAACAGGCTTATTTGAAAACACAAGCATTCGGAGCTTCAGTCCTTCCTCAGGGGTTAGTGAGAGAGGTAGTATCAGACACAGAATTTATAAGTAAAGGATCAAAGATTCACACCGTTGATGAGGATGTACTAAACAAACCTAAGCTGCTGTCAACTCTTTAATCAGTTAGAAGGTTTTAATTGATTAATATGTATATGTAAATCTGCAAATTCCTTTCAAGTCACTGTCCTGAGAGAACTAAAGGTTTTATCAATGTAAAGAAAAAGTGACAGTTTAGGTCAGACAATGCATGTTAGGTGTGAGGCCTTGTTTAGAATCTGTTTGTGTTTCAGTTTGGAGTCAGACTGGTTTTATTTCTAAAGTAGGAATTTATAAAACACTGTATTGACCAAACAAAATATATCTACAAATATAAATTCACCCCATAAATTCATGTGTGTCTGTGTGTGTGTCTGTGTGTGTGTGTGTGTGTGTGTGTGTCATCAGTGTATGTGTGTGTAAGTGGAAGAGAAAGACTGTGTGTGTGTGTGTGTGTGTGTGTGAGAGAGAGTGTGTGTGTGAGAGAGAATGTGTGTGTGTGTGTGTGAGAGAGAGAGAAAATGTGTGTGTGTGAGAGAGAGAATGTGTGTGTGTGTGAGAGAGAGTGTATGTGTGAGAGAGAGTGTGTGTGTGAGTGTGTGTGTGTGTGTGTGTGTGTGTGAGTGTGAGTGTGTGTGTGTGTGTGTGTGTGTGAGTGAGTGAGAATGTACAGTGTGGTGGGGTCACCTGTAGTGTGACAGGAATCCAAGATCCTGTTGAGGCTGTCCCCATGGGAACCGAACTTGGATATCAGCCTCTGCTCAGTGATTCTGCATTGTTGTATATCCCAAAGTTGGCCTTGGAGGGCATTTACCCAAAGATCCGAGGCCCATTGTCCTTCACCACTGAAGTGTTCCCCCACTGGGAGGGTACATTACTGTCTGGTGATTGTTGTGTAGTATCCATTCATCCGTTGTCATAGCGACTGCATGATATCGCCAATGTACCATGTCTCGGGGCACCCTTGCCTGCAGAGTATGAGATAGACAAGGTTGGCCAAGTCACATGAATATCTGCCGTACACATGGTGGGTGGTGTTCCCATGTGTGATGGTAGTGTCCTTGCCAACGATCTGACAGGTCTGGCAGTGGTTTCCATGACAGGGTTGTATAGTGTTGTGGTCAATGTTGTCCTGAAGGCTGGGCAGTTTGTGGCGAACAATGGTCTGTTTAAGGTTTGGCAGTTGTTTGAAGGCGAGAAGTGGAAAGGTGAGGAAGATCTTGGCGAGGTGCTCATTGGCATCGACAATGTGTCGAAGGCTGTGAAGGACAAGGTGTAGTTTCTCCATTCCCAGGAAGTACTGGACGACGAAGACTACCCTATCGCACGTATCCCGTATCTGTATTCTGAGGAAGTCATTATGGCTTTTCGCGGTGGCACGTTGGAACTGAACATAGTATCCTCTTCCCATCAGGCGTCCTTCAACACCTTCAGGTGTTATTCCTCCTTATTCCTCCTCATCTGAGCAGATCCTCTGTATGCGTAGGGCTTGTCCATAGGGCATGGCTGTTTTAATGTTTCAGATGGAAACTAGAGAAATGCAACATCATGAGGATATCCGTAGGCTTGTGGCAGAGTGATGTACTGAGGCGTCTGTCCTTGATAGAGATGTGTGTATCCAAGAATGAGACTGATTCTAAAGAGTAGTCAATGGTAAGTTTGATGGTAGGATGAAACTTGTTGATATCGCTGTGTAGTTGTTTCAGTGATTCCTTGCCATGAGTCCAAAAGAAGAAAATGTCATCCATGTATCTGGTGTATGGCATTGGTGAGAGGTTCTGTGCAGCAAAGAAGTCTTGTTTGAACCTGTGCATGAAAATGTTGGCATACTGGGGAGCAAACCTGGTCCCCATGGCTGTTCCGTGTGTCTGGATGAAGAACTGGTTATTGAAGGTGAAGACGTTGTGGTAGAGGATGAAGCGGATGAGTTGTAGAATGGCATCTGGAAATTGGCAGTTGGTGATATTGAGTACTGAGGCTGTGTGATGATGCTGTTGTCGTGGGGGATGCTGGTGTAGAGTGCTGAAATGTTCATTGTGATGAGGAATGTTCTTGGTTCAACTGGTCCATGTGTGCTGTGTTTTTGCAAGTAATCTATAGTCACGACAGAAGCTGGGTGTTCGTTGCACAATGGGTTTCAAGATGCCTTCGACATAGCTGGTGCGGTTCTCACACAGGGTCCCATCACCTCTTACAATGGGATGTCCAGCTATGTTGGCTTTGTGTATCTTTGGAAGACAAGTACCCTACTCGGGAAGTACGCGGAATGAGAGTGCGTAGAGTACCCTGAAGGACTGATTCAAAAGTCTTCACCAATCTGTTCAGTTGACGGGTGTGCTCTTCGGTCAGATCGATAGGTAGTTGCCTGTAGTGTTCCTGGTTGTTCAATTGTCTGTATACTTCCTTGCAGTAGTCCGTTCTATTCTGTATGATGATGGCTCCTCCTTTGTCTGCTGGTTTGATGACAGTGTTGCGATCAGTCTTGAGAGCATGGATGATGTTGCGTTGTGCTTGGGTGACACTTTGTGCTACCTTGTGACTGCGGCTGATGACTCTGGTGTTCATGTATTCTCTGATAGCTTGAGCATACCTGCCAAGCCCAGGACAATGGCCCTCCGGAGGGGTCCAATTTGACTCCTTCTTTTCCCGCTCCCCTGTAGACTGTCTCTGTTGACTGATCTGGTTCGTTGGTAGTCTCATTGGGCTTGCTGCTGACATCTTGAAAGAATTCCCAGAGTTTCATTTGTCTGATGAATTCCTCTGTGTCTGCCGTGGGGCCAATGGGGGTCCATTTTGGTGTAGGGGCAGAAATTCTCGTCTGAGAACTTCGATCTTGTCCGGTTGAAGGGTGTGGCCAGATAAGTTGATGATGGATTTTCCCATAGTGGTACTGCTTTCAACTGCAGTACCAGGGGAGTCTTGGGTATTGCTGGTGGTGATGCCAGGTTTCTCTAGTTTCTTGTTCTTGGTTTGTATGTAGGTGATGTAGTTCTATTGCCTCATCTCTTTGACAGTGTCTCATAACTGTATTGCTGTACGTTGAGAGCGAGCTGGGAATATGGACTCTATCTCGATGTTAAGGTTATGGTGCTTGCGTTAGTGTTAGTGTACAAGATGATTGAGGAGTTTGTGAGAGGTGTGACGGCAAAGTCTCTCAGCTTACTCAGTGTTGCAGGTCGACTTGAGTGGGTTTGTGATCTGTAATCCTTTGGGGATCTTTTGTGCTCTATTGCGTTTCATGATGTCTGTGTCGACATGTGTGATCTTCTTGGAGATCCTCTCCACTTTGAGCTGGCTGTTGGTGGTGTCGATGGTAGCCATGATGTAGACCCATATCATAGGCTAGGTGGATTAGCAATGGGAAGTGCAGGGTTAGGGTAGCAGGGTGGGTCTGGGTGGGATGTTTTACAGAGGGTCTGTGTGGACTCAATAGACTGAATGGCCTGCTTCTACACTGTAGGGATTCTATGATTCTATGAAAGATGTTGAAACATCTGTAGATAGTTGAACCCTGGACACCACCCTGAGGAACATCTGCAAGGGTGTCCCAGGTCTGTGATAAATAATCTCCAACATTCACAACCATCACCATTTTGCTAAGTATGACAAAAACCTATGGGATACTTTCCTGTTAGTTCCCATTGACTACAGTTTTGCTAGAGTCTCTTGATTGCATGCATATTATAGACAGGATATACCTAAGCAATTTGTCACATTTTCAGGTGGGTATTAGGGTGTTGTTGTTGAATTAGAGCTGCTTGATCGGGACGTGGCTAATTCAGGCACACAAATATTCAGTACCATTGTTGGAATTTTCACCAGGCCCATGGCCTTTGCAGTCACCGACATCTTCAGCTGTTTAACGGAAGATTGGCATCTGTGATGTTAGGGACGTCTGGAAAAGGTTGAGATGAATCATTCTTGGCACTTTTGGCTGAAGATTGTTGCTATGGAAAGGCTTCCCTGTCATTGGGAATGGTGATATGGAAAGAGTTGTTTAGTTAGCTGGATGCTTTGCAGGGTGAACTTTGCTGGGTTGACCATTTTTGTTTCTGGTGCCTAGGTCAATGTTAACTGGTCTGTATGGTGTCATCTTATTACTTGGACTTTGTAGCAGTTTGCTGCCACTAAGTGGTTTGCTGGGCATTTTCAGAGAGCAATTTCAAGAGTCAACCACTCTTGGGTCTGGAGTGACATTGGGCAAGGGCAGGGAATGATGGCAGGTTTACTCCTGTACAAGATATCGGTGAACCAGGATGGGTTTTTATAACAATGGATAGTGATTTCCTTGTCACCTTTAATTGGCAGATTTATACATTGAATTTAAACTCTCCCAGTTGGATTCAAACCCATGTCTACAGAGCGCTGAGATCTCTGAGTTACTTGCCAGTGATATTACCATGATGCCTTTCACATCTTGCTGTGCCTCAGTTTTTGTGCTTCCTGATCATGCCTGAATCTTTGACTGCCAGTGACATATACCTCAGAACCCTCAAAAAGATTGACCTGCCAATACTCGCTGCAATATATTACCAAGTGGTTGCAGCACAGAAACATGGCTTTTGTTGAAATATTTCCATACTGGTAAATCTGATTTCCCTTCATCCTTCATCACCTAACATCATCAACACATCTTTCCATAGCTTTCTCTCTCATCTACTTATCCACCTTCCTTCAAAAACAACAAACTATTAGTTTTAACTACCTCCCCTAGTAGCAGGTTCAACATTTTAAAAACTGTCTGCCTAAACAAGTCTTACTTAAATTCTTTATTGAACTTATGATGATCTTATTGCTAGCTTTGGTTTCACTCATAACTAAAGGCATTTTCTCTATATTTAACCAATTAAAACTTCCTTGTCTTGAAAATCTCACTCGGATAACTTCCCATCTTTTGTCTTCTGGAAGTAAGTGCCACAGCCTGTCCAATCTCTCCTGCTGGATATATTGGGCAGGATTTTCCAAGGAAGATCTTCTCATGCAGATTGCCACTCTGCACTTATTTCTTCACAGTTGGAGAGAACTCCTAGTTTCAGACATGTGTTCCAGTCAGCTCCTTCAATAATGTGGCGGTATACGTCCAATCTGACAGTTCTTTTGTAGTGCAGAACTGACACAGGAAAGGCCCTTTCTCAGAATGGTCAGCTGTCGTATTCTGAAGTTTAAAGGTTCAGAATCACAGACAGCCCCACCTTGGCATCTGCTGTCAAACTCTCAGCACTCGGGGAAAGTGCGAGGTTAGGGCGCTGGGAGCATAGAGTGCCAAATGTATAGGGGCTATGGTTCCAGGTAAGCAGGGTGCCAAGTGGGAATGATGTAGTGTGCCAGGGGTTGTCTGCCTAGTGGAATAGATTGCCAAGTGGGTAGGCTACAAGGTGGAAAGGGGGCCAGGTGAGTGCTGCATATCTAATCCAATTGCAGGGCGGGCAATTGAGGCAGAGTGGGTCTAGAGAGGGGAAACTTAGGGAAGGCTGGACCTGGGGTGATTTTACAGGGCAATGTGCATGGAGAAGGGAGAGGAGGTGGCTGTGGAACAGAACAGGTCCTGGAGGGAGAGA
The DNA here is from genome assembly GCA_024137785.1 of Ginglymostoma cirratum. Taxonomy (NCBI): domain Eukaryota; kingdom Metazoa; phylum Chordata; class Chondrichthyes; order Orectolobiformes; family Ginglymostomatidae; genus Ginglymostoma; species Ginglymostoma cirratum. The sequence continues at coordinate 14,376,849 of JAHRHZ010000139.1, read as the reverse complement.
CAGGCATTTCAGGTCAGAGTCTGGGGAGTGTTGGGAGTCTGAGGGAGATGTTGGTAAATGCTTACAGTTCATGGGAAGATTCGAAATACCAAGTATTTCCCAATGCAGCAGAAATGATGATTGTTGTCACCAAAGCTGATGAATCTCAGGACCTCAACCAGAAAACACAAGAGTTCTGAAACATTGAAATAAGCTTGCAATGCAAAACTGAAAAGAGTAAGATTATACCAACATGCTACAACGTAACCCGTATACATGTTGCCAATTTTCTGAAAGCTGCAAATGGAGAGACTAACAATTACTAGCCAGTCTCACCCATGTCTGTCTGTATCAAGCGGATCATTACATCAATGAGTCACAGAGGGGCTCCCATCCCAATTATTTCAACAAGTCATCTGTTTATCAGGTGAAAAACAGATAACCTCAGGTTGAAAATTGCCCACTTCAACTCAAGGCTTTTCAACCTGACCAAGCAAATGTAAAGGGCCTGCTGTTAATATTCAGAGAAGAATAGAGTATACTCATGATCTTCTGGCCAACATTCCTCTCTCACCTTTGTTGTATGTGTAAGTTGTTGATTCAAGAAGTTTTCTGCGCCCAATTCGGACAAACTCATTTTCACTCTTCTTACTGCAACAGCAGGTAGTATAGCAAAACAGGAGGAAGCCCATCTGCATACAGGGATTGACAATGTTGGAAAGAATCATCATTGTCAGATAGAGAATATGTATCATCACAGACTACCAGGCCGGAGGATCTTACTATGTTAAGACCATAAGACCATAAGAAATAGCAACAGGACTACGCCAGTCAGCTCCTTGAACCTTCTCCACCATTCAATAAGATCATTGCTAATCTGACATTCCTCACATGCACTGCTCTGTGTTTTCCCTCTAACCCTTGATTCCTTCAATGATCAAGAGTTTATCTATCTCAACGTTACATATACACAAGGACTCTGTCCCCACAACTCTCTGTGGCAAGGAGTCCCAAGGATTCACAAACTTCTGGGAGAAAAAAATCCTCCTCATCTCAGTCTTAAGTTGGTGTCCCTTTAATCTGAGACCATGCCTTCTGCTCCCAGACTATCCCACAAGGGGAAATACCCTTTCAGCATCTACCCAGCCAAGGCCCTTAAGAATCCTATATATTTCAATGAGATCATCTCTCACTCTTCTTTGCATGTGTTAAGATCTTCCACATTTCCAGGAAATAAGCAATCTTCTGTATTTCCCACCATACTTTCTTTTTGTGAATGGAATCTCAACTTCCACTGTGATTACTGCCTTCGCCATAAAAACATAGATTCGCTGTATTCTCTTTTCAAATTGCTGGCAACTCTTGCTGTACACTTCATCTACCTTCCCCTGAGCATCAATCTCATTCAACCATTCCTTACAGGAGAAAGCTCCACTCTTCTCCCTCTCTTTGTGTGAAGAAATTTCTTTTAGATTCTTTATTAGTTTTCTTTGTGACTACCCTACACCGATGGCCTCCAATTTTGTACCTCTCCGCAAGTAGAAACATCTTATCTGTGCACATTCCAGCAAAATCTTCATGCAATTATTGCTGTTTACTTAAGATGGAAGAAATCCTTGAAGAATTTTATTTTAAACAAATCTGCTCCCATTTCAGACCAGGGAATCAAGATTGATATTTACAAAGCGCATCTTCAGGATGGTTATCTCATAATCGCCAAATATCAGAAATAACTGAGGAAATTTGAGTTTTTCTGCCAAGGAACAAATAACATACATAGAATCCCCGCAGTGTGGAAACAGGCCATTTTGCCCAACAAGTCCACACTGACCCTCTGAAGAGTATCACAGCCAGACCCATCCCCGTCCCCTGTATTTCCAATGGCTAATACACCTAACCTACATCCATGAATACTATGGGCAATGTAACATGGCAAATCCACGTAACTTGCACAACTTTGGATTGTGGGAGGAAGCCATAACACCAGGTGGAAACCCCATGCAGTCATGTGGAGAATGTGTCAACTCCACACAAACAGTCACCCGAGGGTGAATCAAACCTGTGAGGCAGCAGTTCTAACCACTGTACCACCCATAGAGAACATTGCAGCTTGATGTGTTAAACTGGTTTAGTCCTCACATTTAATACTTCACTAATGCTACCAAAGCAAATTGTTTGTCCTTGACTTAGAATCTGCTCTCTGGTCCTTTTCTGATTTTAATAACCTGCGAGTATTTTAGAGACTGAGTACATTTTAAATAGGCCCAATTGGCAAATATATTGTAATCTGGTAAAATCAACGACAAACAATTATTTGATGCAATTAAAATAATGATCTGCCCCATTATTTAGCTTTATTTTGCTGCCTTTGATCTAGTTTTCCGAGCTGTGCACATTTTACAACAATGTAATTTGGGATGCACGCTAAGAAATTACATTTTATGAGCCGCAGGAATCACTAATTAGAGTTCTTTGTGGTTCCTAGCAAGTGAGGCAGATATGAAACAAAACGTGGGCTAATAAGAAAATCACAGGCTTAAATCTGTGCTGTACATTCTCATTAATCCAAACGGAAGCATATTTCTTGAAGAACGCATCAGTCAAAAGGTTTAAAAAACCTTTCAAACCATTAGTGCACACATTGGTTGCAAATCATTTTGATGTATATCTGAAAGAGGTGGGGTGAGGGTGCTTTAGTTGAGAAATGAGGCATAGCTTCCACAGTACTGAAATTAAACAATGTGATATCATTATGCAAATATTTAATTCATTTTTATCAAATTCCTCTATCTACTAATTTAGTCTAGGTGTGAAACCATTTATTTTAAATGGATAACACAGCTATTTAGATAGTAAATATGACTGCATTTAGTGGTTGTAGCACTATTACAAATGTTCATAGGGTAGATTTTATGATTTGGCAGAACTGGGATAGATCATTGTGACTAGAGTACATATTGAAAATCCCAGCCAACTTGTCTCAATTTTCCATCCACTTATATTATTGGTTGGTGAACTTGGATACACTGGTCTGACCTCTGTCCCTGGTTTCATGATGGCACTCCCACACGCAATGTAACTCCTTTCTAATGTCTGACTCTATCCAACATTTTAACAATGATTTGGGCTTGGGAGCAAATAACTTAAATTCAGAATTTGCAGGTAATATTTTACAATGCAGGGTGGTGGAGGGGTTGTGGGGACAGGTTCTTGGTGCTGGTGTCGCAGCTTATTCCAAGCAAGAATGCAACATTTTTATAGAAGGAGGTATTAGAAAACTTGCAGGCTGGCTGGGGGAAGTGGCAAAGTAACTTTAACATGATGAACTGTGAGGTAATGCATTTTGGAAATAATAATATAAATATTATCCACAACTTAAAAAGTAACAAATTCATTGGCGTAACAGAGCAGTGGGATTCAGGATACATTATTAAAAGCAACATTCAAGCCAATGAAGCAATTAAAAATGCCAGCAAAATATTGTGATTTATTTCTAGAGCAATAGCTACCTTGCTTGATAGATCATATTTTGTTTAACTTAGCAAGGTGGTCCATCACTGAAACATAAGCACATCAGGCTGCAGGTTTGGTTTTAACAATAAAACAAAAGTTAATTAAGTTAAGAAAAACAAATCAAGCTATCTACGTATAACACAGCCAAAACTCACACTGCACTATAAAGTCCTACCTAGTCCCTAACATCATCACTCCCCAGGTACTCAACACGCAGAGAAATTTTCTTTCCCTATCAAGTCTGTAATTTGATTTCACTGCTTGGGTTAACAGTTCTGGTCCTTTCCCAAGCCAATCCTACAGGCGAGATTTCTTTAGTTATTTAAAAGCCTGCAGAGCTCCATTAAACACTCCTGATCTGAAAGTCTTCCCAAAAATTTTCCACTGAGGTCAGTTATTTCATTAACTACTTAGAACAATCTTATTTTATTATGAGAAAATATTCTTGCATCCGATTCCAATTTGGTTTTCTTCAAGCTGAATTCAAAAGCTTTTATTATTGTTTTTTGAAAAATGCTTATTCGAGCTTCTTCTAAGCTAATGACTTAAGTTTCTTTCTCTTTCTGTCATAAACCACCACAATATAAACAAACTTCCATTAATCCTATAGGAGGCCTTCACTTATCTGTTCTCTGATGTATACACGCTTTGAGATCATGATTCCAAAAAGACTGACCTATTTAATTATTAAACCACCTCACATTAAAACAAAAAGCACCAATGTGTCACTGATTTGAAATCCAAGCTCTAAAAAAATACATTTCATACCTTTCCTCATAATGTAGAAACACTGGAAGAAAAGCGTCAAAAGAAAAACCAAGTACATTACCTGAACTGATAGATTGCAGTTATCAGGATCAGTTGAATAAGTTGATACTTTTTCTTTCGAATGAGAAGGCTTAATAATATCCTGAGGTTTGTAAAATTCTGAACGGGTTGGCCAGAGCAGCTATGGAGACAATATTTCCGCTTGTGGGAAAATCTACAACCCAGAGGCCAGAAGTACCAGATAGTGACGAGTAAACCTATCAGGAATATAAGGAGAAACATTTTTACTTAGGGAGAGTGGAAAATAGAATTTTCTATCCCAGGAATTGAGTGGGAGAGGTAAATCATTTAGAAACAAACAGAAATTGGTGGTGACACTCAGCAGGTTTGGCAGCACCTGTGGAGAGAAAGCAGAGTTAATGTTTCAGGTCCAGTGATCCTTCTTCAAAACTGCTCTCCATTCTCCAGTTATATGGTCTTCGAAAACAGGAAATGCGGCAGGTAGGATGACCTAATTAGACAGAAGCTAAAATTTCACTTTCCCGATGGCAAGTTCAAATGTAGAGATTAACTCAATGTTGTGACCATGGGTCAATCATTCAGGGTAAGAAAACAAAGCCCTAAAGGGAATTGTCAGTGTTATCTACACGTGGATCCATCTCAGGATGTTCATTGATAGACTCCATGGTTTTTGAGTACACCAATAATATTTCAATTATCTCCACTGAGAGTGTTCCTGGTCAATGTCTTTACAGCACAGCCCGTATGTTCAGCCATGTCCTGCAGAACACTGAGTACAGTACTGGATGCAAAATTACAACAATAAGGAAATGCCCCTAATTCGGGTTGGGCAATAAATGGGCAATAAGACAACAACTTCCATTTCTCACAAACACATAAAAACATCTTATGTTATGTTCCCAGCTGAGGTTATTACTGGATAAGTTAGATCCCTGACTGGAATCTGGTTTCATATACCACTTTTTGTCCTTTTTTATGGCTCCAGTGAGCTGATATCTCAAAGAAACATAAGCTCACAATATTATAGATTTGGTTTTAACAATGAAACAGAAGTTCAGGTAGCAAAGATATTAAGATAAAATAGACAAAACCAAAACTATGTACATACAAGAGGAGCTGCAGATGCTGGAGAATCTGAGATAACAAGGTGTAGAGCTGGATGAACACTGCAGGCCAAGCAGCATCAGAGGAGTAGGAAGGCTGACGTTTCGGGCCTAGACCCTTCTACAGAAATGGGGGAAAGGAAGGGGATTCTGAAATAAATAGGGAGAGAGGGGGAGGTGGATAGGAGATGGATAAAGGAGAAGATAGGTGGAGAGGAGACAGACAGGTCAAAGAGGCGGGGTTAGAGCCAGTGAAGGTGAGTGTAGGTGGGGTGTTAGGGTGGAGATAGATCAGTCCAGGGAGGACGGACAGGTCAAGGGGACAGGGATGAGCTGGGCTGGTTTTGGGATGCGGTGGGGGAAGGGAGATTTTGAAGCTTGTGAAGTCCACATTGATACCATTGGGCTGCAGGGTTCCCAAGTGGAATATGAGATGCTGTTCCTGCAACCTTCGGGTGACATCGTTGTGGCACTGCAGGAGGCCCAGGATGGACATGTCGTCTGCAGAATGGGAGGGGTAGTTGAAATGGTTCGCGACTGGGAGGTGCAGTTGTTTATTGTGAACCAAGCGTAGTTGTTCCACAAAGCGGTCCCCAAGCCTCCGCTTGGTTTCCCCAATGTAGAGGAGGCCACATCTGGAACAACGGATACAGTATACCACATTAGCAGATGTGCAGGTGAACATCTGCTTGATGTGGAAAGTCTTCTTGGGGCCTGGGATGGGGGTGAGGGGGAGGTGTGGGGGCAGGTGTAGCACTTCCTGCGGTTGCAGGTAAAAGTGCCGGGGGTTTTGGGGCTGGAGTGGACTGTAGAGTGGACAAGGGAGTCATGGAGAGAGTGGTCCCTCCAGAAAGCAGCTAAGGGTGGGGAGGGAAAAATGTCTTCGGTAGTGGGGTCGGATTGCAGATGGTGGAAGTGTCGGAGGATGATGCGTTGGATCCGGATGTTGGTGGGGTGGTACGTGAGGACAAAGCGGATTCTGTTTTGCTTGTTATTACAGGGAGGGGATGTGAGGGATGAGATGTGGGAAATGCAGGAGACACGGTCGAGGGCGTTCTCGACCACTGAGGGGGGGAAGTTGCAGTCCTTGAAAAAAGCGGACTTCTGAGATGTACGGGAGTGGAATGCCTCATCCTGGGAGCAGATGCGGTGGAGGCGAAGGAATTGGGAACAGGGGATGGCATTTTTGCAGGAGGGCGTGTGGGAGGAGGTGGCCTCCCTAACCTGTCCTTCCTCCCACCTATCTCCTTCTCCCACCTCAAGCCCCACCCACATCTCCTACCTACTAGCCTCATCTCGCCCCCTTGACCTGTCCATTCTTCCTGGACTGACCTATCCCCTCCCCAACTCCCCACTACGCTCACCTTTACTGGCTCCATCCCCGCCTCTTTGACCTGTCTGTCTCCTCTCCACCTATCTTCTCCTTTATCCATCTTCTATCTGCCTCCCCCTCTCTCCCTTTTTATTTCAGAACCCCCTTTCCGTCCGCCATTTCTGAAGAAGGGTCTAGGCCCGAAACGTCAGCTTTCCTGCTCCTCTGATGCTGCTTGGCCTGCTGTGTTCATCCAGCTCTACACCTTGTTATCTCTATTTACATATAACACACCTTTAAAGATCTCAAAGCGCATGATAAAAATATAATCCTATTAATCTCAAAAGTACCCATTTACAGTACTCACAAAACTGAGAATTCTCTCTGCCGTTCCTAATAGGCTTACTTTAATTATGGCTTCAACTCACTTCTTGAGAATCTAATTATCTCTTCCTAGAACCTTCATCCGACTGAGCTTAAATTTTCCCATCTTTGAATAACCTAGTTAGTTACTTAACCAAACGCTTATTGTCTGGAATTTTCCCTAAACTCCTTACACTGAAGGAATCTATTTTTTAACAAATCTAAATAATTCCCTTTCTTCGGAACAATTGCTTTCCACATCCAGCTTCATCTTTGCTTTAAGTAAAGATAGTGAGTATGTGGGAGTAGGGCTTCTTCAAGATAATGTCAGATCACATGGAATGGAGCTAGGGGATGGAGAGCTCTAAGTAAGAGCTACTCTCACCCCATCCTCTGTGTACTGTCATATTCAGTAAAATCTGTCACTCTTCACTCTCGACAGTGCATTTTGCTGCAGGTGAACCAGTTAGGGAAATTGTGTCTGGTGCTGAGCCTCCCTTTCTGTCCAGGCAGTACATTTATAAACCATCCGTATCTGCTGCCCCATCAGCTGGTCATGGATTTCAGTGTCGGAAAGCTGCCCTCAACACATGATCACACGTGTCTCTCACACAGGCTGCCAGCTCTTTAATTTTTAACCAACAAAATGCATGTGAGCAGACAGGGCACCCAATTTGGTTTCCACAATCAAAATGATGCAACGTGGTTAAAATTCCGCCATAAAATGAGCAGAGTGAGGACGACTTTCTCCTCTCATAACTTTGTCGCAAAACTCCGTGAGCAGCCTTGTAAGAGATCAAATGGTCTCCTTGTCACACTCTGCTATCTAGTGGTTAAAGCAGTGCAATGCACAACTGATTTTCAAATCAATGCCAATGCTTCTTACTGACATCTTTCACAGTACTTGCTTTATACAACATGTTTAATCAGATAGCCCATTACCGCTCCACCCAATCCTCATTTCTATCTATAGCTCTTAAATGCACCCATTGTGTGGCCTACTTGTCTTAGATTGAGATCACTAGTCAGTTGACCCTAAGGCCTGACCTCTACTTAATTAAATACCAGATTAAGCTGATGTAGTTATTCAACTGAAATCTCAAGTTTAATTCCGGAAGTTTAGATATCATTGAAATTGAACTCGAGACTGACATTAATGAACTTGGAAAAGATCACTTGTCCACCTGACTGTTTCAACTCTAACAGTGTGTGTTTTCCCCTTAAATTGGGAAACATTTGATTCTAACAGAATAGTAATAACCCACGTACAGTACTAGGAGCGCAGTCTGTTAATGTTTAAAAACATGAATCAAGTAGTTTTCACTATAACATAGTTACTGTGCCTGGTAGTGAGAGGTTCAAAGTTAATTAACTTTTCAGACTGTTCTTACGAGTAGCTTTAAACACATCAATATATTTATATTTTGCAAGAATGTTTAAAAATATGCTAATATTGAGAGATATAAACAAAAAAAAGACTAAATGAACTTTTTTAGGTAAGCCAAGATTAAGTTTGTACCACATATGGGAAAGGATTATAGGAGTTTCTGGGTGGAATCCGAAAAAAAGGGTACACATGCAGGATCTCCTAAAACTTCTCATTCTACATCATAACATTCAACACAACTCTTAATGGGAACCGTTGTTGCTGCAGAACACTGTTCAACAGCACATGTGGTCATACATTGAACAAAGAACTGTTTTCAATGCCTGAGGATTTGCAGTTAAATTTCACATGCAGAAGAGAAACCAAAATGTCACTGATAAAAATTCTGCATGAGATGATTTATTTGCATAGATATGAAAAACGATTTTGGCTCACTAACTGGAATGGATGCATTTGCCAGGCCTTTTTATAACTTATTTCCATTGGAATTGCACAGTGGATTACATAAAACAGGTTAATACCTTTCTGAAACCAATGAAGAAAGAAATTTCATGTCAATATCCTTCTCTTTCATATCACACAAGGCAGCTTTCAATGTGTATGGTTTCCACCATAGTTTTCCCCTTGGGATCCGAGAGTTTCTTTGAGTCCAAATGGCTACAGTTCTAACTCTTTAGTGACATTGAAATTGGTCTATGATGGGAAACTGTTTTGTGATTCAGTGAGCAATTGCAGTGTCTTGTGCTTGGAAGAGTCTCATGCCTTTGGAAAACTCTGAAGGTTGGTAGGAAGACACAGGGGAAGCAAAAACCAACAGAGATTTCCTATTGTTGAAATGGCCAGATCATAATTTAGTGATAACGAACATTCCATTTTATCAGAGACAAATACAAGATCCCATAGTAATAGAGAACCTAACCCTAACCCCAACCCTCACTCCACACATGCTTAACTACATCATCATCTGTACAGGGCACTACAAAGATGTTTGTATCATCCATGCCATGCCACACTCTGATGACTGTGAATCTGACCATCTCCCAATATGGGCTACCATCTCTGTGAACTTGGTGCAAAAATGGCAGTAGCAACGGAAATATTGCCACAGGAAATTCAATATTGATGGACTCAAGGATTCACTGAAGGAAGAGCTACTTGGAATCAACCTGACAATGCTCAACAAACCTCATAACACCCAGAGTGTGCCCTTGAATCCATCTTAAACAGCATAAACAGTGAGGATTGACCTGATTTCTTTATGAAGGAAACTTCAAGCCTGGTTTGAAGAGAATGGCTAAGAGATCCAAGAGCTGCTCAATTTTAAGTGCAAAACATTTCTGAACTGCAACCTCCACCAAGTGGAGGAAAAAAAGCAGTTTCACAGTGAAAACTGAGGTCTAAAAAAAGCGATGCCCTAAGAAACAGGTAGAAAGAGTGCAGGAAATGCAGCAACTCACTAACAGGCACAGCACACATGGATTCCTCAGCGTAATCTAGACAAGCAATCTCCTAAACATTCAAGGATTCACATTCACCCTATCCCCATCCACCCAAGACTTAAGTACAAGTGAGACTAATTTTAAACCAGTGTGGTCATTGTAAGGTGCCTTTTGAAAACCTCCTCAACCGTGACTCGGTCCTCAAAATGTATGCTCTTGACCTCATTCCAAGCAAGCTACCTACTAGCATATCCACAAAAGACCACCCAACATAACGATGAAAATGCCATCCAACAGCTGGGTGCCAACCAGGTGCAGATGGAATCTGCACTGACATACCAAGGTACAGTGGAGTAGAAACCTCAACTAAAGGGTGGGAACATGCAGGAGGTGTCTGAGATGCTGTAGGTGTGACCAGCTTCAAAATAGGGGTAGAGACCAATTGCAGTAGCTACACAGGGGAGTCCCAGCTGTCCACAACAGGAAAGGTCACTCATGAAGCTTCAATCATAGAGTCATTGAGATGTACAGCAGGGAAAAAGATTTCTTGGTCCAACTCATACATGTGAACCAGATTTCCTAAATTAATCTAGTCGCATTTGACAGCATTTGGCCCATATCTGTCTAAACCCTTCCTATTCATATACCCATCCAGATGCCTTTTAAATATAGTAATTGTACCAGTACAACAGGACCTTGATCAGAGGGGCCAATGGGCAGAGGTGTGGCAGGTGAAGTTCAATTTGGATAAATAAGAGGTGCTGCATTTTGAAAAGGCAAATCAGGGCAGGGCACTTAATGTTAAGGTCCTGGGCAGTGTTGCTGAACAAAGAGACCTTGGGGTACAGGCTCGTAGTTCCTTGAAAGTAGACGTGCAAGTAGACAGGATAGTGAAGAAGGCATTTGGTACAGAGATAAAAAGGTACTGCAGATGCTGGAGAATCCGAGATAACAAGCATGGGGCTGGATGAACACAGCAGGTCAAGCAGCATCATAGGAGCAGGAAAACTTGACGTTTCGGGCCTAAACCCTTCATCAGAAATGGGGGAGGGGAAGAGGGTTCTGAAATAAATAGGGAGAGAGGGGGAGGCGGATAGAGGATGGATAGAGGAGAGGATAGGTGGAGAGGAGGCAGACAAGTCGAAGAGGCGGGGATGGAGCCAGTAAAGGTGAGTGTAGGTAGGGGGGTAGGGAGGAGATAGGTCAGTCCAGGGAGGACGGACAGGTCAAGGGGGCGGGATGATGTTAGTAGATAGGAGATGGGGGTGTGGCTTGAGGTGAGAGGAAAGACAGGTTAGGGAGGTGGAGATGAGCTGGGCTGGTTTTGGGATGCGGTTGGGGGAGGGGAGATTTTGAAACTTGTGAAATCCACATTGATGCCATTGGGCTGCAGGGTTCCCAGGCTGAATATGATTTGCTGTTCCTGCAGCCTTCGGGTGGCATCACTGTGGCATTGTAGGAGGCCAAGGATGGACATGTCATCTGAGGAATGGGAGGGGGAGTTGAAATGGTTCGCGACTGGGAGGTGCAGTTGTTTGTTGCGGACTGAGCGCAGGTGTTCTGCAAAGCGGTCCCCAAGCCTCCGCTTGGTTTCCCCGATGTAGAGGAAGCCACAACGGGTGCAGCGGATGCAGTATACCACATTGGCAGATGTGCAGGTGAACCTCTGCCTGATGTGGAATGTCTTCTTGGGGCCTGGGATTGGGGTGAGGGAGGAGGTGTGGGGGCAGGTGTAGCACTTCCTGCGGTTACAAGGAAAAGTGCCGGGTGTGGTGGGGCTGGAGGGGCATTTGGTACACTTGTCTTTATTGGTCAGTGCATTGCGTGTAAGAGTTGGGTGGTCATGTTGCAGCTGTTCAGGACATTGGTTAGGCCATTTTTGGAATACTGCATGCAATTCTGGTCTCCCTGCTATGGGAAGGATGTTGTTAAATTTGAAAGGGTTCAGAAAAGATTCAGTGAGATGTTGCCAGGATTGGAGCGTTTGAGCTACAGGGAGAGGCTGAATACGCTGAAGCTATTTTCCCTGGAGTGTCAGAGGCTGAGAGGTGACCTTATAGAGGTTTACAAAATCATGAGCGGCATGGATAGGGTTAATAGCCAAGGTCTTTTTCCCATGGGAGGGCAGTCCAAAACCAGGGCAGCGTAGGTTTAAGGTGAGATGGGAAAGATTTAAAAGGGACCAAACAGATAACTTTTTCACACAGAGGATGGTGCATGTATGGAATGTGCTGCCAGAGGAAGTGGTGAAGGTTGGTGCAATTACAACATTTAAAAGCCGTCTGGATGGATATATGACTAGGAAGGGTTTAGAGGGATATGGGCCAAATGCTGGCGAATGGGACTAGGTCAGTTTAGTATATCTGATTGGTACGGACAAGTTGGATCAAAAGTTCTCTACCCGCGAGTTTACTTTCAAGGAACTACAAACCAGCACTCCGAGGTCTCTTTGTTCAGCAACAGTCCGCAGGACCTTACTGTTAAGTGTCTAAATCCTGCCCTGATTAGTCTTTCCAAAATGCAGCACCTCATATTTATCTAAATTAAACTTCATCTGCCACAGCTCTGCCCACTGACCCGTCTATAACTCTACTCCCACTGCGCAACACTATCCCCAGATAACAAAACCCAGGGCAAGCCCTTGGACAATGTGGAGCATTATTCTGACCTTAGGAGTCTCCTCTCAGTGAGAGCAGATGTCAACCCCAAAACTCAACACTGCCTCCTCTTTTCCAGAGAGGCCAATGACTGTGTGAGGAAAAGATTGTTTGATGGCAAAGACTTCAAACCCAGCACAAAGCCGCAGGGCTGTAGTGTTACCTCCCTCTTGTATTCATCACAGACTGGTCAATATAGTGCAGAAGCTTCAATTTATCGCCAACTATGCTTTGTGAATTCTAATTCATTGGTAACAGCAGTGTCCTCCCTGAATGTAATATCCCCAGCAATGGTTACAGTCAATCAGCTGCAATGAATTAGCCACATCAGCCACTTCTCTGACACAAGACTTTCAAAATAAACTTTTTACTCTAAGCTTCATCATGGCAAGCAGTTTCCAGGACAGCAGAGGAAACACTTCAAAGACATCCTTAAAACCTCCCTGAAAAATGCAACATTCCTGCTGTCTTCAGAAAGAAGCTACCTGATTGACTGATTACATTTTAATTACAGTCACTCCTCTGCAAAATCAGACCCAGAGTAGAATTTCAATTGCGGCCTTATTTCATTGTCACGGCAATACCTTCTTCCCAGACGTAGAGGGGTGGCTCAGGAGGTGGGGCTGGCGACAAAATTGTAGAATAGTGCACTGTGTTGGCCACCTGATGCATTCCTGCCCATCTCCAAGAGATTTTGCCTGTATCAGGGTCAACATAAACTCTGTTTCTCTCTTCGCCAATGCTGCCAGATCTGCTGAGTTTCTCCAAATCTTTCTGTATATAAAAAAGAGTAAGACAGAAGTAAAAAGAAAAACAAAAGAAAAAAAAAGCAGCCTCAAGAGCACACAGTCCTGCTACTCTGCTGCCATCTTGAACATGTTCCAAACAGATTTGAGGGTTATGTTGAAATGATTTGGTTAAGTAGTGTGGGAGCAGACTCGGGTGGGGAGTTAGACACTAGTTGGATCATATGGTCTTTCTGTGTGCTTTAACATCTATGTAAACTAATTTTCTCATTTCACAGAGAAGATAAATATATTGGAAGATTGTAATCCTTACTGTTGCTGCAACAGAAAATAAACCTATAAATTCTATGAACAGTTAAAGGGAGTTTCGCCTACAATAATGCACATCAGGAAGAATGAGTCCTATTGTCATAAGAACAATTATCAATGAATGAAAGATTCATCACTTTCAATGATAGAGGAATTACTGTTTAAATAGAATCCAGTGCATTGTAAACAGCAGCTCCTTAAAACTAATCTGATTGTTGGAAGTTATAATTAAAGAACGCAAGTTTTAGCATATTGCATTCATGGGCTACTGTAGATTATATGTTACATATGCCTTGGAATCACTTGTGGTAGCTTTTTGGTCACTGGTTAATAGGTTTATGTGAAATTTGTATTTTTATTTTTACCAAAGTCTTTGAAAAGTGTAGGGCAGCATTTAAGGAGGACCCAGAAATTAACAACAATTACAACAGAAGATACATGCTTCCAGTAGCATGTCATTCTTCAGGTGACCATCAGGGTAGTAGACTTTTACACTCTCTGGTCACAAACTATGATACAATGGTAATGAGCATTTCTGTTAAGGGTATACTGACACATTACAATGACACATACCACAACATCCTGAGCATGTTCCCAACTTGGATTTATCACAGAAATTGCTGCAGAAGCTCAGTAGGCCTGTTATCATCTCTGGAGAGAGAACACAGAGTTAATATTTCAAGTCTAGTATGAATCCTCTTCAGAATCTACTCTGATGGCCAATGTGTTCCAAAGACAAGTCATATTGGACTCAGACTTTCCACAGTTGCTGCCAGAGCTGCTGAGTTTCTCCAGCACTTTCTGGTTTATATTTCAGATTTCAGTATGTTGTTTTTATTGCATTACTTAACATTGGAAGATTCCACTGTCCTCTTTTGTGGACCATGAAAAGAAAAGCTCTATTAAGGGCTTTTTAGGTTCAAGGGCACTAACAGATACTCTTTAGAAGGTTTTGAATGTTTTAATTTTCTAAGCAACTGATTACTGCACTATAAAGCAATATAATTAGCAAATGATTTTGTGTTGTTTTCTAAGTCATTACGAGTTATTTAAAATTGGGTCGTTCACAGCTGGTTATCAGGACATGTGGATTAAAAATGCAGACTTTTATGATAAATGCGTTTCAGTCCTACTAGTTGAACTGTACTGTCTATCTAAATGATGTTTTGAAGTTTTATTTTCAATTGCGAACAAAAGTGTTGCCCCTATGGCATTGGCGCATGGCAGATTTTATGCTCAGCAGTATGCAAATGAATGTGAGAGGAAACTAAAGGGAAAGCAGAACTCTACTTGAAAGAAGTGTAATTTTGGGTACTATTTGCACCGGGGGTTACTGGTTGATGCTAGATTGGAAAATTCAGGCTCATGTGTTAATTATACAGTCACTAATAACTTCACACCACATGTAATGGTTATTAGAAACTGTGAGCGTTGAAATTAATTTTGATTTAAAAATACATTCCATGTTTCAGAGATAAAAACATTAAAATATATGAAGGCAAAAATCTATTGATGCCGGAAATCTGAAATAAAAACAGAAAATCCTTGGAATACCCAGCAGGTTAGGCAGATTCTGTGGAGAGAAAAACACATTCCATTTCAGGCCGATGAACTTCCGTTGATGAAAGCTGGAAACATTAACTCTGTTTCTTGCTCCACAGCGTGATCGGCCAAGTATTTCCAGCTTTTCTTCTGTTTGAAATGAAATATTCTAGGCTGGTGGCTCTTTGAAAGAAAGCACCATTAGTTTGAGGCCAAAAGAATGGATGAGGAAAAATTTCAGTTTGTGGTTGAGTTGTGACATCCTCACAATTAGTTTCAGGCGAAGTGGGAGGTCATTGGCCGTGTTTTAATTTATTCGTCGTTCCAGTATAATCAACACCAGTGCGGTGCAAATCTTTCCAAAGATGTTTGGAAGCTACCCAACTGACCAATTGCATTTTAATTATGGTCATCCTCTGCAAAATCAAACCCAGAGTAGAATTCGAATTGAGGCCTTATTTCATTGCCACAGCAATACTTTTTTCCCAGGTGTAGAGAGGTGGTTCAGGAGTTGTAAAATAGTGTGCTGAGTTGGCCACCTGATGCGTTCCTGCCTGTCTCTGAGGGATCTTCACTATGGCAGGGTCAAAGTGGCACCTGGGTTGCCAATTAGGCCTCAATACTGGGCCAAATGGGCAATAGGTGGATGGTGGTCCTGGGAGTCATCTTCCTGATGGCCACACACCCAAACCCTCCTGACGCTCGTGCCAAGCATTGCACTGGAGGTGGAGGCCTGGCAGTAGTCTCTTCGAAATCTGTCCTTACAGACCCCAGCTCTGATTGGCTGGGATGTGATGGCAGCAGACTGTCCTTTGGAGGGTCTGTTCAGACCTGACCTCTGTGGTCCTGTGTGCTTGAGCATGATTCCCAACGTATGAGAGAGTGCCTCCTTTTCGAGGTGTTGTGTTGATCTTCTAGCGGCTCCTCCCTGGTGGGCCTGCCAACGGCATGCTGCTCTGGGACTTTCCAGTGAGCCACCTGCTTCCCTGATCCGTCCACAATTCCTTACCTGGTTAGGAAAGGGGGTGTCCAGAATTGGAGGAGCTAAGGAAACTGTGAGAGCTGTAGGGCTAGAGGTAATCACAGAGGTAAAGAGGGGCAGAGCCCATGGAGGAATCTGAATATTGAGGCTTTGTTTAACCAGGAGCCATGTTAACTCAACAAGTCCAGTGATGAAAAGCCCTGGGTGTGATTTGAGACATGTGTAGCAGAGTTTTGGAAAAGCTCAGGGTTGCAGAGGGAAGAAAATAGTAGACCTGCCAGGAGTTGGCTGGAATAGTCGAGTCTACAGCAGATGAAGGCATGGATAAGGTGCCTGTATAAACTTGACGGAGACGTTCCACAGAATGCCTCACACAATGTCCTGTCCCATCATCGTTGTGTACTGTGTATGCACAACCAGACACTCAGCGGAAAATTACACTTGGACGAAATAGGGCAACTGCAACTCTCAACCTTCCAGCAAGGAGGCAAAGAAAGATGCAGGCCAGGTTATCTGTTTTAGTGGTGTTGACTGAGGGATATATATATTGGTCTGGGTACCAGGAAGAATAACCTTGTGCTTCTTAGAAGTAACACGATGGGCTGATTGATGTCTGGCTTGTTGGGCAGACTGGGGAAGCCTGGGTTTACAGTCTGATTTGAAAGGCAGAGCTTCTGGCAGTTCCAAACTCCCTTGGCACTGTGCCAGAATTAGGAGAAGGAAAGAGCAACCTTGATTGGCTTTTCATGGGTAGATGGGGAGGCTGTTGACTTGCTTTTGCAGTTTTTGTTTTGTCAAGTAAGCATACCTATTTCAGGCTAACAGCTGCAAATCCATTCAAATATAGGACTGTTGTTTTTATGCTATGAAGAGCAGCTACCTCTGGGCTGAGTTGGTTGTACACGAGCCTTTTGTAGAAGAGCTTATGCTGTTGTCGTTTTGGAGATAGCATTCCATTCTTTGTAATCCCTGAAGAAATAAATCAAATAAGCTCTTACAGGGCAAACCACATTCAATCCATCAAAGCAATCAAATTTTGTTTACCTGAATTTGAGCAAGTTCTAAACGTTATTAAAAGTAAAATGGAATTTAACCATTGAAGAACTTAAAATGATGTGTAAACATGAAATGACTGTGATATGAATAATTAGGTATGAGGATGAAAGCCCATTGCAATAGAGCAGCACCATATGCTTCTGATGTTTGAAGATAATTACTGCTTTGTGCAATGTTAATGTTATAAACAGCTTGCATAAATAAAACCATTCAGAAAATACTTACTTTATAGTTCTCCTGGATTTAATTTTAATTTGCTTAATCGTCATAAATTAGCTGTATATGTAAAGTAGCACACAACTGTTATATTATTAAAATGATGGCAGGAGTAGATTATTTTCAGTGATTGTGTATTCATTACAGCAAATTGCAATTTATTTACCATTCTATTTCAGTAAAGAAAGCCTCTCGCAGTCTTAGCTTCGTATATTAATTTACAAATTAGAGTATTTGCTTCAACCCAGTGGATCTCTGTTGTCAGTTAGCAATCCCACAACCTCAGCGTTGCAGTATTACAAAGTTTTGAAGGTTACTTCAGCATGTCTTGACCTCAGCTTTTCCCCTCAGCTGATCATCCCACACGTTAAGGAATACTTCATGGAATGACGGTAGTACAATAGAGATGGAGGCCATTTGGCCCATGTCTCTGTGCTGGCTCTTTGAGGCAGACATCCAATTTGCCTCTCTTCCCTACTTTCTCCTGTAGCCTCAGCAATATTTTCCTTTGCACCAGTGAAGTTATTACAGAATTTGCTTCCATGCTCTATCAATAGATTCAAACTGCAGTGCATTCCTTCATCACTCCTTTGTTTCTTTTTGCTGGGTAACTTGAATTGAACTGTGATTACTGACTCTCTGGTCAGTGGAAACAACTTTTCTTTACTTAGAGTATCAGGAACTCTCAAATTTGTCTTTTATTGATGCCCCATTTACCTGGTGAGTTTCCATTTTCAATCAAATATTCTAGGGAAAGGACTGAACAGACACCACATGCTTTGATAAGAGGCAATATTAGCAGCTGTTCAGAAAGTTGGTGAAAACTATAGGCCATTGGCCTAAGGTGTGCTGCTAGGAGTCAAATTTTACCACCAATCATTTTTGTTGGGGGAAATTGATGAACATTACACTTCTGTGAAGCTGTATGGGATAGTCTTCCATGTTAAAGGAGCAATACACATGCAAGTTTTGTTTGTACTCTAGGGAGATGGATACTGATAAGGTACTTTGATATTTTGGGTGCGGAGTTGGACACAATCAGCCAAGTTGGACAGACCATGAAGAAGAAGTCTCTGCTCAGTGTTTGGTCATTGGGTACTGCACAGCATCAACCAAGAAACCTCCCTGGTTGGTGCAGAGAAATGCTGATGGAGGGAAAAACAGATCATTTTGTAAGTGATGGAAGTGAAAAGCAAAGAATGTTTTGAGGAGGGGTGGTGGAGGGAATAAAATATTTGCATCAAGAAATAAGTAAGGCCAACCCATTGTGGGCTGGAGCAAAGAAAAGAAAGTTATATTTTGTTATGGAAATGAGTGGGAATAAGAGATTCTAGGGATGGGAATAACAGAGTTACTTAAATCTTAAGATAGTAAGAACTGCCGATGCTGGTGTCTTCAGAAAACCTGAAGAAGGGTCCCAACCCGAAATGTCAGCTTTCCTGCTCCTCTGATGCTGCCTGGCCTGCTGTGTTCCTCCAGCTCCACACTGTGTTATCTCTACTTAAATCTTAAGCGAGTTTTGCCAACTATAGCTGACAATCTTAAAAATCTTCTGAGCTGTTTAGCCTCAATAATGTCTATATTACCTTTGGTGTTGAGCACATCAAGTAATATTTTGCTGATTTCTTAAAAATTCTTTCACAGGATGAGGGTGTTGCTGGCTAGGCCAGCATGCATTGCCCATTCCTAATTGCCCAGAGGGCAGTTAAGAGTCAAGCACATTGCTGTGTGTCTGGAGTCACATGTAGGCCAGACGGGTAAGGATGGCAGTTTCCTTCCCTGAAGGACATTAGTGAACCAGATGGGTTTTTCCAACAATCAACAATGGATTGACAGTCATCATTAGATTCCTAATTCCAGAATACTTTAAGTGATGTCCCGCTGTAATTCAGCTGTGACTAGTGGAGAGACTGGGGGTGTTCTTTTGAGCACTGAAAGTTTAGGTTTAGAGTTAAACAAAGTGTTCAAAGTAATTAGGCTTTTGGATAAAATATATGCAGAGAAAGTCTTCCCACTGGCAGGGGATTGGACAACCAGCAGATGCAGTTTTGTCACTGGTAAGAGAACATGAGGAGAAATATGGGGAAGTGATTTGTTTTTATATACAATGGAATGTGATTTGGAGTGTTTGTCTGAACGGTTGGGAGAAGCAGATTCAATCAGTATCTTTCCAAAGGCAATTGGATACAGGAGAAATAGGGTTCATGGTGAAAGAGTTGGAAGTGGGCTTTAATTGGTTGGTGACACAAGAAGCAAGCGTAGGCTTTTTCATTTCCCTCAATAGCTCCTTCAAAAGACAGGCTCAGGCACAGTGAACCAGAGGGGCCTCCCTTCTGTTATACAAGCTCATGACATGGTGCTAGATAATCCCACAGCAATAGTAAGGAGGGGTCTAGAAGGTTTCCTTTTCTGCATTTCAAAAACTTGATTATAAAATAATTTAAGTTGGTTCATTTTTATAAGTTGTACTTAAAACTAGTCTGCTCTTTCTACAAGGTTCGAGATATTTCAGTGTACGTGAATGATTTGGATTCTCTGTGAGAAAAGTTCAGTCCTTGATTTTCCTTATAGCTTTCTGTTTCTTGGGAGGAGAGGGTTTTCTCAACATGATTCTCTATTCAGCCCACAACTGGGGGAGAGGCTTGCTGATTACACTGCTCCTTTCCTGCTCCTTATTTTCATAGCAAGCTGGGAAACTGACATGCTATCAGGGGTGGGAGCAGGGATGAGGGGGTGGTGGGACACTAAATGCAGTGCCCAACATTCCCCATCAGATTCAGGCCCTAGGTGGGGGAATGTGAAGAAAGAGGGGTACCAATCATCAGAGCTTGAAGTTACTGGGGGAAAGGCAGAGTTTTCGGCATTTTACGGACCACAAGAGGAAGGTTTGGAATAGGTGCTACAACATTCAAATCGCTCAGCCATCACAAGCCTGTCAAAAAAAGTTGCGGGCAACAGTCGTACCTGTATCAGGGAAAGATGCACAAGAGCTGATGACGACTTGTATAGGCCCAAAGACAGCCTTTAGAAAGTGGAAGTAACATATGCCCATTGGTTGAGCTTTAGTCTGTGGTGGTACTGCCAAACTATTGGTCACTCAACTGGGAGATACAAGTCCCTTTATGTTAACTCTAGCTCATACCTCCCCAATTCAATGGTACGTTTTTGTCAAGGGTGAAATGCTTTTCATTCTTAATCTCACAAGTGCATGCAAGTGATCTAGAGGTGACCTGGCTGACTATATCTGTCGAATAATTTGTTTCATCTGAATCTTCAAGAATCAAGCAGCAGTCAAGTGACACAAGGGTTCCACGTGGTTCAGAAATCTGTGTCTAAAATCCCATGGTCCGTATGTCAGATTACCTCACCAGTTACATTGGATTTTTAACATTCAATTAGCAGGTTTGTCAATTTTTGTATGGAACACGATTGTCTTTTACCAGTGGTTTAAGGGTAACTCAACTTAGTAAGTTTAGCAACCAGTGAGGAGCAAATTTATGACAAAAGAACAACCTTTTTTGCCTAATTTCTTGAAGGACACCAGTGAATTGAGTTGTAGTTTGAAAGGGAAGAAAATGTGGGGCAAAGGGGATAAGGCAGCAGAGCAGTGTAACAGGTGAATTGCTCCAATGGAGAGTTAGTATAGACATGATGGCCCAAACAGCTTTCTTCAGTGGGGGGCAATAGCAACTCTGCAATTCTGTGGTATGTTTGCGTGACATGTAAAGTGTAGAAGAAAGGCAACATTTCAAAATCCTGCAGGATGAATGAATTAAGTCCTTGAAATGAGGCACTTTACAGAATGAGTTGTTAACTGCAAAATCTTACACAACTGCCAATAAAGTATGTCTAATGCCATAATTGACATTTGGGATCAAGATGAAACAGAGGGGATGGAAAACATTGCTACTTTTTCAGTAATGTTTATTCCAATTATCAAGTCGATTTGACAGTCTCCTGTCTCACCCTTTACCTTGCCACTATAATGTAATTATCAACTTTGAAAAGGGTTTTCTTTGGGTGTGGAAAAGACTGTTCTAGTAAATGTTGATTGGCAGTTTGCAGCATAGCCACCTGGAAGGGAACACAAAGCCAGTATTTAGAATGGGGCTGATTGAGTTTCTGAACCTCGCTTTCTTTCTCCTGAGGCTGTCATTAACTTCTGATCTATGACTGTGTAAATGCTGGTAGTTACTTGATTGAAAATGTCTTGTGTAACTGGATGTTGGCTTAACGTGAGAAAGGCGTCAAGGTCTCAGAGAGAACAGATTTACTAGAACGGTACCGGGGCTTTAGCTATGAGAATTCATGGGAGAAACCTGGGTTACTTTCTCTAGATGGTCCTTAGGACATTTAACAGCATTATTCAAAGTCATGGTTGGGTACAGTAAATAAGGAGTTGCATTAGTGTTGATAACCAGAGGACACAGAGGATTGGCAGAAGAAGCAGAACTAACATATGGAAACATTTTTGTAAACAATGCGTTGTTGCGGTCTGAATGGTCTGCTTGAAAAAGATGGTAAAAGTAGATTAAACACCAACATGCAGAAGATAATTGGATAAATACTCAGAGTAAAACTGTTGGACTATGGGAAATGAGAAAGGATGCGTAACTAATTGGATAGCTTTACCATAGATCTGGCACAGGACCAATTTGACTTTGTTGTGCGCTGTGTCAAACTATAGCTGGAAGTTTCCCTTTTTGAGACTGTGTATGGGATTGTTGGGTGTCCATTAACTTACCATCCCTACTGCTGAGAAAGCTTGCGAGGTCAAAGTGCACCAATTGACTTGTTAAAAGCTGACCCATGCGCTTTGCCGAGTCTCTTGGCCTATCACAGGCCTCAACAGTGACATTCAGCTCACCAGTAGTTGCTGACCAGAGGCCAGCAGCTCCTGGATCCTGAACACTGAAGTTCGAGGCCTACTCTTTATGCTATCTAATGGCGAGAAGGTGGGGCTTTTTTTTTGCTTCTGGCAGGGTGAAGGGGAGAGGGAGGATCAGTGAGGTGGAGGAAAGAGTAGCAGGATGGCTGTCAAGGCCTCCGCTTTTCCCAATTCCCCTTCCACTGATTGCCCCCAGAATGGGGCTAATCATGACACCCCCTCCAAACTGGCAGGCAGATTGCCCTGGCTACATACTTAGGGAGCCAGTTATTTTTTTCGCCTGTTGGGACGTAGGTAATTAGGGAGGTGGTCGGTTGAGGCCTTTCAGTGAAAGTTTAATCGACCACTTAAGGGCCTTCATTGCTGGTGAGCTGAGGAAGTCCTCAACAGACCTTCTCAACCAGAGCTCAAATGATGAGAGCACGGGAAAGGAGGGAGATATCCTGCCAGGGGCCAACTTAGCCAATTATTCCCCTTCCTGCTACCTCATGGGAGGGGAATATCGTGTCCTATGATACTTTGTAAAACAGAACCTGGTGGTTATACAGTCATAGAAAGCCTTGTAAAGTTAAATGTCACAGTGCTTAATGCACTTGCTTTCTTTTAATCAAATGTGGTTTTTGTTTCAGATCCAAGTGTTTCATGGATTCAATGTGAATTGGTTAATCGCAGGAGAAGGCACAGACCTTGTGCAGGCATGATATCTGAATTTATATTAACATAGACCTGCTGTTATTTCAAGATATTTTGCAGTGATGTTAGGCAGAAATGAAATCATGAACATGAATACATCTGGACGTACTGTCATAGAATGATTTAATCAATGTATATAATGACATATTTTGTATTAAAGAAGCACCATTAAATTTATGCATTAAAGAGTTGTAGGTTTGTAATGATGACAGAACACTGATTGCTAACGATACATCACTGAGGTAGCAGTCAGTTCTAGTGGTGCAGTGTCAGCGCCCTTACCTCAGGACCCTCGAGTCTGGGTTCAAGTCCCACCTGTCTCAGAGATGTGTTACAAAATGTTTGAACAGAGTGACTTAGCAAATAAATTTTAGGGCTCTTGTGGTGAAGTGATAGTGTCTCTACCTGTGGGCTAGAAGGCCTGAATTCAAGTCTTACTGGCCCCAGAGGTGTGTCGTAATGTATCCGAACAGATTGATTACAGGAACGATCATGGATGTGACTCATTTATATTCTTGTGATTTCCAGCAGGCGTTAATTATACATCAATTGTACTGTGTGCAGATCGATGGCATTGAATGAATTGTTACTTCAGCGCATATAAAAAGGCACATTACTGAGGTTATTTAGCTCGCAACAAGCATCGTACTTTCTTCAAGTGTAAACAAAATATGTGAATATGGTAATGAAATTAACCAAGCAAGAGACCTCCTGTTATGCTAAAACACCAATTTATGCAGTGGAGCTGCATTAATAATTTAATATAATCAACTGTTTACGCTGTTGTGAAATAGGCTTGGATGAAGAATGCCCTTTGGCCCATTCTTTCAAAACATCAAATCTTGTGATCTGGCCATAGCAGCATTTACCAGTTTCTCATGTGAGTCCAGAATCCTGGCTTCAATCAGCATTCCTGGCAAACCACTCCGTATTTTCATCATCTAATGTATAAAGAAATACTTCCCAGTGTCTCTTAAAGAGTTGTTGGGAAAATTTAAGTGTCTGCATATGGAAACAAAGCTTACAAATGATGTTGAATATTTTCAGATTTTCTACAGACTTCATGCTGATTCAGAAAAAAATTAATTTGCAATGTAGGCAAGAAAATGGGGAAAGTCAAGAATCTGTTGCTCATCCTTAATTGCCCTTGAACTGAGTGGCGTGCAGGGTTATTTCAAAGGGCATTTAACAGTCACCACTGATGTACATCTTATGCACAGATAGACCAGACCAGGTAAGGACAGCAGATTCCTTCTCTAAAGGCCGTTGGTAAACCAAACGGGTTTACAATGACAATCAGTGATAGCTCCATAGTTATTATAACTGAGATGAACTTTTGATTCCACATTTATTAATTGAATGTAAATTACACCAGCTGATATGGCAGGATTGTCTCCTTGTCCCTGGAGTATTAACATGGGCTTCTGGATCTGTGACCTTATCACTGGACCAATGTCTGCCCAACAACAAGCGAGGGACAGAAAGGAAAGGAATAGAATGTGGAGGCATGAAATGGATTCTGCAGGAAGCAGATGGAGGATGCAGCTCTTACTTCTGATTGATGGCTGAGGAAATAAATCTGCTTGTATATGAGGGGGTGGCAAGGATTCTTCTTACAAAAACAAAGTTGCTGGAAAAGCTCAGCAGGTCTGGCAGCATCTGTGGAGGAGAAAACAGAGTTAACGTTTCGGGTCCAGTGACCCTTCCTCAGAACTGATGGTGGCTGGGAAAACGTCAATTTATATGCAGAAAACAGGGAGGGGGACGGGGCAGGGAGTAAACGATAGGATAGACCCCAAAGAGAGAGAAGGACAGTTGGACAGACAAAGAAGTTGCTAACAATCAGGTTGGGAGGGTGAGTAGTTGTTAATGTGGACTGTTAGTGACTAACAACAGGGGGTGTGTAGTGGCAGACTATGTGGTAACAAGGCCTGGTGTGTGGGGTGGGGGGCTGGGACATGGGAGAGTTTAGGCCCTAAAATTATTGAACTCAATATTGAGTCCGGAGGGCTGTAGGGTCCCCAAGTGGAAAATGAGGTGTTGTTCCTCCAGCTTGCGTTAGGCTTCACTGGAACACTGTAGAAAGCCAGAGACAGCGATGTTGGCCAGAGAGCAGTGTGGTGCATTGAAGTGGCAGGCAACAGGTAGTTCAGGGTCTTTTCTGCGAGCAGAAAGTAGATGTTCTGCGACGCGGTCGCCAAGTCTACGCTTCGTTTCCCCAATGTAGAGGAGACCACATTGTAAGCAGCGAATGCAGTAGACTAGATTCTTGGAAGTGCAGGTGAAGTGTTGCTTCACCTGGAAGGTATGTTTGGGCCCTTGGATAGTGGGGAGGGTGGAGGTAAATGGGCACGTGTTGCACCTTTGCCGGTGACAGGGGAAGGTGCTGTAGGGCTGTGGGGAGGTGTTGGGGGTGAAGGAAGTGTGGACCAGGGTGTCCTGGAGGGAACTGTCCCTGCGGAAGGCGGACAAGGGAGGGGAGGGGAATATGTAACTGATGGTGGCATTTTGCTGGAGGTGGAAGAAATGGCATCTGATGATCTTCTGGATGTGGATGCTGGTGGGATGGTAGGTGAGGATAAGGGGAACCCTATCGCTGTTGCGGGAGGGAAGAGAAGGGGTGAGGGCAGAAGTGCGGGAGATGATTCGGACCCGATTGAGGGACCTGTTGACAACGGAGCTGGGGAATCCTCGGTTGAGGAAGAATGTGGACATTTCGGAGGGTCCCTTGTCGAAGTTGGCCTCAACTTAACATATGCGATGGAGATGGAGGAACTGAGAAACTGGGATGGACCCTTTACAGGAAGTGGGGTGTGAGGATGTAACAAACCTGCTGACTCCCACAGCTACCTGGACTATACATCCTCACAACGCACTTCCTGTAAAGAGTC
This sequence comes from Ginglymostoma cirratum, assembly GCA_024137785.1. Classification (NCBI taxonomy): domain Eukaryota; kingdom Metazoa; phylum Chordata; class Chondrichthyes; order Orectolobiformes; family Ginglymostomatidae; genus Ginglymostoma; species Ginglymostoma cirratum. Next base: position 14,350,984 of record JAHRHZ010000139.1, on the reverse strand, counting down.
CATCCTATTTTCTCAGTTCCTCCGTCTCCATCACATATGTTCAGATGAGGCCAACTTCGACAAGGGAGCCTCCGAAATGTCCACATTCTTCCTCAACCGAGGATTCTCCAGCTCCATTGTCGACAGGGCCCTCAATCGGGTCCGACACATCTTCTGTACTTCTGCCCTCACCCCTTCTCTTCCCTCCCGCAACAGCGATAGGGTTCCCCTTATCCTCACCTACCATCCCACCAGCATCCACATCCAGAAGATCATCAGATGCCATTTCCGCCACCTCCAGCAAAATGCCACCATCAGTTACATATTCCCCTCCCCTCCCTTGTCCGCCTTCCGCAGGGACAGTTCCCTCCAGGACACCCTGGTCCACACTCCCTTCACCCCCAACACCTCCCCACAGCCCTACAGCACCTTCCCCTGTAACCGGCAAAGGTGCAACACGTGCCCACTTACCTCCACCCTCCCCACTATCCAAGGGCCCAAACATACCTTCCAGGTGAAGCAACACTTCACCTGCACTTCCAAGAATCTAGTCTACTGCATTCGCTGCTCACAATGTGGTCTCCTCTACATTGGGGAAACGAAGCGTAGTCTTGGCGACCGCGTCGCAGAACATCTACTTTCTGCTCGCAGAAAAGACCCTGAACTACCTGTTGCCTGCCACTTCAATGCACCACACTGCTCTCTGGCCAACATCTCTGTCTCTGGCTTTCTACAGTGTTCCAGTGAAGCCTAACGCAAGCTGGAGGAACAATACCTCATTTTCCGCTTGGGGACCCTACAGCCCTCCGGACTCAATATTGAGTTCAATAATTTTAGGGCCTAAACTCTCCCATGTCCCAGCCCCCCACCCCACACACCAGGCCTTGTTACCACATAGCCTGCCACTACACACCCCCTGTTGTTAGTCACTAACAGTCCACATTAACGACTACTCACCCTCCCAGCCTGATTGTTAGCAACCGCTTTGTCTGTCCAACTGTCTTTCTCTCTCTTTGGGCTCTATCTTATTGTTTGCTCCCTACCCCACCCACCTCCCTATTTTCTGCATATAAACTGACGTTTTCCCAGCCACCATCAGTTCTGAGGAAGGGTCACCGGACCCGAAACGTTAACTCTGTTTTCTCCTCCACAGATGCTGCCAGACCTGCTGATCTTTGTTTTTGTTCCTGATTTACAGCATCCGCAGTTCTTTTGGTTTTTATTAAGGATTCTTCTTATGCTGCAGGGCAGCCTCCATGTAGCACAACATTATAGCATCCAGGCAAAGACTATTTCTCAGGGTCAACACTCACCGCATCTGGGGTGCGGATCTTGAGAACAAAACTAAGAAGCTGTCAGGAAAGAATGATCCAACAGATGTATTTACCAAGAAATGGTGCAGCTATTCATAATCACTGTTTGTCACCCAGATACCGATTTACTCCTGGTCCATGTCATACCCTCACACAATCCAATAGCTTTTCCCTTGGCACCTCATTTTTTTAAGCTGCATCTTTCAACTGGTGGCCCTGATATACTGGTCAGTTCAAAACTTCCCACATCTAATAATTCTGCCCCAATCCACTTGTGGTGTATGGTCAAGTATGGCCATTCAGATTGGCTGTGAGTTAGATATCAATCACTCTCTGTATGTGCTCAGTCAATTGAGAGCATCTCAAATTAAAGCAAAATACTATAGATGCTAGAGATTGGAAATAAAAATAGAAAATGCCAGAGAAACTCAGCAGATCTGGCATATTTATGGAGAGAGAAAAACTGAGTTAAAGTTTCAAGATGATATGACTCTTCATCAGAACTTAAACAAGACGGTAAATAGTGGTTTAGGAAATGTTGATTGATCTGTTCCATTTGCTCCTTCTCTCCTTCTGTCAATAGTCTGAAAAAAACTGAGTGTCCGTCTCCCTTTGGTTCTAGGGAAGAGTCATATTGGACACAAAATGTTAGTTCTGATTCTCTCTCCACAAGTGCTGCTGGACCTGCTGGATTTCTCCAGCATTTTCTTTTTTTCTTTCAAGGCATCTTAAGTCACCTATCCCACACAATATAAGGCAACAGGCCCCAAATACAATGGAGTTTGGGAATCCCATTGCATAGGTTTCTTGAATAAAACCCACACTTAAATGGTGAGAAAATTAGGGGATGAGCAACTCAAAGATTTTTCATTAGTTGTGGCATAGTATAATTGGGATTTCTGATCTTGCCCCTCATCACGCCTGCTGTCATGCAGGGATGCCCACAAATGCCTAAAAACTGCATACAAGGTAAGAGCTACCTGAAGTTGTTCTTGCAGCCTACACTGCAGTTTTAATTTGTCTTCCATGTTAAAACAGCCTACAGTTACCAGTAACTCCTAACAAGCTGCTACCACTGTGTCATACAGTCGTACGTTATACAATACAAGTCTTGCTGCACAGATTCCAGAGGTTATAGCCATCAAACTTGAGGACCTCGCTCTTGCTGAAACACAGGGTGCAGGCGAGATCAAGCAAATGAAGGTAAGCAGAAGGGGAACAGGAAGGTGTATGTGCAAATGATAGTGTAACTGCTATCATATTTAACTATTACCACCTTCCCTTGTGCTTCCTGACCTGCAACAATCTAAGGAAATTTGAGAAGAAAGTCCTTCGATAGCCACTTGCCTCCCTGACTAAATTCTAGATGGAGCTTAAGGTGTTGAGGACATGAATTTACAAAACACACTCCAAATCATATTCTCTGCAGGGCGTAAAATGCTGCTCAAGTGAAGAATTGTGTCGCTCGAAACAAGTTTTAGGGGCCTGCTCACATAATTATTTGATTCTTTTGTCCTCTTTCTGTGCTTGTGCAAGCAGTGTAAAATTCACCTTTTTGTGTCTATCAGTCATTTGAAGCTTAGTAAATGGCTCGCATGCTGCATTTTGTGGTCTGTACTATACCTGAATGGGTGAGAATTTTTCACCCATTCAAAGTTGATAGATGGAAAATCTAGCCCCACTCCAAACTGGAATGCTGGCAAACAGACCCATTTAATGAGGCAGGGGACAAAAGGTGATGAAATATTTTCAGCTCAAATATCATAATCATGTGGCCCACTATCAAAAATTAATTCAAAACTGCTGCTGAGTCACAGGAAAAACCAAATAAGAATGTGTAAAATAGTGAAATTAAAAAAAGATGATTGAAGAATTTTTTTTAAGAAAACGCTTAGAGACCATTAAACGTGGTAGTTAAGTTAATCTGCTATATCTAAATAGGCATTATGTATTGATTCCATGCTTCAGTGCTCATAATTACTGCTGCAGCCTCTATCACACAGCAATCTTAAAAGTACCATTTTAAGGACTTTTTTTCTTCCACAGTGTGGAAAGTATGTGGGAAATAGTGATTGCAGGATAGTGGAAACAGTACTACTGCATATTTAACTTGCTAATCATGCTCCTCTCATATAAATGCAATCAAAAGTTATGTGCGTATGTGCAGCCATAATATTTCTGTCGAGAGGTTGCATATCGCAGAATAGACTCAAAATCTTACATTTTTAATGTTTCCCTTTTAATATTTCAAGCAAGACTTGTCTCATAATCTATGAATATTAGAAGTGAGTAAAAATGAAAGCATTTCAAAACTCTCAAGATTGTTTCAATTTCAAATATTGTGTTATGATCTATTTTAAACATTGGCTATTAAACAACAGGCATACGGAATACTTCAGCAAACTTCCAAACTCATTTAGTAGCCTGCTACCCGTGTCTCAATCACCAGCCCCCCTTTCCCTCAGTCACATAATCACGCTCGAACTTTTCACCCAAGCTTGATGTTTCTCTTTACAACTTAATGACTTTGTTCGTCTTTTCTCCTGCTCATTCCAGCCTGGCAAAGGCCACCAGTGATGGCCTTTGCTTCTTCATTTAGATGTTATCTTTTGCAATACCATATGCCATTCTCCTTCCAAATTGCCTGCCCTGTTCACGATCAAGTCCCTGGTGGGAGCTGGGGAGGGTGTGTAACAACCTACATTTTTCTTGCCCTTGTTTCAAGACTGAAAATTCTACATCTTCAACAACGTTCAGCAGTCAAGATGAGTTTACAAGCCATTGCAAGAGTCTGCGTTAGAAAACTCATCCTATTGCAGCTTCCTGCAATTTAGAAGTTCAGTTTTGACCTACTATATTGCAGAGAACAATGTGGGTAGATATTACCCAGTTGTATTCAGCCAAATTGGCAATAATGTGGAAGGTAGGGGAAATCACTCTCCTTTCATGAATGTAGCAACATGTAATCTTTTGTAAGTATTCATGTGCTATCTATCAAATGCCATTTCTGCTGATTGCCTGTGTATTTCAAGAATCTAACATAATGAAGAACAAACAATTTTTAAAAATATTTTACAACTTCACCATGAGCCCATCAAAATCACATTGCAATACAAACGCTGTACAATGTATTTAGTACATCAGGTGAGAAACAAGCTTGGAAATGCAACGAAACTGGTGGGATCAGGTCATACAAGATATTGGGCCTTGGGCTTCATTCACAAATCACTGATGAATTGCAAACCCCAACACTATGACTAACTGTCAACAAAGATAACCACCAACCAGAAATATAGTTGAATAATGCATTAATGAGATTTGATTTGGAGTTGAGTTCCTTGGCCTTCCTTCTTTGAGCACTTGTTTTGTCAAGCAAACTAATTGCTACAATAACCATGTGATCAATGCCTTTTTTTACTTCCCTGTTGTACTTTAAAGTAATTAAAGAGTCTTACGCTGTACTGAACCCCAGTGTGATGTAAATGTAATGATAAAGATCATTGAAATACAATCAACATTCCATCCAAGGTGTAGCTCAAGTACACTTTCTCATGGATGCTTTATTTTTTTTCCCCTGTTTTGGAGGAATAGTGGTGAAATAGTGGAAGGATTTCCAGGCTGATTATCAGCCGGCTCATGTGTTGAATGTTACCTCCCTAACCAAAAGGTCCTGATGATGTGGGACTTGAACCAGGAGACTCTGGCCTAGAGTTACCTACTCTGCTACAAGACCACCCTGTGCATCCAATCTTTGGGAGGTGGGGGCATAATGGCCATCTCCCCGGATAAATAACCCAGAAACCCAGGCTAATGGTCTGGAGATATTGGTTTGAAACCCACCCTGGCAGACGGTGAAATTTGAATTCAATAAAAAGATGGTCTACTTGTAACAGCTGTTGATTGGTGTAAATGAAAACTCATTTGGTTCATTCATGCCCTTCAGGGAAGGAAATCTGCCATTCGTACAATCTCTGGCCTACAGGTGACTCCAGACTAATGATTCTTGATTATCTCTGAGCAAAAAGTGCTGGCCAGAGATGTCCACGTCCCATGAATGCATTAAAAATATCTCATAAGCGTTCATGTTGAACTTTCTACATCACATTGTTTCAGGCAAATGAATACATTTCAGCGTAGAGAATAGGTAGCACCTTTTTCTCCTGTTCCCCTCTGGCTTTCCATAGTTTGGTCTTTGATGAGCAAATAGTGGGAATGACAAGGCTTCCAGAGTTATATAATGTTTAATATATGACATTGATAGTATGATGTGTCAGTAATGAAAACATGATTGCGCTTTATCTGCCCAAGCAACAAGTACAAATACCTTTATTGTGACTGAAATCATCATTCATACTTTTGCTATCTCTAGACTGGCTACGCCAATGCTCTCCTGGTTCACATCCCATCTTTCACCTCCCACTATCAGCTCATTCACAGTTTTGCTTCCCATATCCTAAACTAGAACAGGTCCCATGAAGCCATCACTTCTATGCTCACAGTCAACTGACAATTCAAGATTGAAATTTCAATCCTTATTTTCAAACTCCTTTTGAAGCCCTCCTTGTCCTCATGCTCTCTGCCAATCTTACAACCCTCCCAGAGCCCTGTATTCCCTCAACTTAGGCCTTATGGATTCCCCACTCCTGTCTAAGCACCAGTGCTCAGAAACCTTTCTCTTTCTATTTCCCTTTTTCCATTTCTCCGTTTGCCTATCTGCCTCTCTCTTCTTCTTTAATACTTTCTTTAGTAGTCAGGTCTAGTAATATTCTTTGCTCACGTCAACTTTTGCACTATGTAAATGCAGTTATTGTTGTTATAATACTGTTCACACAGAGGCAATTGCATGGCTGGGTCTACCTCTTTAAATAGGAAAAATATTAGCCATTATCATGTATAAAGGTCTAAAGGTTTCCATTTTTGGTGGAATGCTGTGCTGCCAGGGAGAGTCAAAGTGGGTCAGTTTAGGCACATAGGCATTTCAGAGGTGGTGGAGCATGCAATTTATCAGCAATTGCGGCTAATGCAGCTCAACAACAATATACACTCAGCTCCTTTAAAGCAGGACTATATCCCAAGGCACTTCAGTGAAATGCTATCAAACTCTGTATTCACAGAAAAGCTTCACAACTTCTGCTCTCATGCTTAATGAAATGATGCTGTGTGAGTGTGGTTGGTAATCTGATTCCTGATTCCATCATCAAAATAACCAAAATGCAAACGTTTAATTTAGGAAAATTATAGTGATAGTGTGAAGGATGGTCACGTGATGCAAGAATTAGCTTGTTAGCTGCAGCCCTGATAAACAAAATGCTGCCAGATTGCTATTACAATGTTACTTAAGAAGGTATTGGTTTTGTATAATACAATGTGGCAGCCTGGGCTACATTCTGTAAGTATGTGGGGTCAATTTACACCAATATTAAATTGGTGTATTTAATGGAAGTCAACTGCTGTACAGAAAAACCTATTTGGGAAAATATCGCACAAGGCGTTTATCATTGATAAATCTCTCCTCATAATGAAAAGGAAAATTTCTAAGGCAGATAAAATTTATCCTTCTGTTATAATTCCACAAGTCAAAATGATCATATTCAAAATGCATGAGGAAAGGACCCTTTGTCATGCCAATTCTACAAATTGTAATTCCCGCCAAAATCTATTCTGTTTTCCTTTCCTGTTCCCCTTCTCATTGCAAAGCCTCTTCCATCTGTACATATTGCCTGATGAGGAAAATGAATGTTTCAGTCTCCAGATGTGAATAGGACCATATTGATACCAAGAGAATGCCAAAGGTCTGAATCTAAAATAACACATGAGTACGGTGTGAGATTGTTTTATCATCAGGGAGCAGTATGGGGTAGCACAGCAGAAGTAGGGAATGAACCAAGTCATCCCAAGATATACACTCATACATTCATAAACATGCTGATATGTTTAACTTCTGTGAATGGTCCATTGTTGTTAAAATCTATGGTAAGCCAAATAATGTAACGTGTTGAACTGTTGCAGTCAGAATGGGATATAGAAGTGAAGTAAAATCAATCGTTGTTATTAGATATGTGACAGTTATTCTTTGATTCAATGGTTTTTCAGGTGTACTTAGCTTTTATATGAATTCTTATTTTTAAGCTTTCTTGCTTTTACTGTCTTCTCCCCACATGGAGAGAGGAAAGGAGCGAGAGCATGACAGTGGGATGTTTTCTGTCTGCAGGCTCTGGATTCCTCTCCTAAAGTGCTACTTTTGACACTTAAAACTGTTTAATACTCTGCATCTCAATCAATCAAAAGGCTGCTCTCAGGCAGTATTTTGTTAACTTGAAAGATTCTCAATTCTGCTCAGTCTTGAATCCTCACTCCTACAGCTTCTAAAAAAATAACGTTGTGTTGCATAGCTCAACAATTTACACAGTGTTTGATGTCAGATTACAAAACATTTCTGGAATTCCAGTTATAACAGTCCAATGTTCATATCAGTTTATAGTCCCAAAAACTTGAGAAATATGTGGTCTCCTACACATTAAATACATAATTGTATTCAAAATGATACAGCTGACTATGGTATAAATGGCCAAAATATAGATGAGGGTATGGATATTTTTGAAGCAATGCCACAATATTTGACAATTACTTTAATCTGAGAACAAAAAAAATGCTTGAAAGTATAAGATTTAACAACAGAGCTCAGCATCCATTGTGATCCATAGATAATTTCATAAATAATCTCTACGGATTGTACGGTGGAAAGCTGTGCCTATGGAGCTTTGAAATAAAAATGTATAAAAGACAGAATTGTTGTTGCAATTATTGGTGAATCTTTGTCAGATTGTGAGCTGAGAATTGTGTGTGATTTAACATCAACACTCCTCTCTTTTGAGCCTGCTCTAAGCCTGACCTCAAAGGTAGTTGAAAATATTCTATGATTTCTAAGAGACAGAATGATACAGGCCAAGAGAAACCAAGTGAAGAACAGGTGGTCTAGGGAAACAAAAATAGTTACTGTCCAATCAGTCAGTCATGGGGCAAATGGTAGAAGATTTATTTGGGCTTTCGAGACTCATGGTGAGACCCAGAAAGCAGAAAGAATCTATTGAAATTACTTTCATCAGCTTAAGAGAATTGTTTCATGCTGTCAAGAGGAAGTAAATCTGAGACTATACAGGCATGGTGGAAATGTTTTCCATTTGTCTCATCACTCAAGTACTTTCAGATGACAGAGGTGTTGACACATATGTGGTCTACATATATTAGTATCGTATTTTAAGTTTTGGATTTTAAATTAGTGGCATATGAGTGTTGGTCCATTTTTATGAAGCGGTTTAATCATTAACGAGGTCAGTCTCACTGAAACCATGATTTTAAACCAGTACATGGCTCCTGGAAAGTTAATGGAAGTTTATTCTTTTTGTAGAGGTTTACAACAGGAGAGAAAGAGAATACTGAAAGACATGAGCCTTGCTTTGAGGTTTGGATTAATCAAGGATTGAGTTTAGCTTGGCAAAACACACAGATTGGAAAGCTTTTTGGAAGTTTGAAGAAGGCCTGACTGGAATCAGGTGCCAGTATATTGTCTCCTAGAAAAGCGGGATTGTTCGGAACAGTTAAGAGAATAAGTTACCTCAGTGAAAGAGTTTAGTTCATAAAATTTGCAGATCAAGAGTGTTTGATTGGAAGCCTATATTGTTTATTCAAAGCTGAGAGCGTCTAAAATTTCAGTTGTATAAATATTCTAGGGAAAAGACCTCAGAACTGGAGAAATGCATTTTTGTCAAATCTACAGATTGGACAAGGAAGGAAAATTGGTCTGGATTTTCATTTATTGTTAAGTTATAGTGTTGAGGAGTAGATGGGCATCTGTTTTGCCATGTGTTTTAAATCCTTTCAAAATGTGTTATATCTGGATGGCTTGGTTTGGTTTGTTTTATTTTAATTTCTCCTTCTGTTTTATTGTCAAACCATACCTACAGCCTTGTGAACTTGCATTCCAGTGAACACACTTTAAATAAGAATCAAAATATAGTCAGACCAGATTTCAATTTTGAATAGCAAAATTATCAACAAAACAAATTGTTCAAGAATAAAGTCATACAGTCATAGAGCCATTCTACATGGAAAGAGACTTGTCGGTCCAACTTGTCCATGCCAACCATGTTTCCTGAACTGAACTAGCCCCATTTCCCTGCACTGGACCTATATCCCTCTAAACCTTTCCTATCCATGTGCCTGTCCAAATGTCGTTTAAATGTTGTAATTGTATTCGCCTCTACCACTTCGTCTGCAGTTCATTCCATTCATACGCCACCCTCTGTATGAAAAAATTTGCCCTTAGGTCCCTTTTCAATCTTTTCCCTTTCACCTTAAACCTATGCCCTCTGGTTTTGGACTTCCCTACTCTTGGGAAAAGACCCTGTCTATTTATCCTATCCATGCACCTCATGTTTTTATAATCCTCTGTAAGGTTATCCCTCAGACTCCTACACTCTAGGGAAAACAGTCCCAGACTATCCAGCCTCTCGTAACTCAAACCCTCCAGTCCTGCTAACATCCTTGTAAATACTTTCTGCACCCTTTCCCTTTAATAACATGCTTCCTGTAGCAGGGTGATCAGAATTGTACACCGTACACGGAGCAACACATGCTCAAGAGTAACGTTTGAAATTTTCACCTTCCAAAGCAGAATTATCAGTACCAGACACAGAGATAATGTTAAGTAAGCAGCAATCCTTCAGTATCATGATTGAGGTTGGGGAAAAGTCAGTGCATGAGTACAGTAAACCAGGAGGGTGATTAACTATATCTGATTTAATCAACCAATTGAAAGAAATAGTTTGCACACTTCAACACTGATCTATCATCAGATTGAGAATAATGATTTGCATGCCCAAAATGATGATGTGAGTGCATGCAACTACATGGAAGCCAGACAAATGTCCATAGACTTAGGTCACGGACAAGGAGAAATCGTAACTGGCTAAGAAATCCAGGACATTGCAAAGGAGAAGGTCTTGATTTTACGAAGCCGCTGAGATTAAACATCCCCCAGATGTTGTTAATGGCCATCCATTGGAATCAGCATAGAAGAGATCCTCTGCAAAAGACATTTAAGAGATTAAGAGTTCTATGGATGAGGTAATGGACCAACTATCTGGGTTAGCAGGAATGATGTCTTCTGAGAAGAACATCCAAGAGATAAAAGGTCCTCCGATGGAGAGAGAGTTCACAGACCATTCATGGCCAAGTTCAGTATCATGGTCAATAGTCCTTAAGCCAACAATTTGCCAATCTTCTAAGTCTGAAAGGACTATGCTGTGGAAGAATTGAGAAAGCTCCAGACTGCTTGAATTTTTAAGGTCAGAGAATAGCGAGAGATGGGATAGCGCTAAATGCAATTTAATAGATGAATATATAAATGTGAACTACTTGGAGGAAAGCAGAGGGAAGATATTGTGTAAGGCAATGTTTCTGAAAGGTTAAAGCTGGAGTCTCCAATAAGTACCACTCAATGTGACAGTGATCACACAGTCTCAGATGGGAAAATTTGGAGATTGGCTCTGGATCTTGAAGCAGACAAATAAGTAATCGAAACCTTCGAATAGACTTACATAATGAGCATCACCAGGAAACCTCATGTGCCAGAAGAGAATGGCTTGAGAAGCAGCTGATGCTGGTCCATGGGCCCAATGTTATTTTCAATAAGCTGCCAGTACCCATGCTGTTGTTGAGGGGTCCAATTTTCAGCTAACTCTTGCCTCATCAGCAGCTTTCCTGTGCTAAATGCTGGCAGGAAGGAATCAAAGTGGGGAGGCCTTCACCATTGAATGGTTGTGATTGTCAGATGTGTTGTGGAGATGAAAGGAGGGCTCCTGCTCCTGTTGATTTTCCATCAAACTGTAGAGATTGGAACCAGGTCAGCCGGCTGAGAATCATAGAATGTGAGACTGGGGCTATTACCCGGGTCCAATCAGGGAGCCCTGGCTGATATATGAAAAGGTGAATGACAGAGGTGCTGACACTCTGGTAGCTGACTTTGAATGAGGCTGTACTAAAGAAAAGGACAGTTCATGTGTAAATATGATGATGATGGTAGCAGACACCAGCCTCTGGGGAGTTATTTCACTGGCAACAAGAGTAAACCATGATCCTGAAGAAACTCGCTTTCACTAGTCATCTTCGAGTTGCGGTAAGCATTTCAAAAATCATACCTTTGTTTGGGGAGCTTGACTTGTTCAACTCTGCCATTGAGGACTCGGCCCAGTAAGTGGAAAGAATGCTTTATGTTTTTCAAGCAATCAACATTGTGGCAGATGAAAAGCGACAAGTAATTCTCCTTATAACCTGCAGATCTGCAACTTTCTGTTCTCGTGAGCCTGGCTTTCCCTGAGGGACCATATATTAAAGCCTTTCAAGAATTGACGGACACAGTTAAGGAATATTACAACCCCAAACTTGCTGTAATTCTGAGATGCTATCATTTTTACTTGGCAATTTGAGAACCAGAGGAATCAGTACCGGGATTTTGACTAGCTTAAGATGACTGACAGAAGCCTATGACTTTGGGCTTTTGTAAATGAGATGCTCAGAGACTGTTTGGTATGTGGGATTAATGATGTAGTCATGCAAAAATGCCATCTAACTGAAGCCCAACTGAACTTCAAACAGGCGCTACAACCATCTGTTTCATTGGAAAATGTGGCAAGTGGACCGTATGAGTTACAGGTTATTCTGATGGAAGTAGACACCCTCGCCAACCAGTCTGAGCGTGGGCAACACGCCTTGCATAGCCTCACTCAGGACATATCCTGATCAAATCTGGGTTGTGCCCTCAGCAAAGTCCCAAAACAAAGCCAAGTCTCGGCCAAACTGTTAAAATTTTCTTCACTGAGGGCAATCAAAGTCGTCCCAGCTCCCATTTCTGTCCACAAGTTTAGGTAATTTCTTGGGCTGGTAGGTTATTACGGAAAGTTCATACGTAACCTGGACTCCATCCTGGTACCTTTGCATCAACTCTGAAAAAAGGGTCAGCCTTGGAAATGGTCTCAAAGGCAAGCCCAAGCCTTCAGTGAAGTAAAGTAACAGCTATCATCCTCTAATGTGTGAGCACAGTATGATCCCAAGAAAGATCTGGTGTTGACATGCAATGCCTCCCCGTATGGCATCCTGTTGGTATTAGATCATAGATAGCCAAACTGGGGGGAATGATTATTAGCATATGCATCCAGGACTTTGGCTAATAGGGTGTAAATACACCCAGATGCAGAAAGAAGGACTGACAGTCATATTTGGAGTCAGGAAGTTCCACTGATACCTTTATGGATGAACCACAAACCCCTGCTTGGTCTGCTTAAAGAGGATGAGGCAGGGCTGCCCAAAGCTTTGGGCCACACTTGGCTCTAATACTAAGAGCTTATAATTACAAGCTAATTACACCATTCAGGAGGCCAAGTAGAGAATGCAGATGCATTGAGTCACCTCCCACTAGCAGATACACCACCAGTGGTACTCCTAATGGGAGTGATATTAAATTTTCTGGACAATATCAGACTTTGGACGCAGAAGTATCCAGTCCTTTCAAAACTGAAACAGCTGATAGTGATGGGAGACACTAAGGGGCCATCACAACCAGAAATGAAACCTTGTTTGGGCCCGGAGAGACCAGCTTACAGTAGTGAATAGCATATTGTTATGGGGAGCAAGAGTGATTGTCCCGAGCAAAGGTCAGGACCAAACACTGGCTGAACTCCACCAGGGCCATCTAGGGGTCTCCAAATTGAAGATGTTGGTGAGAAGTTATGTCTTGGGGCCAGGATTGGAAACCAACATGGCTGCTTTGGTGAGCAGTGCCCAGAGTGCCAAGAAGAACAAACATCACCACCAACAGTTTGCCTACATGCGTGGGACTGGCTTGGTAAACTTTAGACTTGGCTGCACGTTGGCTATGCAGGTCCTTTCAAGGGTTCAATGTTCTTAATCATTGTAGATGCCCACTGAAAATGGCTGGATGTGCCTAGGGTCCGTCGAACACAGGAACAATGATAGAAAAGCTGCACTCATCTTTTCCAACACACAGAGTCCTGGAAATTTTGGTCACAGAAAGCAGACCATCATTTGCCAGCAGTGAATTTTGTTGTTTCTTAAAATCAAATGAAATTCAACATATAGGGACAGCTCCATACCATCCAACATCCAATAGCCTAGCAGAAAGAGCTGTCCAAACTTCGATGGCTGGCTTGAAGAATCAGCCTACAGTTTTGCCAGCTACCACTTTGTCATGGTTCTTATTTGATTACAGGACCACCCCACATGCAGCTGTAGGGATAGCAGCGGCAGAGTTGCTAATGGGTTGAAGACTTTTGCACCTTGAGACTGATTTTCCTGGACCTGAGGCAAACACCAATGCCAGACACAACACTGCACCAAGTCAGAGAGGTACAGGGGATGAAGTTTGGTGTAAGAATCATGGAAGTGACCCCACGTAGGGAAGAGGCATGGTTGATGTGAAGTGAACACATAAAGTTCGGGTAGGTGCAACAATCCTGAACAAGAATGTGGATCATATGAAAGCCGCAAATTCGCAAATGGTGAGGCAACAAAACATGCCCAGCCCTTGAAACAGTCAGAAAGGCTGCTGGAACCTGTGGGTTCGCCCTCTTCAGCAAGCATTGTCGAGTCCTCACAATCAGAGATGGACATGATGTCTTTGTCGTGGAAGAAGAGCAGAAAATTCTACCGAGTCACTCCTGGCGCAAGAGGCGAGCTCCTGTGCATTACGCACTGCCTGTATCAGAAGCTGAGTCAGAGGAATCCGACCCAGCGCTAAAATGCTCCAGGACAGCCTCCAAGAAAAAGGGTTGGTTTATGTCCTCAGACCCAGAGGAGGAGGGATATGGTGATTGGGATGAGTTCAGCCAGCTGGAACTCATAGAACATGAACTTCCAGATTGGGGCTCTTAGTCTGGTTCAATCCGGGAGCCCTGGCTGGCAGGTAAAAAGGGGCGTGTCAGAGATACTGACACTCTAGTACCTGACTCTGAATGAGGCAGTACTAAAACCAAGGATAGTTCATGTGTAAATAAAGGGTGACTTGGCGATGGATAATGACCTCTGCGAAGTTTACAACAAACGTCAACAAAAAAAATGTCTTCTTGTTAGCAGTTATTTGGTTTACCACATACATGGTAAAAACTGCACAACACATCTGGTCCATCCTAATTTCCCATTGGCCCTTCCTATTAGTGAATGAGGAGCCTAAAACGTGTTTTATGGAACTACAGTACCTGAAAAATAAACCAGCTCAGCCAACACTGAGATGTGGGTATTTCAACCATTCTTCAGATGGAGCATGCTGATCTCCAAAACTGCCTTGTTTTATAACTGAAAAACTGATCAAACTTCCATCCTGCTGGTGGAACCACCAAGTTGCGGGCAAAATTTTAATTCCCGATTCTATTTTAAAAAATTGCAGCGCCTGCAGAAGAACATGAGTGAGACAAACAGAATGTACAGTTTCCATCTGTAATTATGTCACAAGCAAGTTATTCAGTCAGCATAACTGTGGAGATAAAAATCTCAATCTTGCAGAGAGAGCATGATTTTCCTGCTTTTATATGATGTATTAGTTTTACGGGCATAGTTGAGTAACAAAAGGAACTCTTTAAGTTTGGTCATATGCTGGGTTATCACTTATCAGTGTTCACTCAAGCCGAGAATATGGAGTAGCATTTAGTTCTCTGGGAATGCCAGAGGCAGCTTTTGTACTTCATGGCCCACAAATTAAATGCCTTTGTTTTCTCTCCAGCAGTGTGCAGGTGGCTAGTTCGGTTCGTATTGTGCCTTAGTGCTAACTCAAAATGAGACCATTAACCCAAGTGAAGGGCAGTGACATTTACATTAAATACATGAAATACTATCTCGAGATGGATGACTTTCACATGTTCATCAGTGAAGTCATTTTTGATGACACCCTAAATCAGCTTCATGGTCAGTTTTCTCATTCTGAACAAGAACTGGGATGCCATTGTGATATTTTGAGTTACATGTTACCTGATCTGGAATTAATGCAGAATAATTACAAGGTCTTTCCTCTTGATTACACTACTGTAATAGGTAGTCGGTCAGTGTTTGAGCTACAGCTGCTCTTGAAATTGAGTCGGGAGAGATAATATGATAAAGGCAACAGCAAAAAATTCCCGTGTAAATGACCAGAATTAGCATTTTGCCATTGATTGAGGAAATGCTATACCTCATTTGAATCAAGACCCTTGTTCTTTGTTTAAGAGTTTCAGCCACAATAGGATGGTCTTTACGGAAACAATTAAAGAATATTCAGAACCAAATGATTTGTTAAAGTTCACTCAGATGTCAGGAATGGAAACGTCTGGTGCTATGTATACCTAATCAACTTGTCCTTAAATTGTAAAGCAGTTTTGGCCTTCATGGCTTACTTAAATGATAGGAGGTGTATCATTATTGTGAGTGCTCAGCAAATGTAGTAGCATGCCTGCCAAATGGGGTAAAACTACGGTCTAATTGTAATCAGATCTTGTTATAATAATCGGAAACAAACTTATCATTAGAATGATTTTGTTTTACGGCCAGTCTGAGATAAACTCCATGGAGGAGCCCACCCTTTTCAGAGGAGCCATTTATAAGACAATTTTTTCAAATGTTCAAGATTTTCCCAGTGTTTAAGCAGTGACTTTAATTCATTTACAATAAAAGGGTCATTTTAACCTAACTTGCTAGGTAGGAAAGCCATGGAACTGGATAGAGTTCACTATCTCCAATATTAATCTACAATTAATTGACCCTCTCCCAAGCCAATGGCATGTTGGGGTTTGGGAGAGTTGAAGAAGAGAGTTGGTGAGGCTGTTAAATCTGTCTCAATGCTCAGTGTGGCTATTGGTTCCCTTCCCTTCCCCAGTCCCTCCACACTCTATCTCCTCCACTCTGACTAAAATGCCTGTTCCCTCCAAATCTGATGAAGAACACATAGCTGAAATGCCTATTCTCCTTGAACATGCTAACTGGGTTGTTGTGCATTTCCCATATTTTCTATTCAGAGTATGATGATTGATATGTCCCTCAATCCCTTTTCTCCATCGATGCACACACCGTGGGATCAGACTGTTTTCCTCAAGTCAGTGAATCTGATAAGTGTGGACAATCTGATCCCTCGTGATCAGTGATACAGACGCAGTAGGACAATTTGCCCTCTCCCTGGTTTCGATGACACAGATACAGTGGGAGCAGTCTGCTGTACTAGGGTCAGTGATACAGAAACAGTTCAGTCAGACTGTTCTCCCTGTTGTCGGTGACCTACACAGTAGCTGGAGCCTATGCAGTGGCACAACATTAAAATATTGAAATGGTCTTGAAATCCAGTCAGTTCAAAGAATGGGCACAAATGCTAACCTTGACAGTGGCACCTACATTCCAAGAAGGAATAAAGAAAAAAATTCAGACTTTCTGCAATACAGACCAAGCCTGTTCTCAAACAATTCCGTACTGTGAGATGAAAGCTATAATATTTGAAGAAGCTCTATGCTAGGATGACCAAAGCGCTGCAGAAATTGCATGTGTTCTGTAAGATGCAGCATCTCTGGTTGAGTGAGCTTTAATAGAAAAGGAACGTTCTCTGTTTGCCAAGATACAAAAGAATGAGATGTATTCTGTTATCCCTGTCAACAGCCTTTACTTCTAAACAGGGCAACCCAATTGTCTTTGTGACATAAAGATTGATGGATTGGTGCAGTTCAATACAGCACACATCTAAAATAGAAACTGCCCACTCAATATCAAGATGGTGACGTTTTATAGTTTGTGTTGATCTAGATGAGTGCAACCTTTAGTTAAAATCATAGATCAATTTAAATGGAAATTGGTACAACAGGAAAGACCTTATGGTGAGGACAAAGATGATTTTATCCTTTTATTGTGTTAACTTGCATTGTGCATTCCACTTATCTACTGCTGCGGAAATTATTTGGAAAAAGTTCTTAGCAGCTCTAAACACTGTTAACAACTATGCTGTGCTAGCACTATTTAGGCATGTGAGAAACAAGTGTAACATTTTAATGATTCCAATCACTGAAATAGAATTTCTGCAGCGTCATTGTATATTTCAAGGACTGAGCTGAAATGGTGACGGTTGGTACTGCTGTAACTAACTGAGATGACAGCAGTGCGGGAGATCATTTGGCTGGTGTCTTACTACCTAAATAAAAAATGAAAGAGAACTATAAAGTTTGAATGTCAATGGATCTTTGGCACCTTGTAGCACTTGGCAGAAGGACGTTGACTTAAGATGATTGTTAAGAGGAACAATGGCAAAAAGAAAAAGAACTGTTTCATTCAGCAAATTCATTGACTCTGGAAGGCAGTGCCTGGGAGTGTGGTGGATGCTGATTTAATTGAGGTCTTTAAAATAGAATTAGATAATTATCTGAAAAAGGAAAAACATTTCAAGGTCATGGGGCAAAGATGCAGCATTGTGTGTGCACGTGTGTGCGTGCATGTGTGCGTGAATGTGTGTGTCTGTGTGAATGAGAGTGTGTGTGTGTGTGAGAATGTGAGAGAGTGTGTGTGCGTGTGCCTGTGCCTGTGTCTGTGTCTGTGTGAATGTGATGGGTGTGTGTGTGTGTTTGTATATATCGGGGGGTTGAGTGGACGCAGCAGAGAGTGCAATTTGGTGAGTTGCTCTTGAAGGGGGCTGGCACAGAAAAGATGAGCCAACTGGTCTCCACCTGTGCTTTAACCATTCTTTGATTCTTTGATCTTGTACAAAAGGTGGTTGTGAAACTTGTACTGTGTCTCTCAATCTGGAATCTATAGATAAATGCAAACAAGCAGGTAAAAACTTAGGCCAACTCGAGCAAAAAATGCAAGCATGGGAAATTTCTCCTTCAGTGTTTCAGATTAGAATGATTAAAATAATGTCAGAGGTATGGTGAGTTTAAGTGATAGAGAACATTTCAAAGATATTCCTTAGCAATTGCCACTTCTTACCATTTGTTTTCTTCAAGTCTAAAGAAGCAGCTGTGTTATTTTGGTAAAGTTCCTCCTAATTCTAGATTCCTTTCTTCCTTTATGTAACTCTCCACAAGCAATATCAGTGGAGATATTTTTTAGTTTGGCTTTGTTGTGAGTCTCGAGATAGATATCTGCACACAGATCTTGTCTTCAATAATACAATGTGACAGAGAATGTAATAAATAGGAAGTAACTATCTAGAATCAGACTAAGGGAGGCACTGTTCTATGAACATGTTCAAATAGTTCACTGCCAGGGTTAGAAAGAAGAATAATGATTAGTTTTTAATTGAAAATTTTTGAAGATCATAGGAATTAGAGTATGGGCATTCTGCCCCTTGAGCCTGTTCTGCTATTCAATGAGACTATGGTTGAGTTAACTCGATATACCTGCCTTTGACCCATATCCCTTAATAAAATTGCTGACAAAGAGTTATCTAAGTAGGCCAGATTTAAAATTAACAACTGATCGAGCATCCACTGCCATTTGTGAAGGAGAGTTTCAAACATCTACCATCCTTTGTGTGTAGAAGGACTTCCTATACCTTCCCTGAACAGT
The DNA here is from genome assembly GCA_024137785.1 of Ginglymostoma cirratum. Lineage (NCBI taxonomy): Eukaryota > Metazoa > Chordata > Chondrichthyes > Orectolobiformes > Ginglymostomatidae > Ginglymostoma > Ginglymostoma cirratum. The sequence continues at coordinate 14,332,109 of JAHRHZ010000139.1, read as the reverse complement.
CTGGCCCTAATTCTCAGACTATGGCTGAATTCTAGAACCCCAGCCAGTGGAAATAGTTTCTCCTTTTCCTGTTAATAACTTGAGTCTTCAATTAGATCACCCCGTAACCTTCTAACTCCTGGAGAAAACAGGTCTAATTTATATAATCTCTCCTCATAACTGAACCCCTGAAGTCCAGGTTTCATTCCTGTAAACCTATGTTATACTCCCTCCAAGGCCAATATTTCCTTCCTAAAGTGCTGTGCCCAGAACCGCTCACAATACTCCAAGTGGGGTCTAACCAGTGTTTTGTATAGCTGCAGCATAATTTCTCCATTCTTATACTCTAGTCCTTTTGATGTTAGGGCCACCGTTCCATTAGCATTAATTTTTTTAAATTATGAAATACCTATGGTAAGCAACAATTACCTGCTGTTTACCATCTCTATTAGGTTCCACATTGAAGAAACCAGTTGCCAGAACCATTGGAAGAGGCACAGGGAGACTGAAAAATGGTCTGGAAACTCTCCCTAGTGATGTTGAGGTTGGCCAGCATTGCTTCAGAGAGCCATCTCTATTTCATTCCTGCAAAAGCCAGACACTTTCCAGGTTTGACAGGCCCGTCTGTTTACCAGCTCAGTGTTCACACAAAAGTCAATCTTTCCTTAGTTCCCATCTCAAGTCAGAGCTTGGCTTTCCCCACCAGCTCATTGAAATTGGACAAACCTAGCTTCACTTTACAATCTGGAAGTTGCTTGAAACAAAATGTATGCATTTAATTCAGTGGGTCCTTCTTCACTGCAAGAAGCATTATATCTGGTCAGCTCCTTCAACAGAATGCCGCACTCAGAGCTTCCATCTGCGCCACTGTGACCCCCCCGTAGTTGGCAGATATGATTTAACCTCAGTATTGACTTCCTCTGTATACTTTGGGATTGTTCATACAGAGTTAATTTTATTTCCAGTTTCAGTACAAGTCATAGTTACTTGCAATAATCAAAGGATTAAGGTTAACTTGAGTGAATAATGGTTATCCTCCTCCACACCTGGGCATGTTGGTTCAAGCTTCTGTAATTCTATCAATCCAAGACATTTTTGAATAACATCTCGCTTAGGTCTTAGGTTAACATATCATTAATGCTATGATATTTATAGAACATTCTTATGGATTAGGATTCACCTGGAAACCTGAAAGTTAAAGATGTGCATTTATTTCACTTACCTTCTCAGAAGTTACTGGGCGAACAATATAGCCGCGAATACCACCTTACGTATTACTAGAATTACTGTGCAATCTTGTGCTGAAATCTTAGCAAAAAGTAATCAAATATAATTCCCTGGTTTCAAGTGTACAAAGTTACTTTTGTTCTCTTTACTGAAGTTGTTGGTATGATTAAAGTGTCAGGTTAATAAGGCTTCCTGATATGTTTGTAATTTATTTCTGTGGTACAGGCCTGTCATTTACTGATACCACATAATCTGTATCAACGTGGCATCTTCCTTGGTTAAGAAATAAGGGGCTGAATTTACCAGGACTGCCAGAGGTGGGCTAGGTGGCAGGAGGGTTGGTGGGGGTAGATATCAGGAAAGATAGCTGAGGTTTCCCTACTGTCAATCTGTACGGCCAGTGGCAGAGGTCCTGACACATGGCCATACAAAATAGGAGCAGAACTAGACCATTCGGCCCCTCGAGCCTGCAACCCCATTCAATAAGACCATGGCTGATCAGTTTGCGTTTGAATTCCACATTCCTATTTACTCCTGGTAAATCTTGATTCCTCTCCCTAACAAGAATCTCTCCAACTCTGTCTTCAAATCACGGTTAATGAGCAACTTAAAGTGGTCAACAAAGGGTCACCTCAGCAGGCCATTCTCATACAGCATCAGGGTACACTGCCATATTGGGAGACTGCTGAGTCGTACCTGGTGGTCTCCCAGTGGTTCTGCAAGAAGGACCCTCCTTTATGGTACCACAGAGGGGTTCCCTGAGCAGCAAAGCTCCCCTCACAACCACAGTGCCACGGCCACTCCACATACTCCCATGCCCCTTCAATTGCCCAGGCCTGGCAGCCAAGCCCAGCTGTACCCTCATCTCCCTGAAACTGCAGCATGAGGAATGTCAACACATAAACGTGGAAGGAGCTGAACTTTCAGATCTGCTGGACTTGCCAATCCTCAGCCTAAGAAGTTTCCATTGTGAACATTTGCAAGACAAGTTACTCTGAAATCAATCCACAGCCGACCTAAACATGGAAAATCTCCACTTCAGTGCATACTGTCTCAGGAAAAGCCTGAAGACAGCTTCGGGGTTTCTTGGTACTCGGTTACTAAAGGATGGGGAATTGGAATCTGAAGGTATGGCATGTAGAATGGGCTGCCTGCTCTACTTTCAAAATCTCGCTAATTTTGAAGTCTGTTGTCTTTCTTGGTCTTCACTTCAGTTTTCTCCTCTTACTCTTTCAGAATTTGCCTTCATGCTTCACGTCTACAGCTGTTTAAAAGTCGGGCTTCTTTTTGTTTTCCTTTTTATATGTGGCCATTTCAACAGTGCTGAGTGTGTGTGTGTGTGTGTGAGAGAGAGAGTGTGTGTATGTGTGATTGGTGTGTGTGTGATTGGTGTGTGTGTGTGATTGGTGTGTGTGTGTATGTGTGATTGGTGTGTGTGTGATTGGTGTGTGTGCGTATGTGTGATTGGTGTGTGTGTGATTGGTGTATGTGCGTGTGTGTGATTGGTGTGTGTGCATATGTGTGATTGGTGTGTG
>JAHRHZ010000139.1:14306229-14328968 GCA_024137785.1 Ginglymostoma cirratum | reverse complement strand
GTGTGTGTGTGATTGGTGTATGTATGATTGGTGTGTGTGTGTGATTGGTGTGTGTGTGTGTGTGTGATTGGTGTGTGTACGTGTGTGTACGTGTATGCATGAAAAGGTGTGTGCCTGAATGTAAGTAAGTCTTTCTGTCAGCTATCTTCTGCACACCTTCCGTTAACACGGAAACAGACTGTGACAATATGCTCACTAATAAATGGAAGAATGCAAGCTTGGTTCTGATCCAGTAACAAATTTTGATTTTATGCAACGAGTATTGTGACAGTCCTCATTATCAGCATACAGAGTATAGCGGCTCTGGAATACAGTTTACGTTATCTTTCACCCCAAGTGTCTGCAGTAGACGCATAAAAAAATCTTTTGACCTTTGCCTCCGCTCTTAGTAGTATTCACAGTAGTCTGGATTATTATTGCGTTTTAACAATGAAAGTTCAAAAGATTTGATCAGGAAGCATTGGGTGCAATGATGCATTCTCGTGTATTTGTTTTAGTCATAAGCTTTCTTCCCACAAAACATTCATCTTCCAGACCAGCTGCTCCTTAGAAACACCATTTCTCAGGTGATAATGAAGTCACCTTAAGGCTCTCTGTGCAAATTGAACAGGCACCACATCCCTGCTCGTATTTTAATTCTGGAAATCGCTGTAGATGTGATCATTTTAATTACTTCTACTTGAAAGCTGTGTTATAATTATGCCTGTTAATAAGAAACTTCGACTAACTTGGCATGCTTTAACTCACCTGTGAACAGTGAAATATGTTAGTTGTCCCAACAGGCCAGACCATGATTATATCGTTTCAGACAACAGCCTAATGAAAAGCAGGAAATTAAAACTTATTTTATTACTTTTGTCTTTAAAGGTGCATCTGTGTTTCTGTTAAACAAATACACCTATTGTTCTTACGTCCATGGATGAATCAAAAAGCACAGGGGAAATTTTACTGTCAGCTGCTCGGTAAAAGTGTGGCAAAAGCAGAGTTCACTAACAGATGGCCTCCTGATAGTAAAATCTATCGCAATATTGTGATAAGAATGTTTTGTTTTAAAAACTAAACTACTTCAAGGCATTTTTAATTTTGATGTTGATTTGAACATGACAAGCATCGCGGTAGCTCAGTGGTTAGCACTGCTGCCTCACAGCGCCAAGGAACGAGTTCGATTCCACCCTCGGGTGTCTGTGCGGAGTTTGCACATTCTCCCCTTGTCTGTGTGGGTTTCCTCCAGGGGCTCCGGTTTCCTCCCACAGTCCAAAGATGTGCAGGTTAGGGGGATTGGCCAAGTTAAAATGCCCATAATGTTCAGGGATGTGTAGATTTGGTGGGTTATAGGGTGATGGGTCTGGGTGGAATGCTCTGAGGGTTGGTATGGACTTCTTGGGCCGAAGGGCCTGTTTCCACATTGTAGGGTTTCTAAGTTATTTGCTTCTTCAAACTGTGCCCTGGACACAGGCATCAGTTGCAATCTAAGCATTGCTCTCACATGATATTGCTGTAAGGGTGTTATATGGAGGTCAGTATCATGTTGTGATTATGGCAGTGTAATAATTCAGCCCATTAGCTATTGGGATGTGCACACAAGTCAAACAGTTGTGCAGAGATTTATGGCTAATTTCATGCTGAGTTCAATCTCAACAGGGTCTTTCTGTTTGGTGGCTGTGTCACCTGCCTGACTCTTGTGGGAGCCTGATGAATGACATGCAAGTCAGGGCCCTAACCATGAGGATTCAAATGAGCTTTCAATGACATTCTGAGTGGGACAGTTTGGGTTTGCACTGCTCTCCAAAACCGCTGGGACAGGGTTGAGAGCGAGCTACAAAGAGAAAGTCCTTGAATGTAGGTTGAAACCTTTGTGTGTCTATATCTCCTGGTCAGGGCTTCTGAACTTCCACTGCCCCATCCCCCTTGCAAAATGACCTCCATTCCTTCTTCTCAGCAACATAACTTGTGGCCAAAGGTTTATCCCCCGAGTCCACATCTTTCCTATCTCCCAACGCCAGTCAGCTGCTTATTTCTGCCCAATCTCAGTGAGGGAAATGTTGGGGAGCAGTGGGGAGGTGCTCAGCTGTCTAGGTACAAATGTGAACTGGGAGTCATACTAGCCTGTTCTTAAGATAAAGATACCAACTCTCTGACCATGTTACAATGAGAAATGTTTTGTTGGGATTTCAGAGTAGTGGCATGCACTTCACATACGTGTGATTATAATTAATGGTAAGTTTCCCACTGAAAATATTCCGCCTTTCCTGAATTGGAAGACATTAGATGGCTGTCAATGAACTTCACCATTTCATTCCAACTATTGTGGCAAGTAATCCACTGAAAGTATTCAACGTCTTGTTGGCATCTTTACAGCTCTGGCAGAGTGACAGAGCCTTCTGACTGCATTAAATCATAGCATTTGTTCTGAAGAAGAGGAAGGCAATTCAAGCTGAGCAAGTTGAGCTGGAAATAAAATCAACGATCCTTGAGAAGGAACATGAATAAATGAGGTTTTGCTGCAGGTAGAATTTACAAGCGGCTACCCAGTGCTTCAAACAGAGTGATAATAAATATGGAGGAAAAACTCACTGCCTGTTAGCTTACCCTTGCTCATTGAACAGCAGGAGCATTCAGTAACCTCAATACAATAACCTGACTAGGTTTTAATGAGGGAATTTTAAAAGTGTTAGTTCAATCTCAAAGAATCATATCAAACAGATTAACAATAACCCTATAATGTAATAAATGATTTGTTAATAGATCTCATGCTCTCCATAATAAGAGGTAAATCTCAACAGATTAAAGAACACCCGTATCTTTCAGAGTAGCATGTACAAAGTCCTATTGAGGAGTTCCCTCATTATTACATTTAAAACAAATTATTCAGATCAGCATATGCCTACTGTCGTCAATGAAATGTGAAGTACATCTCACTTTGGTTCAGTCTCATTTTGTCAATTCAATCTCTCATCGCTGTCCTCAGTTGTAATTTCAAGGCCTTCATCTTAACAAATGCATAGATGGGAGTGAGAAATTAGCTAACAGGTTTTAATTGAGACAGGATTGTTAAAATTGGCCAGGCCTCTTTCCATCCAGGGCTGTTGGGAAAATCCTTCATAATTGTGGATTGGAAACCTTTAGCTGTTAAAATCCAGGCCATTCATTTGGTATTTAATGAATCTATATGACAATTGGTAATGTACTGTCATTTAAAGTTTCACCAAAGCAAATTGTTCTAACAAAATGATGATTTCACTGTAACGTTATGATTATTTTGAGCTGACTAAATTATGCAAACAAATCACAGTGAGCATAAATTAACGTGAATAATACATTACAGACAATCAACTGCTATCACTAGAGAAAATACAGAAAGAAAACAATGAGAGAAAAATAAGATGCACAACATGTCACTTTATTTGAAATATGAGGAGACAAATATCACATTTTCCTTTTTTAAAAAAAAGTTGCACAGATAGGACCAAGAACGGAAAGTCAATGTAATAGGATTGAACAAATTACTTCTCAAGGTAACATAATGTAGAGTAAAAGGTTAACTCTTGAGTGTGTACTTACGAAGCTATACCAACGATGACTTAATAGATCACATGATGATGGAGATCCTCCAAAGAGAGAAGCTACAGTCCAGAGCCAATGTTTAGCCAGGCTGTACATAGTTAAGAACACATAACTGAACAGTTCCTTAACAAACTCCTAAATCTTCAATAACATCTGTTCTATAGAATAGTGTGACCCAAACATTCTCTAAGACCTGACATAAACTCCCCACAGCAAACGACCTACCCTAAATATAAATAATTGTTGGTGGATACTGGCAAGCTTTCCAACCTTTTGTTTTGCTATTTTATGTACAACAAATGTTTAATATTTAAGGAGACTTTTAACCAGTTTGATTAGCTCTCCTTATTCTAGCTAAATTTGGCTTCATTAATCTTAAGGATGTATGAATACAAATGCTTGTTTAGAACAGAAGCATTTCTGCACAAATATTGTACTTCTTCCTTTTCCTCATCTGTTATTGAATAACATTTACTCAATAATTCTGATTATACTAAGAACTATACTGGAAATCAATTTGAGATAGTAAGGCTCATTGTATGGTTGTTTTTAGCCTGTGCTAGCAGCTACATTTAATAATGCACAGGTCCTGTTCTTTGTAGGCAAAAAGAGAATACCCACATAATTAAAGTTTTGTCACTGAGGAGATGGTATGAAAACAACCATCCCTCACTGCATCCCTTGGCAACTCACTGACCACTCAGAGGCAACTTGCCTAGCTTGAACTTAATGAGTTAACTCAAACCGTTAGCAGTTCCTGCTGGATGCCTATACCAACCTTAGTCCAAACCAATCACAACTCACTCCTCATGTTGTGTAAATTGTTTCCTTTCTAAGTGGATTTCCTTGCCTTTCAATGCTGATGTGTAAGACAAAAAGCTTTGATTTAATTTTGTTTTTAGCAACGTTCTGTCTTACCAAGTAATCACTTGTACACCTGAGACAAAGATTCAACAAAGATCACATTATGGATATTTTATTTTTCTATTCATTTTATGGGATATGGGCATCACTGGCTGGCCAGCATTTCTTGCCCATCCCTAGCTGCCCTTGAGAAGGTGGTGGTGAGCTGCTTTCTTGAACTGCTGCATTCCTCTTGCTGTGGGTTGATCCACAATGCTATTAGGGATGGAATTCCAGGATTTTGACCCAACAACGCTGATGGATTTACTGGGAAATTAATAACAGGCAAACTGTCTACTGAATTTCTCTGAATGTTTATTAGACCCCACGTTCATTTTTAAAGTATCAATGGAGCTAAAGTGAGACACAACCACACAATTCAACATGCTTTTATACAGGATGAGATTGAACAGGATGGTAGCAGGACTATTACTCTGTGTCATGCTATACTCTATGCTTAGATTGATATGTGGAAATCTCTTTCATTCTTTCATTTTGGTCTATGCATGCTATATCATCTCTTTAGAAGACTGCACTCCATTTGAAACATGGCTACACTTTATGCATGCTTGAAGAAAAGTGGGTTGGCAGCACAATTTATGATACAGCCATGTTTTTGCTCATGGTTTCAATTTAGTTTTGCTTTTATCTGGTATTAGACATTTGCTTTAATTCCTTTCGTGACAGATATTCCACCATAACCCAGATTCCGACAAAAATGACAACAAGCCTAGTACATCTAGTGCATTCATACAGAGGAGTCCCTCATGACTAAGCAGCTTCTGAGCAATGTCAATGTCTAAATGTGCCGAGTAAGCTCAAGGTACACCTTGTGCTTGTATTCTGTACCTAGGTACCTTTGTACCTTAGATAGTATCGTAAGTGGCGACTTGCAAACTTTTCGTTGTATTCATGTGAGCACATGTGACAATAAAGCTAATTCAACTCAATTCTGAACATTAACCTGGGGGTTTGGATTACTGGTTCAGTGATATTACCTGCAAAGAACAGTTGACTTAAACCTGTACATCACTGAAGTTTGACTTCCAGCATGAAACAAAGACTTAATTTCATTTACTCATTATTAGCAGCAAAACGTTAGTGAACTTTAAAGGGAGAGACATGCATTCATCTTCTGGTTGAATCAAATGGAAAGAAAGGTACACCCTATGGTGGGGTTTAACCCATGGACATCTGGAATTCCCACAGTGTTTTCCCAATTTTCCACCTTAGTTCCAGCTGCATTTGAGTTTTAAGAATGTTTCTCTAGGGTTTGCTACTGGTGTTCTGCTGAACATATTACCAGGAAGTTTGAGAAATCCTGTGGATTCCTCATCATCTCTCATTCCTCATCATCACAGTCTTGTCATCTTTCAGACACTTTCTACAAAAAAAAAGGAAGTGTTTGAGTTAACAAGGCGTGGAGCCGGGTGAACACAACAGTCCAAGCAGCATCAGAGGAGCAGGAAAGCTGACGTTTCGGGTCTAGACCCTTCTTCAGAAATTCTGAAGAAGAGTCTAGACCCGAAAAGTCAGCTTTCCTGCTCCTCTGATGCTGCTTGGCCTGCTGTGTTCACCCGGCTCTACACCTTGTTATCTCAGATTCTCCAGCATCAGCAGTTACCACTATCCCAGGAAGTGTTTGAGGTGTGGTACAGCAATAATGAGCATTTGAAAGTGAAAGATAGCTTATTGCTTCACCTAGTTCAGGACTTCTGTCTCAAAATCTGACTGACCAAATAGGAATTTCCAACATCTCTTTTATCAGTCATTTCAAATTTCCTGCATTTGTAGGTTTTATTTTTATTTCTTGTAAATATAGATTTTGTTGAAACATAAACAGAGACACTGAAATGATCATAAAATTAACCTGAAAATGTATTTTTAAAGGAAAGAAATGCGCCGCATGCAATTATAGATATTTATAATATGTGGAATGATTTAATTAGCAGCTTTCTCTAATGAAATGAAGTGCTAATGGAAAAGTATTGTTGCTGATCAGTGCCAAAGTTATGGATGTAAGTCTCTGGTGGAACAATTCATCTCCCCACATTTTATTTGTGGGAATTGTAAAAGTTTGTATCATGAATATTTTTAGTTTTTGACTTTTTAAAATTAAAATAGGTTGAATACTGATTTGAAAACAAAAACTCTATGCACTCATAATATAGAACATTCTAATAATAACATCTAATTTTTTATTGAATCAGTAAAAATGGGCACACTGGTAAAATATTGATTAGATGCTTAATATATTGAACATCAAGCCATATTGTGCTGTAGCAGGGCATCTAATGATGTTTGCATTAGTCTTCTATGATTCCCTTCTCATAGAATATCTACAGTGCAGAAAGAGAGCATTCAGCCCATCCAGTCTGCACCAACCCTCTGAAAGGGAGCACCCCAACCAGACCTAGCCCCCTACCCTATCCCCATAATCCAATAATTCCCATGGCTAACTCATCTACCACATCTCTGGACGCTACGAACAATTTAGCCAGGCCAATCCACCCAACCCACACATCTTTGGACTGTGGGAGGAAACTGGAGCACCCAGAGGAAACACACACAGACACAGGAATAATGTGTAAACTCTGGCTCTGTGAGGCACGAGTCCTAACCATGGAGCCACCACTACTGAAAACATTTCTCGCACTAAGCTACTGAAATTATGAGCCAGGAAAGGTACTGCACGGGGACGTCATGCCTGCCAATTCTGTAAGAATTCTTTGAGGAGGTAATTAGCAAGTTATATTTAGATTTTCAAGAAGACCTTTGACAAGGTGCTACACTGGAGGCCACTAAATAAGATAAGGACATGGTTTTAGGGGGCGAAGTACTGCATGGATAGAGGAATGGCCTACTGGCAGAAGACAGAGAGTAGGGATAAAGGGGCCTTTTTCAGGATGGCAGCTGCTGCTGGGGTTAGCGTTGGGATGACAACTATTCATGTTAGACATTAATCATCTGGAAGAAGGAACTGAAGAACATTGTTGCTGTGTTTAAAGATGACATAAAAATAGGTGGAAGGGCAGGTAGTGTTAAGGGAGTGGGAAGGCTTCAGAAGGACTTGGACAGGCTAGGAGATTAGGCAAAGAAGTAGCAGATGGAATACAATGTGGCAAAGTGTGAGGTTATCCACTTTGGTAGGAAGAATAGAGGCATTGTCTATTTTCTAAAAGGGGAAATCGGAAATCGGAGGCACAAAGGTACTGAGGATTCCTGGTTCAGGATTGTCTTCAGTTTAACATGCAGATTCAGTTGGTAATTAGGAAGTCAAATAAAATGTTGGCATTCATTTCAAGAGGGATAGCAAACAACAGCGGAGAGACCATGTAAGACTCTGGTCAGACTACATTTGGAATATTGTGACCACTTTTGGACCCTGTATCTAAGGATAGATGCGTTGGTGTTGGAGGGGGTCCAGAAGAGGTTTACAAGAATGATCCTGGGGATGAACGGCTTGTCATATGAGCACTCAATGGAGTTTAGAGAAATGATGGGGCATCTGATTAAAACTTACAGAATACTGAGTGGCCGGCATACAGTAGATGTGGAGAAGAAGACATTTCCACTAACAAGAGAGACTTGGACCCAGGATCAAAGCTTCAAAGTGGAGGAATGACCTTTTAGAATTAAGATGAGGAGGAATTTCTTCAGCCAGAAGGTGGTGAATCTGTGGAACTCATTGCTGCAGAAGGTTGTGGAGGCCAAGCCATTGAGTATCTTTAAGATGGAGATAGATAGGTTCCTGAATAGCAAGGGGATCAAGGGATACAGGGAGAAGGTAGGAGAAGGGGGTTGATAAGCATTATTAAATGGTGGAGCAGACTCAGCCGGCCTAATGGCCTAATTCTACTCCCATACTTTAAAGTCTTATGAAATGGCGCTTGGCATCTGAATGAATAGGGAAACCAATCGTATATTTCCTTAACCCACCAAACTAAAGGATCGAGAAATGAACAGTGCCAAGCTTGATTAATTAATTAAAAGTCATAAATTCAATGTCACATCAGAAAGTACAATGACAAGAAGGAAGGAAAGATTCGATCAAGCCAAACAAAACAAAAGGAAAAGCAAGAGAAAATTAAAGTTATAATTTGACACTTTAAACATATCCATTAAATATTGGAACTTGAAGGATTGAGACTTTACACATGTAATTTTCAGGGAGCATAGACTCTCCATGAGCCATCTGGGATGCTTGAAGAGGGAGAAATGGGCTTACATCCTGAAACAGTGTATTTGGGCTTACCATTGGGGCCTTAGGATGCACTGCTACCATGCTCCTGGATTCATTGGACTTGCAATCAAGGTAAGGGAACTGGACAGTTTCCTGAGGGTTCTTCATACTTTCCTGAAAATTATCCAAATATGACCAATTTCTTCAGAAACAAGGGGCCTGCTGGAGAGAGAAAATTCTTGGTAGCACCCAAAAGTTCAGGAATCTACCCAAAGGCCTGCTCACACCTTTCCCTGTTATGTTTTGGGCACTATAGCAAGCTATATTTTATTATAAGCAAAAGATGTTTTGACCCTAGCCAATCAACATCTCATGCTCTTCACATGTGCATTATCAAACAAAATTTGACACCTAGCCACCTAAAGAAAATATTAGATGCACACTGTCTAAAGCAAAGTCATCATGGTAGAATGATGACAACCGGAGACATTGTGATCCCATTTTCCAGTTCTTGGCCCAAGCCATTGAAACTATGACAATGCAAGTGAATATCTAAATGCTGCTTAAATGTTTTGAGAGTTTCCGACTCAACCAACCTTTCAGTTTGAGACTATCATCATCCTCTGAGTGGAAAAAATTCCCAAACTCCCCAGACAGCCTTCTACATCAGGGAGAGGTGAGGTCAGGAAAAGAGTGAGAATTTTAAACCAAGATGTTGCTTGACTGTGAACCGATGCAAGCCAATGAACACAGGAACGATAGGGGATCTGGACTAGATTTGAGTTATGGCATGGACAGCAGAGTTTTGCATTACCTCAAGTTAATGGGCATTGAATAATTGGAGGCTAGCCAAGAGAGTTTTAAAGTAGTTCAGTCTGGAGGTAACAAACACACAGGGTAAGGGTTTCAGGGATAGATTAGCTGAGATGATAGATTACAGAAATATAAGTAGGTTGGTCTTATGGCAGCATAGAAGTATGATTGGATTCTCATCACAGTTTCAAATAAAATATCATGTTTTTGAATGGTCTGCTTCGGTTTTCAGTGTTTACGAGTGAGAGGAATAGAGTCAGTCGCTGGAGAGTGGCCTTTGAGATGGTAGCTAAAACCAATTAATAGTTTGGGCTTCCCAATATTAACACTGGAGGTTATTTCGGACCATTCAGTTCCAGATGCATGTCAAGAAATGATGCGACTAAAAGACAGTGAGGTCGTTGTGAGAGAGGATGCTGAGGTCAGTCGAGATGATGTCAGACTACATTCAGGAAGATAAAAACAAGTACAGTTGATGCGCTGCTGGTGACATTTAATATATCAGCCTGAAATGGCCTTGTTTAAAATGAATAATTGCATCAACTGTCACTCATCAAACAATCACTTAGATACAGACAAATAACTTTCCTAAATCATCAAGCAGAACACATCGTTTCCCCATGCTGCAATGAAGAAAAATAGTGAATGAGCAGCAATGAGCTGAACAAAATGAAGAACCTGACCCTCTTAGCTTATCTTTCTTGGGATACACAACAACTCCTCAAGGAAATTGTTTGCTCTTTACCATCTGCTCCTAGAAACTCTTTAATTGAAGTGATAATGAATTTAATGTGATAATAAACCATAATGGCATTGGAGATTAGTCTAAATACGATGGGTTAATTAAGGCTGCAACTTTCGGCACACTCTCAACCCAAATACATATTACACTTCAGTATTCGTTTATTTGAATGTCACTGGATGACGTCTTGGGAATAAAGCTGACCTTGATTGCATGGAGCCAAAGATAAATGTCCTGATTTATTTTTATTTGCTGCACAAGGGCTGTTTGCTTCTCTGAGATCTCTCAGTAGTAATACTTTGAATTGTAATGTGCAGAGGTTGGTGTTTGTGTGAGTCTCAACTGTCCTTATATCATTCTTTCATGTGATAAAATGACTCACACTAACAACTTTCTTCAATTAAAATGTGACAGCGATAAACCCAATCCAGACACCTGCCAGAGAAATAAATAAGACATCTGTCTCTTTTTCAAGAAAGATTAGCATTTTTATGGAGCTTATCACCACCTCATGAAGTCTTAAAGTACTTTACAGGCAATGAAATACTTTGCAAGTGTAGTGACTGTTGTACAGTAGGATTTACTGTTCCTTATCCTCTTATTTAAACTGCCATAATGTTTATCATTGTTATCTCCCTGAATCCATTGAATCCATCTATATTTTTCGGGAAGGCAGCCAACATAATAAAAGACCCCTCTCACCCTGTTCTAATCTCTTCCAACCTCTTCAATTGGGCAGAAAATACAAAAGCTTAAAGACATGTACCGACAGATTCAAGAACTGCTTCTTCCCCACTGTTATCAAACTTTTGAATGGACCTCTCAAATTTTAAATTTAATGTTGATCTTGCTCTTTGTGCATCTGCTCTGCAGCTGTAAAGTTGTATTCCTCATTCTGTTCTACTGCCCTAAATCACTTTGTATGGTATGATCTGCCTGTATTGAACATAAAATAAAACTTTTCGCAGTACCTAGGTATATGTGACAATAATAAATCAAATAAAATCAAATCAAAGACTATATTTTATTATTTACAATCATTTAAGGTGCTTCACAATTCTAATGTGACACTTAGACATCACCTTCCAAACCAGTTACATATCTAGAAGGACAAGGGCAGCAGATACATGGGAACACCACAATCTGCAATTTACACTCAACTATTCCAACTTGGAAATATGTTACAAAAACAGAAATTGCTGGAAAACCTCAGAAGGTCTGGCAGCATCTGTGGAGATAAATCAGAGTTAACATTTCAGGTCCACTGAGCCTTCTTCATAACTCAGTTGTGAATGATGCTGCCAGACCTTTTGCGTTTTTCCAGCAATTTCTGTTTTTGTTTCTGATTTCCAGTGTCTGCAGTTCTTTTGATTTTTTACTTGGAAATATGTTGTTGTTCCTTTAGAGTCACAAGGTCAATATCCTGGTATTCCCTCCCTAGCGTCATTGTGGGTTTACCTACACCAGATGGACTGCAGTGGTTCAAGAAGACGGCTCACCACCATCTTTTGGTTTTTCCCTTTATTGATTTGATTTGATTTTGATTTGATTTATTACTGACACATGTACCTAGGGAGAGTGAAAAGTTTTGTTTTGCATGCAGTACAGGCAGGTCATACCATACAAAGTGCAGAAGGGTAATAGAATTGAATGAAGAACACAATGTTGAGGCTGCAGAAGGGGTGCACAAAGACTGAGATCAACTTTAAACCTGAAATTTGAGAGGACCATTCAGAAGTCTAACAATAGGGTGAAGAAGCTGTTCTTGAATCTTGAAGCCTTTCATTACTACAGTTTTTAAATGTTTATCCTTAGGGTGTGAGGACCATTGTCTAAGGCAGCATTTCTTGCCCATTACTAACTGCTTTTGCAAGGTGATGGTGAGCTGCTTCTTTAACTGCTGCAATCCATTTGGGGAACATTGACCCAGGGTGCTGTTAAGGAAGAACTTCTAAGGCTTTTACCCAGTGAAAATATAGGTGACATAGTTCCAAATCAGAATGATGCAGCAGCTTGGAGGCCAATTTGCTAACCTGTGCAGGTTGTGGTGTTACGATAAATCTCCTTCCATGTACATCTGAGTGCCTTAGTGAGTTGCTCCAGTTTATCATGTAAGTGGAACCCATGGCTGCTACAGTAGCTGCTGGTAAATTTCATGAATGCTCAAGGTGCCAGTCAATCAGTTTGCTTTATCTTGAGTGGTGTTGAGCTTCTACAGTGTTGTTGGGACTGAGCTCATCCAGGCAAATGGAGAATATTTCATTCCAATTTTAGCATGTGCCTTGTTACTGATGGGCAGGCATAGAAGAGTCAGGGGTTGAGTTTCCCCATGTAGAATTCCTATTCTCTGACCAGCCTTTGTGGCCACAGTAAATATCTCACTGGTTTAGTTAAGTATATGCGCTATGCTAATCCCCAGGATGTTGATGGTGAAGGACTCAAGCCATGAAAATACTAATGAAGACTATGGGGCAATGGTCATTTCCTGTCCTTTGTGCATCAGACAAGTTACTTGCCACCTGCCAGTCCAAGTACAAATGCTATCTGGGTTTTGCTACATGTGCACATGGACTGCTCAATGTCTGAGGAGTTGTGCAATCATCAGCGCACATTCTCACTTCTGGCATTAAGTTGGCCAGAATATCATTGATAAAGCTTCATACATAGTTGAGTCTAAGGTAGTATGAGGAACACCTAGGGATCATAGGCTCATAGAATCACTTCAGGGTGGAAACAGGCCCTTCAGCCCAAGAGTCCACACTGACCCTCAGACATCACACCCAGACTCATCTCCTGATAACCCACCTAATCTACAAATCCCTGGACACTATGGGCAATTTAGCACAGCCAATCCACCTAGCCTGCACATCTTTGGGCTGTGGGAGGAAATCCATGCAGACATGGAGAGAACATGCAAACTCCACACAGACACTCGCCCGAGGGTGGAATCGAACCCAGGTTCCTGGCACTGTGAGGCAGCAGCGCTAACCACTGAGCCACATCCTGTTGTTCAGAAAACTTACCGTCACTAATCCACAAACATCTTAATTTGAGATAGATATGTTCCTAATAGGTTGGAAGTTTTCACCAGATTGCCTTTAAAAGAAAGCATACATGAACTTCAGGGTGTACCCTTGTGGCACAGTGGTAGTGTTCCTACCCTTGGACCAAGAGACCCAGGCTCAAGTTCCACCTACTCCAAAAGTATGTAATAATATCTCAGAACAGGTTGATTAGTACATACCTATGAACTTCAGAAGATTTGATAACATAAGGAAATAAGACCAGGAGAAAACCTTTCAGCCCATCAAGGTTAATCTTGGGTTTCAACTGTATGTTCCTCATATCATTCAATTCCCTGAAAGACCAAACATCAATTTGTAAAATGATCTTGATTCTGGGTCCCAGAATCTGGAAATAATTCTCTTTAATAAGCTGCTATCTGTGAGATAAGTCAATCATATGGTAAAAATACTGTCTTTAATGGTACAGCCATTGACACACTTTTGTATGATTATTAAGGTATTTTCCATAAAAGGCTACATATTTTACAGGGACCCCTTACTTATAGTCACTATCCTGTGGTGGTGCACATTGTTGGAATTGTTGAGGTTGTGGGGTTTGGGAGGGTAATTGTAGTTACATAGGTATTTCATTGTGAACCAACAGGTACAAAAAGCCACAACAATTTGATCGCTACCTTCTGTACATTGACACATCAGAGATAGAAGCTGGGATATCTCACTGACTATTGGTTAAGTCACCACTGCACTACTTTGTACCAATTGTTCAATTTATTTAGAGCATTGGGAAGGGAACAGTGAAGATTTACTAGAGTAGTATCAAGAACGATGTTTCATTCTTTGAAGTTTCAAAAGGATTGTTCATATTTATGGATACAACAGGAGAGGTTCACTGAATTTCTAATGTTATGAAGGATTTGATAGTGTAAACATTGAAAACAAAAACCATGGCTTCACAAATCAGTAATAAGGTTTAGAGTAAGGGCTACGATAAGAGTAAAACAAGAAAAAATTCTGGAATGGAAAGTTGAACAGGTCCTATATGTGGAGTCCTGCACTCTCTTACTTTTGAAGTTATCAGGATGAAAATCTGCCCCATACCTCAGTGTTATACTAAAAAGATGCAACATTAAAAGGGTTCCATCTTTCAAGTGAGACAGTAAATCAAAGGCCACATCTTGCCCATACAGATTGAAACAAAAGATTATTTACAGGATTAGGAGAATTTCTTAGCACTTTCTGGCAAACATCCTTCCCTTAATTAAAACAAACAGATCAACTGGCCTTTCATTATGTTTGGTAACAGCAGTGGCTACTCTTCAAAAGTGATTTGTCAATGTCCTGAGAATGTAATGTATAACTGCCAGTTCTTTCTTCAAGCTCACTGAGTGTTGGATCCAAAATATAAATTATTTCCCAATATACACTTAGAGTGGGTGAGGCATTTAGTAACTTGGATCTTAAATGAGCACTGGGCATCTGAGCCAGATAAGAAACACGCTGAAATCTAGAGGCTCTGTTTAACATTTTAAGGAGCTCCATTGTTTAGGGCTGCGAGGAGATAGTTAATATCGTTCCAACTTTCAAAACAGAAGCAAGACACAACTCTGGGAATTGTGAATGCTTTAATTTGACATTCGTAGTGGAGAAAATGCTCTGGAGCATTTTACAGATTGCTATTAGTATTCCTGTATGAAGCCAGGAGACTCAAAGGGGTAATCAACTTGATTTGAGAAACTATCAGTCAGGACACATATTCCCAGGGAAATAACTGAGGGATTTCCTCTGGATATAATTGATTTGGAATTTGCGAAGTGATAAAGTTCAGCGACTGAAATTTTAAAAGTATTCCTGGGAATTAATGCCAGGTTTTCAGCCAAAATCTGCATAGTGGGTAAATGTGTTCGTGTAAATGGGATTGATCAGTTAAGACAGGAAAGTTCATGAAAGTAGGCAGCGCATGTGCTGGGTTAATTGTTTTCACTTGGAATGATGGTGGAAGGTATTTTCACTCAAGGGAGGGGACATGAGTCCATGTTCCTACTTATAATCAACAACTTGCAATCATGCGGGACCAGCACATATAGACTGTGAACATGAGAACATCAGAAATAAGAATAGGAGTAGTTTGTTCAGCCCCTCAAGTCTGATCTGCTATTTAAATAAGATTACGATTAACCTGCCCCACTCTTCAATTTCTCTTCAGAGCCAGCTCATCGTAGCCTTCAACTCCCCAATGTTCCAAAAATCTAACTACCTCCTCTTTGAATACTTTCAATGGTGTAGTCTCCATCACTCTCTGGGGTGGAGAATTCCTGACACTCACCACCTCTGGATGAAGAAATTCCTTTGCATCTCAGTTTTAGATGAGTGTCCCCTTATTCTGTAGCGATGTCCCCTAGTTTGAGAATCTACCACTCCTGGAAACATCTTCTCAATAATATTTCCTGTTAATCCCCTTCAGAATCTTGTATGTTTCAATCAGATCACATTTCATTCTTCTAAACTCTACTGAGTAAAGACCTTCAGAGATAGTAGGAACTGCAGATGCTGGAGAATCTGAGATAACAAGGTGTAGAGCTAGATGAACACAGCAGGCCAAGCAGCATCAGAGGAGCAGGAAAGCTGACATTTTGGGCCTAGAACCTTCACTTCTGTGTTCATCCAGCTCTACACCTTGTTATCTGAGTAAAGACGTTACCTGTTTAGCCATTCTTCATAAATAAACATCTTCACCCCAGGAATCAGCCCAGTAAAGCTCTTTTGAACTGCCTCCAATGTCAGTAAACTCTTTCTACCAAGTTTCTGCCTTCTCAGTATCTATCAATATCCCCTTGCAGATTCCTTATGTTCTCACTCAATACGCCTTCCCAAATATTTTAGTGTTATCAGCAAATCTGGATACAGTATACTCTGCACCCTAGTCCAAGTTATTAACTTAGACAGCAAATAACTGTGGACCTGGGACTGATACTTGTGGCATTCCACTAGGTCAGAAGCTAGGAATCCTGCAGCAAGTAACTCACCTCTTGATTCCCTGAAGCCTGTCCACCATCTGCAAGGTACAAATCAGGAGTGTGCTGGAATACTCAAGTGATATTATATCAAGTAACCTGAACACTCAAGATCCAGGACAAAGTAACCCACTTAATTGACACCACATCCACAGACAACCACTGCCTCCACCCTGACACCCTGTAGCAGCAATGTCTACAAGATGCATTGCAGAAATTCACCCAAGATCCTAAGGCAGCACCTTCCAAATGCAGGACCACTTCAGACTTAGGAAAAGACCTCTTATGTATTAGAGTTGATCTTTCTCTGCACCTTCTCTGTAGCTCTAACACTATATTCTACATTCTGTTCTATTACTACGTAAGGTGTGATTTGTCTGGAGACCACACTTTTCACTGTATCTCTGTTCGTGTGATAATGACAAATCAAATCAAGGGCAGGACAGCAGGGACATGAGAACATCACCACCAGCAAGTTCCCCTCCAAGCCACTCACCATCCTGACTTGGAAATATATGAATTTCTTCAGTGTCATTGAATCAAATTCCTGGATATCCCTCCCTAATGGGATTGAGGGTTTACCTTCAGCATGTGGACTGCAAGAATTCAAGAAGGCAGCTCACCCCTGCCTTCTGAAGAGCAACTAGGGATGGGCAATAAATTCTGGCCCAGCCAGCAATGCCCTGTGTCCTCCATTAAATGCTGCCTGAAGGGTGACCACATGAGTGAGTTACGTTTGGAATCATGGACTGATATATGAAGTGGACTTCAGAATGTGCAGAGAAAGTAAATGTCAGAATTAACGGTGTGCAATCAAAAGGAGCAACAGAAAACAATGAAGAAACCGATGTCCATTTCA
This sequence comes from Ginglymostoma cirratum, assembly GCA_024137785.1. NCBI lineage: Eukaryota > Metazoa > Chordata > Chondrichthyes > Orectolobiformes > Ginglymostomatidae > Ginglymostoma > Ginglymostoma cirratum. The sequence continues at coordinate 14,311,867 of JAHRHZ010000139.1, read as the reverse complement.
AGCATTTCTGATGAAAGGTTTAGGCCCGAAACGTCAAGTTTTCCTGCTCCTATGATGCTGCTTGACCTGCTGTGTTCATCCAGCCCCATGCTTGTTATCTCCATTTCAAGCCCACTGACTCCCACAGCTACCTGGAATACACCTCCTCCCACCCACCTTCATGCAAAAATGCCATCCCCTATTCCCAATTCCTTCGCCTCCTCCACATCTGCTCCCTGGATGAGGCATTCCACTCCCGTACGTCTCAGATGTCCTCATTCTTCAAGGACCGCAACATCCCCCCCGCAGTGGTTGAGAACGCCCTCGACCGTGTCTCCCGCATTTCCCGGAACACATCCCTCACGCCCCGTCCCCGCAATAATAACCAAAAAAGAATCCCCCTCGTCCTCACGTACCACCCCACCAACCTCCAGATCCAATGCATCATCCTCCGACACTTCCGCCATCTGCAATCAGACCCCACCACCAAAGACATTTTTCCCTCCCCACCCTTATCTGCTTTCCGGAGGGACCACTCCCTCCGCGACTCCCTTGTCCGCTCCACACTCCCGTCCAGCCCCACCACACCCGGCACTATTCCCTGCAACCGCAGGAAGTGCTACACCTGCCCCCACACCTCCTCCCTCACCCCAATCCGAGGCCCCAAGAAGACTTTCCACATCAGGCAGATGTTCACCTGCACATCTGCCAATGTGGTATACTGTATCCGCTGTACCTGTTGTGGCTTCCTCTACATCGGGGAAACCAAGCGGAGGCTTGGGGACCGCTTTGCAGAACACCTGCACTCAGTTCGCAACAAACAATTGCATCTCCCAGTCGCGAACCATTTCAACTCCCCCTCCCATTCCTCAGATGACATGTCCATCCTGGACCTCCTGCAATGCCACAGTGATGCCACCCGAAGGCTGCAGGAACAGCAAATCATATTCAGCCTGGGAACCCTGCAGCTCAATGGTATCAATGTGGATTTCACAAGCTTCAAAATTTCCCCTCCCCCAACCGCATCCCAAAACCAGCCCAGCTCGTCCCTGCCTCCCTAACCTGTCCTTCCTCTCACCTATCCCCTCCTCCCACCTCAAGCCCCACCCCCATCTCCTATCTACTAACTTCATCCCGCCCCCTTGACCTGTCCGTCCTCCCTGGACTGACCTATCTCCTCCCTACCCCCCTACCTACACTCACCTTTACTGGCTCCATCCCCGCCTCTTTGACCTGTCTGCCTCCTCTCCACCTATCCTCTCCTCTGTCCATCTTCTATCCACCTCTCCCTCTCTCCCTATTTATTTCAGAACCGTCTTCCCCTCCCCCATTTCTGATGAAGGGTCTAGGCCCGAAACGTCAAGTTTTCCTGCTTCTATGATGCTGCTTGGCCTGCTGTGTTCATCCAGCTCCACACCTTGTTATCTCGAACAAAGAGTGGTGTTGAATGTTCAAAGACTGCCTGGAAGATAATGATTAGTGACATTGAAATGTAAGTTTGTTTTGGTTTGCTTGTTACTATTCAAGCATTCGGATAGAATTTACTGCCAAGATAACAATGGTGCTCAGCTGTTTATGCACAAAACAGGGAGTAACATTAGGTGCAGGTTTTTTTTTAAATCAGGAGTTGCCTCATGCGATTCACTGATAGCTGCATGAAGGTGGCATCTTGGCATCTGGTTGCCCAATTCAAAAGTATTGAATGTTATGAAGTTCCTGCACCCGCATCACAAATATGAAATAAACTTGCAACAGAATGTTGGGCTGTTCCATTTCAATCTCAGTTTATTTGCAATGGTGTGTTAAGTTTTAATTATTGCCAAACAATCTTTCTGGTACTAAAATTTAATCTTTACAAGTGTGGAATTCCATGCCTTCATTTTAAAAAATAAATATTAATTTATCAGTGACTTTTAAATACTGTTTATTTTATCTTTCTTTCTGAACCCAATCTTTTCCTTTCTTTGTTTTGTTTTCTGTAAATGAATTGGCATTTAATTTACAATTTTGATTGACAATCCCTGATTCAGATTCTGCACTGTTCATCAACAATTTGTCAATCTGATTTGACCTGCTGACTCAGATCCCTGCATTACTATTTGGTTTTCCTCCTACAGCAAGTGGGCACATATGGAAATTAAACAAATAAATGCAAATTTAACAACAAATTCTGCCATTCATTTGCCAGTTGCAATAGATTCTGAACCAATATTAGTAACATCTGTACCTCTGAATTCAAGGTAACACTTTTTACATATATCTTCTAAAGTATGACTGTATTTTAATGTTTGCATATTCTGTTTTAAATGTTAATCTTCAGACCTAAAGATTTAGGGTATTCAAGAGGCCCAATTAAGTTGTATAACATTTCTAACATGACCATCTGCTTTAAAGTAAAAACATTTGAAGAACACTTTCTAATCAGTTTAGCTACTCAAGAGGGTTCATGTTTCTATGGAAACATCTTTTCCAGGGCAACAGTGCCACCTCAATTGCTAACTTCTTGATTTGCAATTGGCTAAGTAGCCTCTGTGTGTGTACAATCTCTGTTCTAGATCCAGCGCCAGTATTTTTTTTTTTGAAAAAAAACAATTCCTTCCCCATAGGAAATTGTCTTGTTGTTGCACAGGACATGATACTTGCTTCCAGATGTTGGTGGTCAGTGTGTTCAGTGGGATGTGTGCCAACAGCTAAAAGCACCATTTTTTTTAAACAAAAGCACGTGTGTTGGGAAGCTGTTGAGCTTGAAATTGATCAGCAGTAACAATTGTTTCCGCCAGTATTACTTTTCGCATCAGGTCTTTCAATTTCAAACATCATATTCACCCTGACACACATTAAATGGAATTTTAAGGAATAAGTGCGAGAGAGGTAATTCAGAGAAAGTTGACTCAATCAATACCTGGAATGAACAGGATGTCTTAAGAGGATAGTTTAGACAGATTGGGCTTTATTCATTGGTATTTATAAGAGTGAGGGTTGATGTGACTGAAGTGTGTAAGATCTGGGATGGTCTTGACAAGGCCAACGTGAAAAGGGTGTTTCCTTTTGCGGGAGAGTCCAGAACAAGGGGGCACGGTTTTAAAGCCATTATTTTACAACAGAGGTAAGAAGATGTCTTTTCTCTCTGAGGGTTATGGGACTTTGGAACTTTTTACATCAGAAGGCAGGTGAAGCTGCATGACTGAATGTTTTTAAGGCAAAGTTAGATTGATCCTTGTTAGACAAGGGTTCAAAATTTATTGTAGTAGGTGGGAATGCGGAATTCAAAACACAAAATGATCAACCATGATCATATTGAATGGTGGAGCAGGATCAAGGGATCAAGAGGCTTCCTCTGCTCTTAATTTATACATTTGTGTGAAATAATGATAAATTGTAAATATTTGTGCGCAGTTCACGATGACATAAAATCCTGTCAAGTCTTAACAGCAGCTGATAGGGTGATTTGGGTCAGAAACACATCTATGCATCCCACTGTGGGCAGTGAATCAATAGCTTCATTGCCTTCAGTTCAGTTCAGAAGAAGGGTCACTGGACTTGAAAAGTAACCTTGATTCTCTCTCCACTGATGCTGCCAGACCAGTGGGATATCTCGAGTATCATCTGCGTTTGTTTCAGATTTCCAGCATCTGTAGTATCTTGCTTTTATTTGAGCTTCAGTAAATTGCTTTGCTTTGAAACTATGGGCTGAGAAATGAAATGTGGTTGTTGTATGTAGTGGAAGTGTAAAAATGTGAGCCTCGAGTTATAAACATACAAACACCTGAAATTCGTCTTAGTGTTGGCATTGAACCATTTAAAATAAATAGACTCCTTCCTGTACTAAAGTACTGGAAAGAGATTTTGGCGTTGTGTATTAAGCATATCCTACAGCACAATTTTGAGACCATTGCTAGTTGAATGCCTTTATGTTGTCACTATTCATTGTGCTCAAAGTAGTTTTTGCCTAATGGGGTAAATACAATCTATTGTTGAACACAATTTCTTATCGCAATTTCCATCCTGCACTTTTGGTGCACTGGAAATTGGAGCAGAGTGGAAATCTGACCATGATTTCTGCTCCTCAAAATATCTGGGCCAAAATTTGGAGGAATAATCAGAAAGGAGATTTACCATAATGAATGCAAAGGAAGTAAGATTGTCACAAATTCTCATTATTATCTATGGAATTGGCAATATTTATAAATGAGGATCTGAAGCCAGAGGTGAAGTCATTTTTTTTACGTTACATTTCATTGCTCTTTTCTCCCTTTAATTACTATGAATGTTTTTCAGCTGTTATTTATTTCTCTGGTCAGATTACTTTGTACTTAATTCTTTACACCACCTGTTTACCATTATGTCTTCTTCTGTGCTATGATCCGTGGGTAAATCATGTAATCATGGTCTGTCCGTTCCTGTAAAAAAAACTTGTCCCCAAGATAGTTACTAAATTACTTGAAACAGAATGATCTCATGTCTTCAATAGATGTCTCAGGCTGCAGAAGAGACAATGCCCCAAACGGGTTCGTTCCTATTTTCTTGCTTTGACATTAAATATGTGGCTACACTATTATTCATATTTACATTTCATGCATTTCCATTTAGAAAAAAAGAGTCTGCCACAACCTTCAGCAAGTGTCAATATTCAGCCATCTCTTACTTTTATTGACTTGCTCACCGAGCTGGCTTGTTTTTGTTCAGACATTTTGTCACCATGCAAGGTGACATCATCAGCAGAGCTTCAGATGAAGCAACGTTATCATACTCCGCTTGGAATTTATACTGTCTGGTTGTATATTTACATCTTGGAACTGAGCAGAGATGACACGTCAGCTTCAATGTGCATAAGCTTTTTATTTATCAGAATTTTTGATTTATTCTCAGTCCCATAAAACTATTTGCTTCCAACAACTTCTACAATGTGTTTACTTTTCTCAGAATCTGCATCCAGCCTGAACGAATGAAGCACAGTGGGCATCAATAACATAGACACTCACATAATCAAACATAGAAGACTTAAACAATTGAACGTAACATTGATATTATCCCTGAACGGTACAGCTCTAATTTTAAAGTTTTAGACTCTCATAACTGAGGAAGTAGTTTCTCTTTATCTATCATGTCATATCTTTTAATGGATTCACATTTTGTCCTTGTTCTTTTCTCAATACTTTTGGCTTTAATAGTATTATTTGGCCCCAATTGAATTCCTGCTTCTCCTTCACTGACAAAGCTATCTCATAATATCTTCAATTTCTAAAAGAAAAACTAAGTCTTATAGCTGGTCTCAGCATGTGAAAATGCCATTTGGCCCAATAGGTCTGTTCTAGTTGTTTGTTAAAGCTGTATTATCCAATATACCAGCTAACAGTTGTAAATACCTGATTACAAGTCCCGCTGTGACTAATTACTTTTCTGATGAGTAGACTATAAGGGAGTTGTAAAAAGGTTTATGGTGCAGAGATATCATCTTCCTCTTTGATGTGGAGGTGAGTGAAAAATGTGTTTCTGAGCAGGGCTTTTTAATAAAGTAAACAAGAACGTGTGCAGGATCTGATTTCAGTGTGTGGTCTCCGTGTATATATATATATATATACATATCCACATAGTGATCCTACAAGCCCTGCAGATTTGTTGTAAGTAGTAAAACAAAACGAGGACTGTGTGAACAAGC
>JAHRHZ010000139.1:14257286-14300529 GCA_024137785.1 Ginglymostoma cirratum | reverse complement strand
CTGTCCGTCCTCCCTGGACTGACCTATCTCCTCCCTACCCCCCTACCTACACTCACCTTTACTGGTTCCATCCCCGCCTCTTCGACTTGTCTGCCTCCTCTCCACCTATCCTCTCCTCTATCCATTCTCTATCCGCCTCCCCCTCTCTCCCTATTTATTTCAGAACCCTCTTCCCCTCCCCCATTTCTGATGAAGGGTTTAGGCCCGAAACGTCAAGTTTTCCTGCTCCTATGATGCTGCTTGACCTGCTGTGTTCATCCAGCCCCATGCTTGTTATCTCGGATTCTCCAGCATCTGCAGTACCTTTTATCTCTGAGGACTGTGTGAATCTTTCTTGATTGCTGTAAGTATTTTGCTCCCTCAGATACTAAATGATGTTCCATGATTGTTAATTGAATACGCACCTTAAGTATGTGGTGTGTAAAGCTTTGAAGATGTCAGGGCAAATTTAGTAATTTCTTAATGAGACAGCTCTGGAATTTACAAATAAAAGCCTGAATTCAAAAGTGAGCAAGTTATGAAACAGTGGGCTTTCCAAGCTGGGAAGGATATGCAGACTTTAGAGAAGATGTAGAAAACAGTACAAGAATGGTTTTAGTGCTAAGGAATGTCAGCTGGTAGATTTGTAGCTCATGTTGTGGATGCTGTGGTTGGTTTGCTCTCTGAGCTGGTTCGTTAGTTTGCAGACGTTTTGTTACCCTGCTGATGGAGCAGCACAGCCTCTGATGGAGCGCTGTTGTGTTTTCCTGCCTGGTATTTAAACTCTGGTGTGTTTTTAATGTCCTAACACACTTCATGCTACCATACATCAAGAACGTATCTGAACTGTCCCCAAGACTCCTATGACCATTGGGCATCAGAGTAGCACACGAACCCTCATCAACCCTATTCCAACTGCTAATCTGAACCAAAGACCCCTTACCCACTATGGACAGAACCAGTGTAATATACAATATTCTATGCAAGGACTGTGACAAACATTACATTGAACAGACCGGAAGAAGATTGGTCATAAGAGTACATAAACGCCAACTAGCAACAAAAAGACATGACCAGTACTCACTCCTCTCCATTCAGACAGATAAGGAAAACCATCAGTTTGATTGGGACAACACCAGGATCCTGGGACAGGCCAAACAGAGACAAGCATGAGAATTCCTAGAAGCCTGTTTCTCCACCAAGAAGGCCATCAACAAACACACAGAGCTAGACCCTATATATATAATATATACCACTGCAAAGAAAAACCGGAAATGAGGTAATCAAATCTAATGGACCCCAGAGTTTAAATACCAGGTGGAAAAATACAACAGCGCTTCATCGGAGGCTGCACTGATGATGTTACCCAGCAGGGTAATGAAACGTCTGTGAACTATTGAACCAGCTTGGCGAGCCAACCAACCACAATGTCAATTATCCGGGTAGCTAGAGAAGCTGCGTTCTCCTCCTTTTGAGAAAAGAGGGTTGAGAGTTGACTTTGTAGAATCCCTACAGTGTGGAAAAGGCCATTCAGCCCACTGAATCTGCACCAACCCTTTGTAGAGCATCCCAACTCCCACCCTCTCCTGTAGTCATGCATTTACTATGGCTAGTTCACTGAACCTGCACACTACAGGGTAATTTTTGGCACAGCCAATCCACTTAACCTGTAAATCTTTAGACTGTGGGAGGATATAGAGAAATGGGGAGAGCATGCAAACTCCTCACCCAAGGCTGGAATTGACTCTGATTCCCTGGTACTGTGAGGTAGCAGTACTAACCACTGTGATAGAGGCCCTCCAATCTCAAGGTACATATGTCAACTGTTGGGAACTAGAGGACGCTGATATGAGGTAAAGGTAAAAAAACAAAATAGTGACAGAATGAAATACCTTTCCTTCACCATTGCAAGTGGTTAGGATTGTTATTTGTTTATGGGAAATGGGCATCACTAGCTGGGCATGCATCTACCTCTCACCCCTAATTGCCCTGAAGAAAGTAGACTTCTTGAGCCGTAGCAGTCTTGGGGCATAGGAACATAGCCCTTCTAGGGAGGAAGTTTCAGAATTTAGAATGCTTTTCTTGAGAATGTGATGGAGACAAATGTAACTGTAGTTTTCAAAAGTGATTTGGATAGTGTTTGAGGGGAAGAAATTTGCTAAATGGAAAGGGCAGAGGGGCAAGACCAGACAACACATTAATGAGAGCATCAACAGATGCATCATGGGTTGCATGGCCACCTCCTGCCTAATAGCAATGCTGTGATTCGATTTACCTGTACTGATAAGTATCTTCTACTGGAATTCTTGCAAATGGCTAAAATTCCCCTATTTTACTCCAGTGGTTAGTCAAATATGTGCCACAGGGGTTGATGCTGGGAACTTTGTTATTTGTTATTTACATAAATGATCTGGATGTGAATGTTCTATGCATGATTCCTAAATTTGCAGATGATACAAAATTAGGAGCTATTGTTAATAGCGAGAAAGATTACCAAAAATTAAAGGGATCTTGATTAGATGGGGAAGTGGGCTGAGGATTGGTAAATGCAACTCAATACAGATAAGTGTGAGGTATTGTACTTTGGAAAGTCAAATGAAGGTAGGACCTTTACAGTAAATGGTAAGGTCCTCAGGAGTGGTGTGGAACAGAGAGACCTTGGAGTACAAGTAAATAGTTTGTTGAAAGTGGCGTCATAGGTGGACAGGATGGTGAAGAAGGCAGTTAGCATGCTGTCCTTCATCATTTGAGGCAATGAGTATAGGAATTGGGTTATGATATTACAGTTGGTGAGGCCGTACTTGGAATATTGTGTACAGTTTTGGTCATCAGGTCACAGGAATGACATAGTTAAACTGGAAAGTGAGCAAAAAAAAAATTACAAGGATGATGCCAGGACTAGTAGACCCGAGTTATAGGGAGAGGTTGGCTGGATAGGACTTTATTGATTGGAACGTAGGAGAATGAGGGGTGACCTTATTGAGGTGTATAAAATCATGAAGGGCATAGATAGAATGAATGCATTTAGTCTTTTTTCCAGGGATGAGGAATTGAAAACTAGAAGACATAGGTTTAAGCTGAGAGGGGAAAGATTTATGAAGGACCTGAGGGGCAACTTCTTCATGCAGAGTGTGGTGTGTATATGGATTGGGCTGCCTGAGAAAGTGCTTAAGGCAATTATAATAGCAACTTCTAAAAAAACATTTGGATAGGTACATGGATGGGAAGAATTTAGAGGGACATGGAACAAATGGGAGCAATTGGATCTAGCTGAGAGGGCACCACGGTCAGCATGAACTAGTTTGGGCCAAAGGGCCTGTTTCCATGCTGTATTACTTTGACTCTAAATATCCCCTTAGATATAGACAGAAAATCAGAACAGGAGTAGGCCATGCAGTATGATCATGGCCAATCATCCAAATCAGTACCCTGTTTCCACTTTTTCTCCATACCCTTGATGAAAAGTTTCTGCAGTGGGACTTTGACCAATATTGGTGAAGTCTCTGGAGAGGGATTTGAATCTATGCTTAACTCTGCAACATGCAGCAGCATGGTCATATATAGACATGGAAGATTGTATTGGCTGTTAAACATATCTATATACACAGAAAACTGACACAATGTTAGCAACAACACTGCAAACTGGACAGAAGTAACAGGACTAGGTCAATGATACTCCTGTTTCAGGATATAGGTCATTAGGTTGCTCAAACCTGTTCCACTAGTCAATGAAATATTGAATAATCTGAGACTTAACTCCATATAAGTGTCTTTGGCCCATGTCCCTTCATGCCCTTGCTAAACAAAAATCCCTGGACCCTAGATCTCAGTCTTAAACTTAACAAACTTATTTATTAAAAGGTAGCAAAAGCAGAATTGGGAGCATCTGAATGTGATTCCTGCATTAAGGTTGGAGATGTGTACTGGACTATTATGTGATTTATAAATCATTATGATATTCTATACATGTTATCATTGTCAAAGATAGTTCAGCATGAGCTTAGGTGCATTGACAAAGAGACCCAAAAGGATAATTGTGCTGATATATTTATTTCCTGATTGATCAATACTTGAGGACGTTTAATATTTGCAGAGAGGGCCAGTCTGGAAATCACATCCCCATAGCATTTACATTTCCTCTCAATGAGAGCTACCTCTCACTAGTAAGTCCAACAAAAGAAATCAATCCTGATAGCCCACTCTCAGCTTTCATAGACTGAGGAGAAACCAATGAGTAAAGTGTATCATTTGCCTGCGTGTCACTTGAACTGGGAGCCTGGGCAGATGCACATTAACTAACAAAAGCAGCTTACATTTATTATAGATATTTTCCAATCAACCTTATTGGAGCAGGTGGCTTTTGAATATGGGCATCCTATTCCAGAGGTAGGGGCATTACAACTGTGCGTCCACAAGAATCCTCAACTTGTATGAGTATAATGTCTTTAATTCAGCAAGTATCCAAGGTATTTCAGAAGTGTGAAGAAAGTGGATGCGCAGCCAAAGGAGACATACAGATAGGACAAAGAATGTCTACTTTTTCTATCACTAGATATCAACATATCTGTTTTCTTACCACCTTCTCAATCCATATGATACCCTGACTGTAGCTAAAGCCCTCCAGGTTGAATTTAAACAATCAGAGGTTCAAACTCCAGGAAGACAATGGACACCTCTCAAAGACGCTTACATGAGCAATATTAACTTCCATTAGCTCCGCTCTGGTGGCTGGAAGCACGTCATATGAATAGCTGAGTTTGTAAACCTTCTTTTGAGGGAAAACACGATGGGATGGCCATTGGGTGAGTGAATAATTCACAGCAAACTTATGTCTTAAGATGAGCATCTTTTTTACAAAGGAAACTGTCGATCAAAGTTTTCACATTATAACTATTTACACTCCATTGTTGGAATATCATTGGTATAGAGGTTGGGTAAATGTGTTCAATCTACAATGAAGCATCAAGGAAGTGTTCAATGAATAAGGCTGCAAAGGACATAGGTTCCATGAATGGGTAAAGGTGTGGCATATGGAATATAATGTGGGAAAATGTGAAACTGTCTACTTTGGCAAGAAGTATTAAAAAAGAAACATATCATCTAAATGGTGAGAGATTGTGGAAATATGATATGCACCAGGATCTGGGTGTCCTCGTGCATGTGTTTCAAAAGTCTAGTTTGTGGGCAAAGCAAGTAATTAGGAAAACGAATAGAATGTTATTTATCACTAATGGAATTGAGTACAACAATGGGGGAGTTCTACTTCAGAGAGATAGCAAGAATTGCAGATGCTGGAGTCAGAGATAACAGTGTGGAGCTGGAGGAACACAGCAGGCCAGGCAGCATCAGAGGAGCAGGAAAGCTGATACTTCAGGTCGAAGTTTTGAGTAATGATCCCGCTACAAACCTGAAAAGTAAAAAAAAAAGTTGGGTGGTTTTGATATTTGACGTTGAAATCATTGGCAAAATATGGTGCATAGTCCAGAAGGTAAAGGCATCTGCTGTAAAATGCTGAGAAACAACCATACCAGACTGGTCAGGCACAGCCTCCCCCTGAACCAATATTCAGAAGCATTCAAGAAAGTGCACTTGTTCTGTCTACCCTGAATTTGATAAACAATGTTCTACAAAGAGCTCCCTTCACTTGCCCTTGCGGTGATCCTTGCCTGAATGGTACCAACTCTAATCATTTTCCTCATACACCTGGGAAGTGCCTTGGGATTTTTTTCCAGCATTAAAGGCACAAGTATAAATAAATTAAAGAGTCTTGAGCATGAAATCTCCACTGACACTCCAGAACTAACTGCGGCATTGCCTTTTTGATGAAATAGTCAATCTAGGCATCGTCTTCCCTCTTGGGTGGACATAAATGATGCTTTGGCCCAGTTCTAATTTAAAGAAGAACAAGAAATTACTCCAGATGTCCTGATCCATATATATCTTTTGATCAAGATGATTAAAACAGGAGATTATCACATTGAGAGTATTTTCTGTATGTAAATTGGATGCTGCTATACATACATTGTGACAGTGACTACAATTCAAAAGAATTTCATTAGCCATTGGTGTTTTATTAGGAGATGGGAGGAAGAGGAAGGCACTATATAAATGCAAGTCTTTATTTGTTCTCCAACAGCGCCATCTGCTGCCTGTTTTGGTTTGCTGATCTTTCTGCTGCCCGACTTCCTCCCCACCTTCAGTCTATCTAATGGAGTGAAGCCCCATCAGCAACCAGCTCCCCACCACCCTCCCGCCCCGATGTGAGCCAGTGAGGGATAAAAAAATCAGAGACAAATGCACAGCTCAGAACTCTTTTACAAATCTACAGCTCTCAATGTCACACAGATTTGAACAATGTGAGTGCTATTGACAAGTGAAATATTAAATCAGTTGTGAAACCAATTTGCAAGGTGTTACTGAGCAGTTTGGCTGCAGAGTTGAAATTGGGATTCATCCACTGAAACCTCCCATCAGGGCCTAGAGGGAAGGCTTGATTCTCACTTGAGTGTAAGAATGGGACACTGCCCTTTATTTGGTGGTTTTTCTGGAGTTAAAATGGCAGTTCACGGCAATGGATTTGTTTCTGCTCAAGCACTGTGTTCCCTCTGGACAGATTGGGATTAAACTGGTGACAGGTTTTCGATTCACTTGTGGGCTTGCTTCCAAAAGGACTCGGCTTCCTACAGCTTAACCAACCCAAGCCAGACAGCAAAATGCTGGCATTGAAAAGGTTTCCATACATCAAGCGGAACACCTCAGCTTTTCAGAAAGAATCGGTGCTCAGGGCAGGGGGAATGGATGACTGAAAGAATCTATCTTAAATCTAAGTAAGAGGGTTGGACAAAGGATCAAGACCCCTGTCAGAAGAAGAAGCAACTGTACATTTATCACAAATACTGCAAACTGGGGAAATTCCAAATTCCTAATTTCCCTAGTTACCAGATTAGAGTCAGTTTAGGTTTGAAGACAGAATACTTTAAACATCCCTAACTTCCTGCTCGACTATGAAACAGTAACTTTGCAATCTTACTTTGAAGAATTGTTAGTTGAAGCAGCTTCTCAATTTTTTTTTTATCCTTTCATTTGTGAGGTACTTTTGTGGTCAACTGGGCCACAAAGTAGTCAATTTAATACTCTCCGGGAAAGACTGACTAGAATTGGCCGTCAGTGAAATGACTGCAATTTTTATACTTAAAGGTGGTGGTGCTGTTGATGGTTAAACTTCCAGGAATTGATGAAAGATCAGTGATCCCTCAATCTGTCAACAAATGGAGAAAAAAATGGGCTGGAAAGGAAAAAACATGATTCATTTGAAAACTGGAAATATGAAACTCTTTCCCATGGTTTACAATGGTGAAAGGCAAAGTACACTCTGGAAGACAGCCATGAGGTATAAATAAAGAGGGGCACAATGCGTTTCAAAGAACACAGAGCATTGTGATGAAAAAGTCATAAAGCAAACATTCATAGAATTTAGAATCATGGAATCCCTACAGTGTGGAATGAGGCCATTTGGCCCATTGAGTCTGCACCAACCCTCTGAAGAACATTCCACTCAGACATCTGTAACCCCACAATTACCATGGCTAACCCACCTAGCCTACACGTCCCTGGACACGACGGACAATTTATCATTCTGTTTTGCAGTGTACTTGAAGGCATAACATTCAAGGCTGTAGGCCAAGTGCTGGGAAATGGGATGGGTGTACATAGGTTGGTGTAGACTTCATGGGCTGAAAGACCTTTTCTGACATGTCTAACAAGGTTTCTGGGGCTCAAATGTGCAATATATTACAACTTAAGTATCATTGCAAAGCAGCTTCAAATTCGCAATCACATTCAATTTGCAGAACCTGGCTTGTCGTGAACATGGAGTGGTGTGAATTCCCTGAAGAACGCAAGATCATACCATGTGTTTTTTTTTGTGTGCAGTTTAATCCTGTGTGGCACTCAACCTGTTTTTTTTTAAAATGCCCTGGAAAGCTACTGAGACATTTCAACTAACATAATCATGGATCTGTGCCAGTTCCTAGCAAATACTGGGAAGTCAGAGCCGATTATTTACAACCATACGTTGTGACATGCCCGGTTGAAAGTTTGAAACCACTGTTTACTGCACCCCGGTGACTCAGTACACCTTTCAGTCCTATCTGAAGGCGACTTTGATGCTGAGAAAGTATGAGCTTTCATGTCATCTTTTTCAGAAAGGTTTGATCTTATCCATCAGGGTCTGCAAGAAAACAGAATAATTCAAATTTCTACTCTGGCACTGGCTTGCCGAAACTCAACTTCCAGTCTTTAGCCCAGTGCCAACACAGACCGCTCATACCAGCCCCTGATTATTGCTGATGCAACGTTTGCATCACAAGAGAAAGACTTCCTTTTGCAATGGTGATCTTTAAACATCTGATTCCGAAAGGGGGAAATAAAACAGTGTCAAAGAGATCTGTGTGCCAGTACACGTCATGGGAATTTCTGCTGAAAGATGCCTGTGTGTAGGTGAATGGGCAGCAAATCGCTAAGAGGGAAGGTGAGGCAGGCAGGCTCACGGTTGTTGTAACCATAATTATTTTCCTTCTGTTTGCGAAATCGATCCCTTTTTATACTGTTAAGAATGTTCAGTGGGTGGCGTCTTGGAACATGGTGGATTTAAGGATAAATGCTTTGCTGCAGAGGATAAAGCGATTGCTTGAGCAAGGTTGTGGTGCTAGAGTTCAACTGAGACTCCCTCAGAACCACCACCTCCTAATTTACATCCTTTGAGATTTGAAAGCAAGGTGAATTTTGCTGCATAAACGAGGCCAATTAAATTTGCAATCGAGCAACTGCAGGCACTTTTCTGGACTGGAGTTCTGATTGCAGGATGAGGCTGAATAAGCTGGATATATGTTGACAGGTCATTTATCCTGTCACTAAGAAGCACATAAAGCTGTTGCTATTAGTGATAAAAAGGCCTCTCAAATCATAGGCTAGTAGATGCATTGGATTTAGCCTTTACCAAAGTTTCAAACTGTAAATCTTTTTAGCACAGAAAACAAATTATGCTACTTTGCATCAACTTTTTTTTGTTTAATTTCACTGGATGTAGTCATCACCTACTGACTAGGCCAGTACTGTTGCCCAGCAATAATTACTGCTTGAGAAGGTGGTAGTGAGCTGACTTCTTAACCCATGGCAGTCCAACTGGTGCAGCTACACCCATAGTGCTGTTAGGAAGGGATTCCATGATGTTGACTCAGTGACAGTGAAGGAACAGCAATATATCTCCAAGGACAATGAGTGGCTTGGAATTTGCCATTGACAGTGTTCCCATGTAATTGCTGCCCTTGTCCTTCCAGATGGCAGCAGTCAAGAGTTTGGCGAGTACTGTATAAGGATCCTTGGTGAATTTCTATAGTGTATCCTTTAGACAGTGTACACTGCTGCTGTGCTTTGGTGGGAGGAGTGATATGTGTTGTCAATCAGGAGGGTTGCTTTGTCTTGGATGGTGCCAGGCTCCTTGAATGTGGTTGGAGCTGCACTCATCCAGGCAAGTGAGAGTATTCCATTGTGGTCCTGGCTGGTAGATGGTGGATAGGCTTTGGGAAATTGAAATGAGTTGCTCATTGCGAATTCCCAGCTCGTAACCTACTCTTGCAACTATAAGACTGGTCCAGTTCAGTCTCCAGTCAATGACAACTCCTGGGATGTTGATAGTGAAGGATTGAACAATGGCAATGCCATTGAATGCCAAGGGAAGATGCTAAGCTTTTTCATCTTTTCTCTCTTGTTGGGGATAGGCACTTGTGCGGCTTGAATGTCACTTGTCATTCCAAGCCTGGGTATTTTTCTAATCAACCTGTTCAGAGATGTTGTTACATATCTCTGGGGCAGGTGGGACTTGAACTTGGACCTCCTGGAACAGAGCTAGGGATGTTGCCCACTTTGTCTGGAATTAGACCCAGGCTGCTTTAATATCTAGATGCTGAGCATTGTACAGTCATCAGCAAACATTTCACTTCTGACCTTTATGATAGGACAATCAGTGAAACAGTTGAAAATATTTAGGCTTAGGACATTAACCTTCTATTTATGAGCTCTTGTGGTGCAGTGGTAGTGTCCCTATCTCTAAGCCAGCAGACACAGGTTCAAACCTGACCTGCTCCAAAGATGTGTAATTACATCTCTGAACGAGTTGATAAGAAAATATTTAACCTCCTCCCTGAGTCAATGGTACCAATTACCTGCTGATAAGTGGAATGTTAGATCTTAAGAGACTTTGTGGCACAGTGGTAGTGTACCTAGACATTATAGTAATTGACAGGCAACCTTTTTTATAAGCAAATGATGATAACTGCCAATCAAAATCTTTGGCTGAAATACCAAAGAATTAAATGTGGGAGTATGGGAGTCTTCTAGCACATTCTGTACCTCCTGGGCTAGGAGTCTGGGTTCAATTCCCATCTGCTCCAGAGTTGTCTCAGTGTAACCAAGCAGGTTGTTTAAAAGTAATTGAAAAATGCTCTTAAGGCTGTTGTAACATTATGATAACATTTCTCCCTCTGGGCCAAGTGATCTGGGTTCAATTCTCACCTGCTACAGAGTGGATTAATTTATAAACTTAAAGTACACCTTCTTTTTCCTTCAGGCTATATATCGTTGCTGGGGACTTTAAAACATTCACTTTATATTTTAAATATTTCCTAATTCCCCTCTGTCTCCTTTTCTCAATCCAATTGTCTTTCACTCTCCTTTTTTATTTTGATATTCAATGCACTCGCTCTAATTCAGCCTCCTTGACATTCCTTCCTCTCTTTAATTCACAGCATATTAATCTTATTAGTTCAAGAGGTATATTTTTGGTCACGTTGTTCTAACTGCTCTTGTAACACCTGTATTAAGCTTACACTTCCACTAGCTTTGCAGGTGACGAAATTTATAACCTTAATCTGCAGGAACAAATATAATTAACATGGTACATTCCATCCAAATCAGGGCTGTTATTTCTCAGTTTAATATTTCACAATTATAGTCAAGTTGCTGCCAGTATTGGTAGGGTATAATAAATGGTTTGTGCTGCAAAGAACACAATATTGCATTGTTTGATACCAATATTATTCAGGGGCACATCTCCCACTATATTATTGATGGACTGATGCTCTCTGCTGGTCATATCTGGCATTGATATATTACTGTACTCCAACAGCAGCCTGATATGATACCTTCTCTAAATATACTACAAGTTCGTCAATGTTTCAATTCCTATTGATTAAAATAAAATATTGACATCATAGTGAGTAAATGCTTTAAGTCTTGGTCCATTGTTATACACAGTCTAATCTCAGCATGGAACTGGAATCAAATTAGCTCTTTTTATTTTGTAAGCTAACTCAATCAATACCATACCCCATTCACCACTTTAATCATTCTCTTCCACACTGTGGTGGGAGGGTTGTGTGATCTACAACATAGACTGCAGCTACTCACCAAAGCTTATTTGATAGCACCTTCCAAACCCAAAACCTACATCGAGGGCAGCAGAGCAATGGAAAGAACATGACTAGCATAGCCAAAAGGTCGAACAGCACAAAAACAGACCCTTCAATCCAACTGATCCATGCCAATCAGGTTTCCTAAATCGAACCAGTTTCATTTGCCTACATTTGGTCCATATCCCTATCAACCTTTCCTCTCCATGTACCTGTCCAAATGGCTTTTAAATATTGTGATGTACTCATCTCTTCCACATCCTCTGGTAGCTTGTTCCATATATGCACCATCCTCTGTATTGGGGGAGGTAAAGATACCCCTCAGACCTCTTTTAAATCTTTGCTCTTTTACCTTAAACCTATGCTGTCTGGTTTCGGTCTCCCCTCCTCGGGGGAAAAGACCTTGGTCATTCATCTTATCTATGCCCCTCATGATTTTATAAATGTCTGAGATTCCTCCCTCAGCTTTCTATGCTCCAGAGAAAGATGGTATCAGCATTTCCACCTCTTCTTTTAACACAAACCTTCTAGTCTCAGTCACATCCATATACATGATGAACAACAGTGGACCCAGGACTGATCCTTGGGGCAAACTGCTAGTCACAGACATCCAGTCTGAAAACAACCCTTTATCTGCTACCATCAAGCCAATTTTGTATCCAGGAACAAAAACAGAAGTTGCTGGAAAAGCTTAGCAGGCCTGGCAACATCTGTGAAGAAAAAAATCAGAGTTAACTGAGTTCTGAGGAAGGGTCACCAGACCTGAAACGTTAACTCCGATTTTTTCTTCACAGATGCTGCCAGACCTGCTGAGCTTTCAGCAACTTCTGTTTTTGTTTCTGATTTACAGCATCTGCAGTTCTTTCGGTTTTTACTTCAATTTTGTATCCAGTTGGCTAGCTTTCCATTCATCCCATGTGATCTAACCTGACCATGCACAACCTTGATGAAGGCCTTGCTAAAGTCCATGTAGACAAAGCTTACCACAGTACCTTCATCTATCTTGGTTGCGCCTTCAAACGTTCCTCTTTGAGACAAAACAATCTTGGATTTGGAAACTTTCCTTCGTCAATGCAAAATTATGGCACTTATTGGGAAACACTTATGGGGCTGTCCAGTTCAAGAAGGTGGCTCATCCCCACTTTCTCCAGGGCAATTCAAGGTTGATTATATGGTTGATAAATTGTTTGGAACTTGCCTCCTTATTCTATAGCCCTGTTCTAACAGTATAAGAGATGCTCACACATAGGGGCATGTGCACAAGGTAAATGATGAGCAAACTATGACCTGTGGTATGTGTTTCCCAAATTTCCCTGCTCCAGATGTTAGGTGTAGTCATTGTCTTTTAGAACCCAATATAGAACATCAGAGCTCACAGACTTGTTATGCCACAGAAGGAGGTTAATTCAGCCCATTGTGCCTACACTGGCTGTTCAAACAAACATCTTTATCTCGTGCCAATCTCCTGCTTTTATTCCCACCTACCTTCCTACGCCATTTCTATCCAAATAATCATCTGACGCTCCCTTGACTACCACACTTGAACCTGTCTCCTGCACATTTCCAGGCAGTGCACTCCATGCCTGATCCATGTGCTGAGTTTTTCTCTCATCGCCCTTGTTTCTTTTGTTCATCATGTTAAATGTCTGAAGATGTTTAATGATCTTTTGCTTCACAGGAAACGGGGCTTGTTTAATAAGATTGGATGCCATCAATCATCTTCTGCACTCAGGTCCTCCCAAAACCTACAGAGGTTTCTGATGCTTACCTTCCTGTTATCATGTTCACTGTTGCTGATGGCACCCTGTTGTGCGTGGACTGTGATTTTTCATTTCCTAAATATCTTATCTTATTTGTGACAGATCATTCTCACCAGCTTTGTCTGAAGCAATTGGGGAGTTTCATTAGAGAACCCTCTCATCCCAGGCACCAATCTGTGTGAGAGGCTGAGTAAATTGGCCCTACATTGTCTGGAGTTTAAAAAAGTGAGAAGTGATCTCATTGAAACATACAAGATTTTGAAGAGGTTTGACTGGATGGATGTGGAGAGATTGTTTCCCCAAACAGTGAGCACAGTCTCCGAATAAAATTACTATTACTTAGGACTAAGACAAGGAGAACATCCTAACAAATGAGTTAGGAATAGGCCATTCAACCCTCAAGCTTGCTCCACCATTCAATAGGATCATCGCTGTAACTTTAAATCTGCTTTTCTGCCTACCCCCATAGCCCTTCACCCCGAGCTTAACAAGAATCTATCTACTGCTATTAAAAATATTCAGGAATTCTGCATGCCCACCTTTTCAGGAAGAGTTCCAAACACTTAACACCCTCTAAGAGATAAAAATTTGCCCCATTTCTATTTTTAAAATCAGCAACTCTTGATTTTTAAATCCAACCCCATATTCAAGATGATCCAGTGAGAGGAAATATCCTCATTCCATTTACAGTATTAAGACCTCTCAGGATCCTCCTTCAGTCAATTCACCTTCTTCTAGACTCCAGCAGGGGGACAAACCTTAGCCTATCCATTCCTTAAGACAAGTTCCCCTCCATTTCCAGATATTAGTCTGGTAATCCTGTTCTGAACTTCCTCCAATGCATTTACAACCTTCCTTAAACAAAGTGACCAATAGTGTATGCAGTGTACGAGAATGTGTGCCCAGGTGAAATTCCTTCAGTCAATGGGCTGTGGCTTTTTGAAACGTCATACCCCAGCTAGTTCTGACATTTGCGTCACTGAGTATATTCATGACTGAGCTCAATATTTGTTTTGTTGATTTGGTAATGGGGAAACAAGCAGGGAAGTTTGATTTGAGGTGCACGACCATGCATTGGAAGACCATATATTGAATGGCCAAGCATGCTTGAGAGGATGTAGAGTCCACACCAGCTCCAGATTCTCATGTTCTAATGATTTTCAGTGACACACCCACCACCCACCAACCCCCACCCCCACACCCACACCCCCCGCCCCTCCCCCCACACACACACACATAGATATTCTCATGTGGAAGGCAAGAGACATTTTAAAACTGCAAGGGTGAAATTGCATTGTCCTATTGTCCCCCTGTTGGCCTCCTAGGCTGAGAGTAATATGTTGACCATTAACCATGTCATAATGCAATTTGCTTCAATATTTCCGAGGCTGTTTACCTATTAATGAGAGCACATACACATGCATATGGCCTAATGGCACTCTGGAGAACTCCAGCAACAGTGTGCTTCTGGTGTGGATGCATGTAGTTATAAGATTATAAACTTTGTAGTAAACTGTAATTTCTTCTTGTAAAAATGGAGACAAGGCAACTTTTACATATGACTCTCAAAAGCCATCTGGCTTATCCTGTGTATCCAACTGTGATTGGGAGCACAGCGCCTTTACCTCAAAGAATGCTGCATGTGATCCTAATTCCATGAAAATTCCATAATGTTGGACAGAAATTCATTGACAATGGCTATCTGGAGATGTGAGAAGCCTTGCTAACTCAACAAACTTGGGACAATGGAATCCTTCAAGCTAATGGCTGAGGCAATAAACATGTTAAATCTGTTGCCTTTTTGCCAAGATATCGGAATATGGCCCAGACTTGGGCAATACTTCGGTATAGAAGTATTATTTGACAATTTGAGACAGTAGGCACTTTTGGGTTTTGAACTGTACGATCCATCTGGGTGAGAACAGCTATTCTAAGAAGAAACATCTGATCACCATGAGAGAATAAACTTGAAACAAAAACCGTTTGCAACAGCAAGGCATTTGTGAAAAGGAAAGACAGGTAAAATGCTGAAATAAAACAAAGAACTGCCGATGATGGAAATCTGCAACAAAAACAGAAACTGCTGACAAAACTCAGCAGGTCTAGCAGCATCTGTGGAGAGAAAGCAGAGTTTTATTCTTGGGCTGTGAGCATTGAAGTAGCATGGTTCTTGCAGCTGCTCCTGGGAATGCAGGTTTAAAGATTTATAGTTTTATTACAGTTAGTCATTATATTCCACTAACATAGGATTTTTATTCATTTTGTTTCTATATTCATTCAAAGAAATCAAACAAAAATAATTGATTCTGTTTTCAAATGGCCTGTTTAAATGAGCTTTTCAGGGGCCTGGAGTGAACTTTGAAGTTTTTTTAATTCTAAATTTAGAAGCTTTAAAAAAAACTGAAGTGTTTTAAAGGGAGTTCTTCTTTTTACATTGCATGAGTTTTTTTTGTAAAGCTAAACAGGTCTTTTGAAAAGGAGTTGTGGTTTCATCTGGGGAGTCATAAATGTGTTCGGCTTTGGAGAAGGTTTTTTTAATTCAAGGAATTTATTGAAGACAAGTCATTTTGATTCAGTTAATCTGCTAAGTGCTTGATTTTCTTTAAGATTTAAACGTTTGATTTAAAAAATTTTTTACACTTTATTGCATACAGAAAGTAACATTAAAAGATCATTTATTTTATGTACAAGGTGTTTTGAAAGTTGCTTTCTTTAGGTTTAATGTTATTAAGAGTATATGAGGTCCAGAGTAAGTGGCTAGTAGATTTAGAGAAGTGATTACTCAGCAGGATCAATCAGATGGGGGACTGTCAGGAAAAGTAAGAAGTCAGTTCGGAAGTCTCCAATGGCTATTTCTGTATCAAATACATATTCAGTTTTTTGGTACTGTTGAAGAGGATAGTCTCTGAGAAAAATAGAAGGGCCAGTCACCTATCGGACACAAGGAATAATTCTTTTGTTAGGCAGCATTTGACAAAATTTAACAGAATAATTGTTACAAGGGACTCTCTTGTCAGAGGCACAAACAGGAGATTCTGTGGCAGTGAGCGTAAATTTAGGATCGTGATTTGATTTCTTGATGCTAGGATTAAGGACATCTCTAAACAATTCCAAGCATATTGTTAAAGGTGAGATTGAGAAGCCAGAGATTATTGTATACATTGGTGGAAATGACATTTTCACCGAGAAGATTAAAGTTTTATGGAGTGAATTTAAGAGGTTAGGTAGAAGATTACCACTTCAAAGGTTTTTTTTAAATCTCTGGTTTACTATGCCTAACTAGAATGAGGGAAGGAACAAAGAAGGATAAAGGAGAGAAATCAATGGTTGAAGAGGTGATGTATTGTTCAGGTATTCAGGTTTTTGGACAATTGGAATGTCTTCTGGGACAGAAAAGACTTTTTGAAAAAGGATGGTTCTAACCTGAAATAGAAAGAGACCAATATCTTAGCAGAAAGATTTGCTAGTTCCATTTAAGGGAGACTTTATATTGCTCGAGAGGAGTTGGGGGGTGGGGGAGATGGAGGAATGCCCAGCAGCAGTGTAAATAGAAAGATTTGAGGAAGGTTCTGAAAGTGAAGAGAGCACGTCAATTAGAAAAGAAAGACGAGGGAGTCAGAATGCACAGTAACTCTGAAGAATTAAATTGCATTATTTCAATGCAAGGGGTCTCACAGGTAAGGCTGATGAACTTGGGCATATTTAGAAATGTGGGTTTGGGACGTCATAGCTATTACAGAAACTTGGCTGAGAGATGGACAGGACTGGCAGCTCAATGTTCTGGGTTTCAGATGTGATAGGAAAGGAGGCAAGAAAGGAGCAGAGTGGCATTTTTGAATAAAGAATACATTACTGCTGTAACTAGAGAAGATATTTCAGAAGAATCAAGCATTCAGTGAAAATATATGGTTAGAAATTACAAATAAGAAAGGAAAGATTACCTTGATGAGAGTACACTATAGGCCGCCCTGCATAGTCAGAGCGAAATTGAGAAACAGAATCTTCGAGATGTTCAGCACAGGAACGGATCCTTCAGTCCAACTCTTCCATACCAACCAGATATCCTAAATTAATCTAGTCGCAATCAAAAGCATCTGGTCCATATCCCTCTAAACCCCTCCTATTCATATACTCACCTAGATGCCTTTTAAATGTTGTAATTGTACCAGCCTCCGCCACTTCCTCCAGAGATCGTTCCATACATGTACCACCCTCTGTCTGAAAATGTTGCCCCTTAGGTCCCTTTAAATCTTTTCGCTCTCACTTTAAACCGATACCCTCTAGTTTTGTGCTTTCCCACCCCAGGGAAAATGCTATTCACCCTATCCATGCCCCTCATGATTTTATGAAGCTTGGTAAGTTCATCCCTCACCCTGTAATGCTCCAAGGAAAATAGCCCCAGCCTACTCAGCCTGTCCCTATATCTCAAACCTTCTAACCCTGGCAACATCCTCGTAGATCTTTTCTAAACACTTTCAAGTTTCTCAACATCCTTCCTATAGCAGGGAGAGTATAATTGTTTGTAGTATTCCAATAGTGGCCTAACCAAAGTCCTGTATAGCTGCAAGATGATCTCCCAACTCCTATACTCAATGTACTGACCAATAAAGACAAGTAAACCAAATGCTGCCTTTACTACTCTTTCAATCAACAACTCCACTTTCAAGGAACTAAGAACCTAAGGTCTCTTTGTTCAGTGACACTCCCCAGGACCTTGCCATTAACTGTATAAGTCCTGCCCTGATTTGCCAGTCTAAAATACAACACCTCACAGTTATCTAAATTAAACTCCATCTGCCACTCCTCAGCCCATTAGTCCATCTGATCAAGCTCCCATTGTAATCTGTGGTAACCTTCTTTTCCATCCACTACACCATCAATTTTGGTGTAATCTGCAAACTTACTAACCATACCTCCTATGTCTACATCCAAAGCTTTCATATAAACGATGAAAAGCAGCGGACCCAGCACAGGTCCTTGTGGCACACTGCTGGTCACAGACTTCTAGTCTGAAAAGCAACCCTCCACCACCACCCTCTGTCTTCTACCTTCAAGACAGTTCTGTATCCAAATGGTTAGTTCTCCCTCTATTGCACGTGATCTAACCTTGCTAACCAGTCTACCATGAGGAACCTTGTTGAACGCCTTACTGATGTCCGTCTATATCACGTCCAATGCTTTGCTATCACCAATCCTCTTTGTTACTACTTCTAAAATATGTAGGAAGATGTCAGATATATGTAAGCATAATAAGGTTGTAGAAATGGGGGATTTTAATTTTCCAAACATTGACTGGGACTACCATGGTGCTAAAGGTTTGAATGATGAAAGATTTGTCAAATGTGTTCCAGAAAATTTTCTTTATCAAAATGTAGATGCTTGTATTAGAGAAGGAGCAAAGCTTGACCTTTTGGGCAATAAGGCAGGGCAGGTGACTGAAATAAAAAACATCAGGCCCAGCAATTATTATTCGATTGATTTCAAAATGGTTATGGAAAAGGATAAGTCTTCCCTGAAAGTTTTTAATAGGAATAAGGCACATTTTAATGACATGAGATGAAGTGGATTGGAGTAGACTGCCTGCAGGTAAAGGGATATCTGACAAGTGGGATGCTTTCAAGACTGTAATGAGAGTTCAGAGGCATTTTGTTCCTGTTAGAGTAAGGCCGGCAAAATTAAGGTACAATAGATGACTAAAGATATTGCGGTTCTAGTGAAGAATAAAAGAGGATCTTTCCTTTTCTATTTCTTCATTTTGTGAGATGTGGCATTGCTGTTTGGGCTAGCATTTATATTGCCCATCCCTAGTTGCCCCTGAGAAGGTGGTGGTGAGCTACTTCTTGAACCCACTGCAGTCCACCTGTTGTTTGACCCATGATGTCATTAGGGAGGGAATTCCAGGATTTTGTCCCAGTGACAGTGAAGGAACATCGATATATTTACAAGTTAGGATGGTGAGTGGCCTTGGAGGGGAACTTGAAGGTGGTGGTGTTCCCATATATCTGCTACCCTTGTCCTTCTAGATGGAAATGGTCATGGGTTTGAAGGGGGCTGTTTAAGGATCTTTGAGTTTCCGCAGTTCATCTTGGAGATAGTACACACTGCTGCTACTGAGCGTCAGTGGTGGAGGGAGTGGATGTTTGTAGATGTAGTGCTAATGAAGCAGGCTGCTTTGTCCTGGATGGTGTTGAGCTTCTTGAGTGTTGTAGGGGCTGCATTCATCCAGGCAAGTGGGGAGTATTCCGACATACTCCTTGTATGTTCCTTGTAGATGGTGGACAAGCTGTGGGGAGTCAGGAGGTGAGTTACTCACCACACTATTCCTAGTTTCTGACCTGCTGTTGTAGCCACTGTTTATGTAGTGAATCCAGTTGAGTTTCTGGTCAATGTTAACCCCCAGGATGTTGATAGTGGGGGATTCAGTGGCGGTACCATAAAGGAAAGGAGTCATAAGGAAGGGTTGGATAGGCTGGGACTTTTTTCACTGGAGCACAGGAGGTTGAGAAGTGACCTGATAGCAGTTTAAAATCATGAGGTGTATAGATAGAGTTAATGGTAGGTGTCTGTTCCCTCGGATGGGGGATTTCAAGACTAGGGGACACATCAAGGTGCGAGGAGAATGAGTGGAAAATTGTTTTAGAATGTGGTTCGCATGTGGAATGAACTTCCTGAGGAAGTGGTGGATGCGGGTAAGATTACAACATTTAAAAGACATTTGGATAAATACAAGGATAGGAAAGGTTCGGAAGAGTATGGGCCAGGACCAGGCAGGTGGGACTAGATTAGTTTGGGATTATGTTCTGCGTGGACTGGTTGGACTGAAGGGTCTGTTTCTGCATTGTATGACACTATGATTCTATTAACATTTAGAGTCCAGTGATCCTTCTTCAGAACTGTTCTTGAGCAAAATGATAGAACAATTGTTTTCTTTTACAATTAAACACAAATACAGTGCCCAGAAAAAAAATTGTGCTGTATATATTTGACATCCTGTAGGTCAATTTTGAGTTGGTAATCCAAAATGGCCTGAATTAAAAGAAATGGTAGAAAAACAGACAGAAACCTAACCATCCAAAGCCAATCAACTGTCTTGTATATTATTCAAGTGTGGAAGGGAAGGGAGATATGGATGATCAAGACACTGAAAGGAAAGAATACTCAAAATTATGCATTCAGAGTTTAACAATTGAGATTAGACTAATAAATCTTTCTTCTAAATGTTCTGGGTAACTTTATTTTCCATTCGAATTACAAACTCTCTGTCCTGGGCAGAAAGAAATTCCCATGTTCTTGGAAACTTGGAGAATTCAGTGAATCGGAGCTTGGCACATCACTGAAACAGTCAGACATTTCCTCCAATTTCAGTCATAGAGAAATTCTCAACTGAAACCAGGAAAAGACAAGCCAATTGTTTTCTGTTTTGCTTTTTTTTTGTTTGGAAGAATATGTCAATAAGTGCACATGGGACACTATGAAGGCTCCGTGGTTAGCACTGTTATCTCAAAGCGCCAAGGACCTGGGTTCGATTCCAGCCTTGGGTTACTATCTGTGTGGAGTTTGCACATTGTCCCCGGGTCTGCATGGGTTTCCTCCCACAGTCCAAAGACGTGCAGGTTAGGTGGATTGGCCATACTAAACTGCCCAGAGTGTCCAAGGATATGTAGGGTGAGTTAGCCACAGGGGGTGCAGGGATACGGTAGGGGAAGTGGGTATGGGTAGGATGCTATTCGGAGGGCCAAATGACCTGCTTCCACATTGTAGACATTCTATGATTCATGTCAAAGTGACATAGTGGATCTCGCCTAATGAAGGACCTATCTAAGGTCGATATCTTTAGGTCTCTGTATTGCTGATTTGCATATTAGTTGTGCAAAATGAGTGTCTCTGTCGGAAATATTCTTGACTTCCATTTCCTCACATTGTATGTGTGGGATCAGGAAAAACTTACATTTTTCTGTTCTACTCTGCAACTCATTGCATCTGCCATTGAGATACCATAATGGCCAGGTCAAACACAGCGGAAAGAATAGCAATTCTGACAAATCAGGTCGTCCCAGCGAAAACACAGATTAGAGCTATGCGCTGGTATGTCAAAAATGTAAATACCAATCCATTTGTATCTTGAATACTGCATCCTATTTAAAAATAAAATTACCTCCAGCTCTTTTTCTTCATTATTTCACGACAGAATAAACAGGGACAGTCAGCTATTGTATCAGAGGACCGCTTTGCAGAACACCTGCGCTCAGTTCGCAACAAACAACTGCACCTCCCAGTCGCGAACCATTTCAACTCCCCCTCCCATTCCTCAGATGACATGTCCATCCTTGGCCTCCTACAATGCCACAGTGATGCCACCCGAAGGCTGCAGGAACAGCAAATCATATTCAGCCTGGGAACCCTGCAGCCCAATGGCATCAATGTGGCATTGCAGGAGGCCCAGGTTGGACATGTCATCTGAGGAATGGGACCTATCCTCTCCTCTATCCATCCTCTATCCGCCTCCCCCTCTCTCCCTATTTATTTCAGAACCCTCTTCCCCTCCCCCATTTCTGATGAAGGGTTTAGGCCCGAAACGTCAAGTTTTCCTGCTCCTATGATGCTGCTTGACCTACTGTGTTCATCCAGCCCCATGCTTGTTATCTCAGTCAGCTATTGTACTAGTTATTACTCT
Source organism: Ginglymostoma cirratum (assembly GCA_024137785.1). Classification (NCBI taxonomy): domain Eukaryota; kingdom Metazoa; phylum Chordata; class Chondrichthyes; order Orectolobiformes; family Ginglymostomatidae; genus Ginglymostoma; species Ginglymostoma cirratum. The sequence continues at coordinate 14,278,648 of JAHRHZ010000139.1, read as the reverse complement.
GAATTTTTCTTCAAGAAATCATTTGGTGAGTTCAGCATTTATTGCTCATTCCTAATTGTGGTTGAGAAGTAGTGAACTGCCTTCTTGAAATGTTACTGCCCACGTCGTGAAGATACATTTAACAGTGTTATTCTGGACTCATTTGATATAATCCAAATGGCTAGCTCAGCCATTTTAGAAGTCAGTTAATAATCAACTACACTACAGAATATCTAGCATCGATTGCAAGTCAGACTAGATGAGGATGACAGATTTCCTCCCCTAAAGGTTTATTTTTATAGATAAAACAAAGAACGGCAGCTGCTGGAGATCATGAGAACAGATGTGATGAAGACAGAAACTGGGAGAATGGGATGGAGTCCTTACATGAAGCAGGCTGTGACGATGTATAGTCTTCACGTTCAAAGGATTTTAAGCTGCCATTTTCAACACATCCAGTGGGATGCAATGATACACATTCCCTTCCCCTCCCTTGTCAATGTTCCGCAGGGACTGTTCCCTCTCAGACACTCTCTGGTCCATTCCCCCATTCCCAACTTCTTCTCATAGGTCCACGGCACCTTCCCATACAATAAGGTGTAACACCTGACTGTTCACTTCCTCCTTCTTCACTATCCAAGGCCCTAGGTACACCTTCCATGTAAAGCAGCTATTTACCTGTACTTCATTCAATCTAGTCTCCTGTATTTGCTGTTCACAATGTGATCTCCTCCACTCTGGGGAGCTAAAATGTGGACTGCTTTGTAGAACACCTACATTCTGTTTACAAAAAATTACCCTGAACTTACAGTTGGCTGCCACTTCAACACACCACCATGTCCCTTGGCCAGCATTTCTGTCGCAGGCCTGCTGCACTGTTCCAACAAGCCTCTATGCAAGCTCAAAGAACATCATCTTATTTGGGAACCCTGCAAGTTCTAGGACTCAAAATCATGTTCAATAACTTTAGAGCCACATTCCACACCTGGTCCTATGATGTCATGTGTTCCTTTTAGCACAGTCACCCATTCTCACCTACTCCAAGGACCATTAACGCATTGTATGGGTTGCCTTCAGTATTGCTCCTCCATTTTCTCCTACTCTTAGTTCTTCTTATCATTTACTTATTCAACATTTCTGTCTGGGCCTGCTATCTATTATTTCCTTCCCAGCCCTTTCATCTCTTGCTCTTGCTTACTCGCTCTCTTTTCCCCCTGGTCTCCCTGTGTAACTATCTGCTCACCTTCACACCCTCAACCTCCACCATCCTTCACCCCATAAAACCAGTTCTGATGAGAAGTCACTGGATTCAAAACATTAATTCTGCTTTCTTCCCTTAGATGCTGCCAGATCCGCTGAATTTCTCCAGCAATTTCTGTTTTTATTTCAGGTTTTGTTTTCTGATGAAGGGTTTAGGCCCGAAACGTCAAGTTTTCCTGCTCCTATGATGCTGCTTGGCCTGCTGTGTTCATCCAGCCCCATGCTTGTTATCTCGGATTCTCCAGCATCTGCAGTACCTTTTATCTTTGTTTTACATCAAGCTAGTTTATTATCAATTAGACAAGCATTTAATTTCCTATTTTTAAAAATTACTTAATGAATTTAAACTCTTGTATTCTGAGCATTAATCCAAGCGTATGGATTACTCATTCAGTGACATTGCCATAAACTATGAATTGAAACTCAACACAATTTTTTGGAGAGATGGACGTACCCAGAAGATATTCAATGTGACCTTTATTTAAGGGAGTCATTTATGTTTCATACATAACCAACCAACTCCATTTGCATAAGACTTCACTAAGGCTGCAGATATTAAACTCATAATTAGTAAGATTATAAGTGCCTTTATTGCTCATATTAATGAGACAGTCCAAAATATATTGGCTGTAGCTGCATTAATAGTAAAGCAATTCTATTCCTAAATGAAATAATGAATTACAGCACATTGTTTAATAGCAGCTTTTCAGGATAGCACATTACACAGTTCAGTGAGGTGCACCTCACTGTTGGGGGCTTCTGCTAGATATGGAAGGAAAGGACACTGAGGTTAGACAGACTATTCTGTTCGAGATAGTTTTTTGTTTCGATGGTTTTTATAGTTTATCTGCCAGTAGGAAAGGAAGTAATGAGTTTGGTAGAATAAGTAAAGAAATGCAAAACGGTACGACATTGGATTGATTGTGCTGCTCTTGAGGGGTTGGAGAATGTTCCTCTGGTTCGGGGTAGTATGATCCTTCTTTTCCACTCATTTATTGTCTTTATAACATTTTAAAGATGATGCCCTGAATGGCAGTAGATTTTGTGGTTACACTAGGAGACATCGCAATGGTAGTTGAATGTAATAAGTTAAAATTTCAACAGGAATCGAAAGGAAAGAGTCCCACCTCGATCTTATGATGGTGCAAACACTAATTTGGGGATAAGTGAGAGAGGTTGTAACTGGTTCTAACTCCAACTGTGCAGTCCTCTTTGAAGGAAATGTCAATATGGTTCAGTGAAAAGATGCTTCCATGGTTAGTATCAATACTGGCATGGTTGTTTTGGAGCAAATTGTTTGTTTGTAGAAACTTTGTAACACTTTAAGAGCTTTTCTCTATCCATTGTTATCCTTGCTCATACTCATTGTTTCTCGAGGACACCGTGCTAAACCACTGAAAGAAAGACCTGCAGTTATGTTGTACTTTACACAACCACTGGGTGTCTCGGAACACTTTACCAGCTATAAGGTATTTCATGAAGTGTAGTCACTGTGTTTTAATGCAGGAAATGTGACTACTGGTTTTGCGCACACAGTCTCTTACAAACAGCAACATGACGATTGGTTATGTTTGTACAGTCCTGATTGAGGGATAAATAGTGGTCATGCTACCAGTCAAAAATGTCACAAGGTGGCAAATTAGAATTGGTCAGATAAACCAGCAAGAAAAGAAGTTTCCCAGGCCTAATATTGGGATACAGTCTAGGGAATTCTATTTGGCATTCTACAATTCCAAACCTGTAGTGCTTGATTGTTGGTCAGTCATTAACAAATCCATGCCTAGCCATGTTTAGCTAGGAAATGCTTGATTCTTGTGTCAAATATTCATAATGGAAAGGATTGTACTCCCTGGTACTGACTGTCCATCTGAACGGAAAATCTCCCAAATTATTAAAATGAAGTAAAATTGATGTCATTAATTTCTGATCATTACATATTAGCTTTATTTATATTCTCCACTAGAAACAGAGTCTATGGCTTAGCATTCTAACTGCAGAATTAATTTGATCCAAATGTACTGCACATATTGCTAATTTGATTATAATTAATAGAAATGTGTAAAAATTAGGAATGAGTTGCTACAGGTGTTGGCATCTAACTTGACATTTAAAGAGGCTCCATATAATGGGTTTTGACAGCCACTTATTCTAAAGTCAAAGGGTGTTACTGTAAAGGAAAAAGTCAAATGACAAAAGCAGGCCACCAGGTAGATTAGGGAGGTAGTGCTGTTATGAAAATGTCACTGGACATGTAATCCAGAACCCTGGGCTTAATGTTCTGGGAACAAGGGTTTGAATCCTACCATAGCAGATGGTGAAATTTGGTCATAATTTAACTCATGAGATGCCTGGAATTAAAGGCTAACCTAATGACGACAATGTAACCACTGTCCATTGTCATAAAAATCCATTTGGTTCACTGACTTTTCATTTTAGTGAAGGAAATCTGTCATTTTTGTCTGGTCTCACCTTTATGTGACTCCAGAACCAGAGTAACTTGGTTCATGCTTGTTTTGCCCAGAAGGCAGTTCAGCATTAAATGCTGCCCTAGTCATTGACACACACACATACACCCCATCAACAAAAAGAAATTAGATCTTCACGTGCATTTCTCTGGACAGGCATCTTTTTCCTTTGAAAGTAAGAACACAACATGAGCATGCTTTTTTTTTTAACTGTTTCCAGAACCAAAAGTCAATGCTTTGATTGGTGTGCTGTTGCCAATTGCTGTGCAGGGAACACTGAAGTGGCTGTACACGTGTGCAGCCACACAGCTAACAGGAAATGTTGGCATGCATTCACTTGTAGTTATAGGTGATCCACGTATCCACGGTCAACAAAGAAAATGATCATTGGCTAATAAAACTGTTAATTTTATTCATTCCCACTTTCATCAGTCTCTACATTGCATTGTATACATGATCTTTAAAACATCCAGGTATTCTAATTACATGTCCATTGTCATTGGCTGTTCTTCTGGTATCTGCTCGTTCCTAGAGTGATGGCCCTTCTCTGGGGATTATTGCTCTCTTGAGTGCTGTCAGCACATTAACAATTGTTGCTGATTGATTAATTGATTGGTTATTGAATAGTGGACTTCCCGGACCGATGGTCATTCCGTACTCTACATAAATGGTGTGACTACATCTTCCTGAACTACAAATATCTGCAGTTGTGACAAAATATCTAGTTGTTCAAGTTCACTATGTAGGATTGAGATGGCAAGTGCTTTATAGAGATCACAAGTTGTTACATGGCTGGATTTTTGCACATATGCTAGCTCTATGTCAATTATTTGGCAATTTTATTAAAAAAAGGCTTTCTACCACTTTACCTGGATTTTATTTCTCACTCCGATTACTACTTTTGGCTTCAAGGAGTTATTTGCTTTCGGAATAGTAGCTGATGTGCAATAGTCATTAGTCTTTTGAACTGGACTACTTTCTATGCTTTTAGCAGACCTGTTTCTCTATCCTAGGAATGCCTTCTACAGGCTTGTTCTGGGTTTCTTTACATTTCCTCCAGTGACTTTTAGATGAAATATGATGTTGAATTTCCCAATCAGATAGGAAGTACCTGAATTCTGTATTCATGAACTGAGGGCCATTACCACCCATCATTCTGTGGGGAATGCTCAAAAGTGACATTTCAGACTTGAAATGTTAACTCTGTTTCTCTCTCCACAGATGCAGCCAGACCTGCTGAGTTTCTCCAGTGTTGGGTTTTTATTTCTAATTTTCAGCACCCATTGTATTTCGCTTCTATCCAAAGAAGATACAATTGCAATCAATTGCCAACTATGGGCATCTCTTACAACGCTCAACTACTTTGAGATGATATTGACTAGGAAGTCATACAAGTTCTGTAAAAACATTATTTAATCTTTGGAAATCTTGTAAACAGTCAATGGTTTAGTGGCCTGTAAAACCACTGCAGATTTCTTCTGGCATGTGTAGGGTTACCAACATTAGACTTGTTTCAGATGAGGAGTGATTTTGGTTAATATTTACTCTCGGAAACTGCAGATCTTCACTGTTATCATTACATTTGACTCTTAGCTTCACTTGCCCTCTTAGAATGAGTGTTATCCCATTATGAATGACTTTTGTGGGCTTGGTTTTCAAGCCACCACCTTGCAGCTCTTTGAAGCTCTTAATGTACAAAATATCAGTGTCTACCTGACTCTTCACGTACAATTGATACTTCCTTCTGCAGTCATCATTCTAACAGTCAAAAACACCTTCAGTCTTGATAACAATCTGGTTCTATGATATAGAATAATTTATCAGAATCATCAACCCAATATCTCTTCAGCAGTCCTCTTCATAGGCTTGCTTTTCTGCTTTGTCACTGAACACTTGCATGAAGTATGGTTCAGTTTCTTGCCGGTAGAGCCTGCTTTCCCAACATTGGACATGTTTTTCTTGTGTGGTGCCTTCTGCAATATTTACATACTGTGTTCACATCTCGATCATCCTACTGACCCTTCTGCAAATATTTTTTCCTTTTTTTTAAGTCAATATCTTACAGAAACTTACAGAATACTGAATAGCCTGGACAGAGTAAATGTTGGGAAGACGTTTTCATTTGTAGGAGAGACTTGGACTCGAGGGCACAGCCTTAGAGTAAAGGGAAGACCTATTAGAACGGAGGTAAGGAGCAACTTCTTCAGCCAGGGAGTGGTGAATCTATGGAATTCACTGCCACAGAAGGCTGTGGAGGCCAGGTCATTGAATACATTTAAGACGGAGATAGATAGGTTCTTGATTATGAAGGGGATCAAGGGTTATGGGGAGAAAGTGGGAAAATGGGGTTGAGGAACTTATCAGCCATGATTGAATGGCGGGGCAGACTCGATGGGCCGAATGGCCTATTTTCTGCTACTATGTCTTATGGTATTATGGTCTAACCTTGTTCTCATTCAGCTCAGAATATTTCTCAGCAATATACAAAGTCTCTTTCTTCTTTCATTAATACACTCCAGCTAATGAGTTCTTCTCTGTATTTCCTTGGATTAAGTTTCTCCTCTCTCAGCAGATGTGCTGTCATAATGGGATCATGTATACCTAAGTCAATTCTATCTCTGAGATCTGTTTCAGTTGTTCAAAGTCACTGTATTCATTTAGATGTGTACAGGTACTGTTAATAAAACAAGCATTTGTTGAGAGGAAAATTGAGGCTGACTAGTAATAGAAGTATAAAAACAAAGTTGTTGGAAAAGCTCAGCGGGTCTGGCAGCATCTGTGAAGGAAAAAACAGAGTTAGGGTTTCAGGTCCAGTGAGTTCTGAGGAAGGGTCACCGGACCCGAAAGGTTGACTCTATTTTTTTCCGTCACAGATGCTGCCAGACCTGCTGAGCTTTTCCAGCAACTTTGTTTTTGTTCCTGATTTCCAGCATCCGCAGTGCTTTGGGTTTTTATTTAGTATTACAAGTGTAGCACTTTGTGCCTGAATCGGAGTGAACTTCTATTGAGTATATGCAAACATATGATTCTTGGGTCCAAATATTTTATGTTATCTTATATGCTGGATGGACATATTTGCCACAATTTAGAGTTGGTATTTAAAATAACTATTGTGATTTTTTTTTCTTCACTAATCTTAAAAATTAACTGCAGGATTAAATGCATTTATTAAATGCATGTATTAAATGCAGGATCCCATTGTGTCAGTGAACTAAACAAGGAGTGGAAGATATATCCAATTTTCACAACTGAATTTTAAATGTGCACATTGTGTGGTGCTATCTTTTAGAGTGCCTTTAACAATTTTACAGTAAACATATATTTAAGGCCAAAGAGTGCAATTTGTGCAGCTGATGCATGCCGTACAGGTCAAAGATAAATGTGGTTTCTGCCACGATCTGGAAACCACACTTCCTTTTGTCTTGCACCACTCTGTAAACTTTGCTTTTGCCGTGGGCTATGTACATTGTATATAGGTGTGGGACGGTAAGAGCCCAAGATGCCATCAATGTAATTCAGTGCTTCAGAAGCCATTCTAATCTTGTGATTAGTTTATGTATTTCCGTTAGTGATCAGCATTTAAATTGAGTTGAACCTCATTTCTATGTAGTTAATAAAAGTTCATGTTTTAATACTGATGACTCAGGGGAATTTTTGTGCTGTTTTCTTCATTTTTTTTTAGTTAATTTATGGGATGTGAATATTGCTGGTAAGAACAATATTTATTGCCCATCCCTAATTACCCAGAAGGCAGTTAAGAGTCAATTATATAGCTGTGAGTCTGGAGTCACATGTAGGCCAGACCAAGTTCCTAAAATACATTAGTGACCCAGAAGTTATTTCTCCCCGATAATCAGCTTTAGTCCCATAGTCATCGTTGGATTCTTAATTCAAATTTTTTTCCAAATTGAATTCAAACTCCAAAATCTACCATGGTGAGAGTCGAACCTAGGTCCCCAGGACATTATCTGGGTCACTAGATTAGCAGCCTAGTGGTATACCACTAGGCCATTGCCTCACCATTAATTTAGTCATTATTAATTCATTAGTTAATTATATTTTATAATTAGTAAATATATAATTTTCAATACAGTGGAAGAAGAAACCTATTTAAAATGATTTCATTCACAGTCTCCTGTTGCCTGCTTCTAGTGGATTATTAGACCACAAATAGATCCTGAGAGCTCACTGCTGCCGAACATATTCGAACTCTGTGTTGAATTTATTAATGTCACTCAGGGCTATGATGTAGTTGATCTTCTGAATTTTGTTTCTCCTATGTTTTAATATCTCCTGTTTGATGTGTTGATTCAGGGATGCCAGTTGAGGTCAAATCAAATTCAGTTGCTGTATTTTCCATAATCCAATCATAATCGCCCCAATGTCCAGCTGACAGAACAAATACTAAATACTTGGCTAAAGGGCTAGAGGACTGCAGCTAATGTATTTCATTTCTTTTGGATTTACTGTCATGTTTCACCTTGAGAATCTGACAGTGCTCTGCAGCTACTGTAATGTTGAAGTGTAGTCACTTGTCATAGCTTAACTGGGAAGAATGCACCAATAATTACATCCCATTATTTCCCATTAACCCCAATAAACCACCAAAATGATCAAATTGCCTGAATGACTGACTAATAATTTGAGCAAAAGCAATTTACACCAGTGAAATATAGAGATGAAAATCCCATCACCAAGCTACCCCTTATTTACGTGTGGAGAGTCCTTGACACTGGTCCCATTTCATCAGAGCCAGCCCTCACTGAGCAGAACCTCTGACACTCCTGTTTATATGTGTCAGCCAGGGCTCCCTGACTGGAGCTGTTAACCTGGTCCAGTCAGGGAACTCATGAGGTTCACTCGGCTGGCCACCCTACAATCACTACACCAGATTTTTCAGTAACAGAATTTTCCTCATCCCATCCACTTAATGTTGCAAACTGCTCTCTTTTATAAGAGCAGTGAAAGAAAAGATATTTAACTTATGCAACTTAATCCCTGCCCCTTCAAAACCCCCAAAAAACACGCACTTTGTCACAATTAACACAGATAAAAAGCAGTTAAACTCATGTTCTTTTTTTCACCCATACTATATGCAAGGAAACAAAATAGCAAAGGTCAAAATTTCAGATAAAAGGGTAGAAGGTTATTTTTCACACAGTCCTTTTAGATTTTTGCAATGGTCACTAACTGTTGTCTGTATGATGGCATCATCCCTTAATTCAATGGTTGATTTGGTGAACCTAGGTCTTTTCTTATTTGAGTTCTTCCTTTTTAAGCTTTGTTTTGTTTTTGTCTTTTCCTGCATGGAAGGGGAGAGAGAGAGAGAGAGAGAATAGGACGTTATCTGTTTGCAGTCTTTGGGTATACTTTCCAATCAGTTGCTCTTGGCTCTTACAACTTTTTAAATAGCATAGCTAACCAATCAAGAGGCTGCTATCAGAATTTGCTCACCTTAAAAGATTCTTTGTGCTGCTCAGTCTCCAATTCGTCCTCCTTACCGCTTCCAAAAAGCAACATTTGTTTGTTTTTCACAACTTAACAACATGTAACACCTGGTTTGAAGTTGCCAAACTCTCTAGTTATGTCATTTCAAATTCCAGATGACACTGTTTGTGTGAAGATAGTGGTCTTTCAGTTGGACAAAATTGACCTAAAAACATCTTGTGTTCAATAAGAAAAATCAAAATAGATTCAGATTTATAACAGATTCGTTGTTCTGAAAAATGAAAAACTCGTGGTTTCTTCTACACTGGAATGTAGAAAGTATTGGTTGCCAGCTTACAAAGCAGTGAATTTCCATAAGTAACAAAAGAATGACCAGATAATCTGCTTTGCTAATATTCATTGAGGGACAACTATTGGTAATAGCACCAGGGATAACCTGCTTGCTCTTTTTCAAAATGATGCCTGGTATACTTTGTACCCATCCTCTACAGTTCAGGTCCTTGGTTTAACATCACATCCGGTTGGGGGTTAGGGGGTGCGGGGAGTGGAAAACAGCAATCTCAGAATACAGCTGGAGTATAAGCTTAGACTTTTGTTCAGATCTTTTGAGGTGGGAGTTGAACTCATAGCCTCCTTACCACAAAGCACCACCACGGAGCCAATCTCCTTGTCTAGGCCCCTTTCAGGAACAAGGATACACTTTAGACTTTTACAGATCTGGGTATGACCATTGAGGTCCATTTTGCCAGTGAAACATTATCTCATTACAATTCTAACTCTTTAGTGAATTTCTAACTTGGTTCTTATTCAATTTTCAGGCCTCAAATGACACCCATTGGGAAAGTGTGGGGAAAATTTGGAGTGAGAATGAAAAAAAAATCAAAACTCATAGATTCCGCAGCAGCATCCAAATGTAATTCTGGCATAATTGAAAATAAAATGGAAATGAATTTCAAGCAGTTATGATCAATAATTTAGTTAGAGAAATCATTTTCCATAGATTCTGAGCACAGATCTGCACTTAGCAGTACAATAGAAATTAACAGTTTGACTTGACTAAACTCTGCTCTAAATTGTGTTCACGAATATATTTCCAACATGTTTTGAGTACAAGGTATCTCATTACATTTAGTTTATAATTCAATGCTCAACTATTTTCAAACCATTCAGCAAAGTCCTGTCAGTGTTCAAACAATTTCATCTGCAATGTGCAATTAGCCAAGAATGTATGAATGGAAAAATCTCTTTTCTCAGTTCACCACAAGAAATTAATCACTTATTTCGACAGCCAAATGGACCCAATTACCCCATTACTGATTTATTGTTAACCAGTGGAAAAGGCGTCCTTATTTCATCTATTACGTGTAATTTCCAATCGTATTTTTCATGCTGCCTTGTTAAATCTGTGAAACTGTCATAAAACTTTGGCTGTTGTGGATATATATTTAATTACAAACATTAAGTGGTGGATATCTATAGGTTTCAGAGACTGTTGGCAACGGACCTTTTAAATATTTTCCCTTGGACTTGATGGTTCTTCACTGTTTGAAACACAGATGTGTGTTGAAGGAATTGAAGTTATTTGCCATGACCTAATTACAAAGGCAGTACATCGTTGTTCCAACTAATCACTGAACACTTAAGCATCGAGGAAACCTGTAAACTTAAGTGAAATCTGATAATGATAGTTTATTAACAAGGGAAAAACTGCCTTCAGAAATTAACAATTGTTAGTTAAGGCCAATTCATTACTGTACTGCAATCTACATCAGTGTTTGGTTCATTTGCAGAGAAAGGAGAGACAAAGTGAATGTTCAACCATATCTAAACCAAATTGTTTTTATCAAATTGCACCAATTGTAAACTAAATGATGGTGTGACATTCTTGGGAAAAAACGCTAAGGCTGTGGAAGAAACATTCAGAATAAGAACAGCATATGCTGACATAACTTAAAATTAAAAGGAAAGAAGTGGTTTGTGAATAGAAAATTGGTAACCAATCATTTTCCACTGAATCAGACCAAAGAATTGTACTTTTTTACAGTACAACTGATCTTCTGTCAGTTCAAACTATCGCCTTTTCTTTATAAAGCAGTTTTAAACTTGTGTGTAGAATGCAAACATTGATTAATTTATTCCTCTTTCAGAACGACACCCCCCCCCCAACACTTATATATGAGCATGTGGTAGCTTTAAGTGGTCAAAATGCTGAATGCAATTTTCAATACACTACAGACACTATTAGCTGATTGAGGAAAAAAGTACAATCAGAAATGCATGCTATGAAGCATTTTTTTCTCAGTCTCTGATTGAGATAATGTTGCTGATCTCAGCTGGGATGACAGTAAGCACATTCCAGTTGGCTATAAGTTGAGGAATTAGTCAAGGTTCCCAACCACTAAACATGCTGGAAGTGCACATGTATGAACTTTATGAGCTGCTCTTCCCACATCCTCAACACTAGGTTCAAATAATCACCAAATCTTCCATTTCAGTTCTCTTATTTCTTTCTTTTGGCCAGATCCAAATATGCAGGACCAGAACTTTGGAGCACAGGAGTTTGAGAGTATGATCAAGTCTCAGAATGTAATCTCAGTAAAAAATCAATTCCTTCAGGAGATGAGGACAGCAAATAGATACCTACAAAACATGAGGAGAAAATTGGTCTAGGGAAGGTAATTTCTTCACATGCAGCAAGTATGAATATTAATTACATTATCTTCTCAAGACAGAGCGGTACTGAAATGTTTCAGAGTCACTTCCATACAGATCTTGGCTGAGAGATCATGGGTGCTAAATTGGATATCCCTTGTGAATAGGTCCAAATACTGTGCTGTTTAACTGACTTTTTTCTGTTTAAAATAATGCAAGCAACCCAGAGGCTTTATTGTTCCTATTGATGTAAAATGTCTGCAGTATGTTGCTAGTGCTCACTGTTATGGACCAGATCAGACCCCCCGAAAAATATTTTAAGAAGCTACATTAGAACCTAACTTTTTTCTTATTTTAAAGGCAAATGTCTGATGCAATATGACTGGTCAACATTAAGTAAAACACAATTTGTTTAAACACTGTAGTTAAAATACAATCAAAGAAAGGAATTTAGAATAACGCAATAGATTGGAAACATAACAGAGTAATAGATATAGTACATATTACTAACTAATTGTTCCAATATTGTAACATCCTTTAAAAACACCCCTTGGCAAAGAGGAAAATTCAGACACAGATTCCCACATGCAGTTCTCCAATTCAGGAGGAAGACTCAGAAAGAGTAGCTGCCAATAGACATTCACTGAAGCTTCAAATTCTCTTTAGAGACCACAATATCTTTTGATGTTACTACAACAACTGAAACCCAGAAATCTGGATCTGAAAGCTGGCCACACCTATTCAGGCTGTTTTTACAAAAAGCCCAAGGCAACCCTCCCACCCACAAGCTGTTTACGCAGGTCGTCTTCTGACGCCAGTTTATACCTCTGCCTTACAACCCCCTTTTCAAAAAAAAGGGACAAAATAACCTCTTAAGATGACAGTATCATCACACCACCACTTTAAGTGGTTGCAATGTCACAGGTGCTGGGTTAAAATTATGAAAGGCTAGATGTACCAGTTAAAGCCAGCCTACACCTCTTAAAGGGAAGTGTGCCATGGTTGGAGGAGGTGTAGGAAATCATTCTGGTGGCTCAGTGTTTAGCACTGGTGTCTCACAGCACCAGGGACCTGGGTTTGAATCCACCCTCAGCTGACTGTACAAACTCCACACAGACATTCTTCATGTGTCTCTGTGGGTTTTCTCCAGATGCTCCAGTTTCCCCTCTCAGTCCAAAGATGTGCAGGTTAGGTGGGTTTGCCATGCTAAACCGCCTATAGTGTCCAGGCATGTGCAGGCTGGCTGGAGTGACCATGGGGAATGCAGGGTAGGGAAATGGGTCTGAGTGGAATACTGTTCAGAGGGTCGGTGTGGACCGAAATAGTCTGTTTTCACACTGTAGGGATTCTATGAACTGATTCTGACCTGGGTAGAAACAGATGACTGGTAAAGCAGTAGAGAACGAGACAGACTCTAGGCTTGTTGAACACTGCCCTGGTTTACTGCAATCCCAGCTCCTGTAATTACCAGACAAATCAGATCCCGATTGAAATCTGATCTGGTACTTCAATGTTTTGTTTTATTTTGATTTTTTTGTGATGGTTTCTCACTGAAACACAAGCTTTTAATGAAAAACAGAAGGTAATCAAAAAGCAAAAGAAATGATGATGATAAAATGAAATAAACCAGTCTATTTACCTGGAACACAATTTTAAATATTCTGAAATATGTAGTAACACATGATCCTTTTAATCCTCAAAACAATATTTTTCAGATCCCAAAACAACACTTCTGTTCAGTACTCACACCAAAGAATAGTCACCTTCTCTAATTCCTGAATAAGTTTAATTTTTTTGTGACTTCAACTCCCTGTCTGGGTATTCTGATAGACTCTTCTTGGAGCTTTCATACACTTGAGCTTAAAATTATCTGCTTCAAATGACCTGTTCAGGGTTATATTTAAATATTCCTGGACTGACACTTTATTAAACTCCTTTTATTCTGAGGTGATCTATTGTTAACAAAGATAATTTTCTTTTCCCTTTCTTAGGAGCAACTGTTTAAGATGTCCATCTTCATCCAAGACTTCTGTGGCACTGCCCCAAACCAAAACCAAAACATTTTTGCCCCAATGTGTGGGTTTACCCCCTACCATGCTGCCCCCTCAAAAAAACACTTTAAAGAAAAAAATCAAGTCCAGACACTTCATTGAAAGGTTCACTCACTCCCATTGCAGTGGTTTGCAGTTTTAGTGCTGTACGTGCAACACCCCAAGTCTTAAGACATCTGACATCACCTGCTAAACTGAAGTGAAGGTAACATACACTGGGATTATACCAATCATTTAGGTCAGTGTTGAAATCACTTTGCATTAACTTAAACTATTAAATGTAACTGACTCTTTGCATTAACAATGATATTATGTCCTTAACAAAACAACAAACAAATCTGAACAGTGCATGTTCTGAAGAGCATGTGAATTGAAATATTTCTCTGTAAGTGCTTTCAAATGAAATTTTTTGCAGATGTTCTATTTATGTTCCTGCACAAGTAACGGCTTCACCTTGCAATGAGTTTATCATTATTTTTTGGTCAATTAATAGACCACTTTCTTACGCCTTTGCCTCTTTCATCAGGCAAGTAGGTGGAAATAAACATCAATAAGAAAGCTAAATTAATCTTCTTACATAAACTGTGTACATTACAAAACAGAAGTTACAATTAACGAGGAAAATTGCAGATCCTTTTGCCCTCTAAGAATATATAATAGCTGACCTTAATTTGACTTTGTCTTTAGCTTTCCTGGTTTATGAGTTACCTCTGGAAATAATGAAAACTGCATTTGCTCATATTTCTCAGAATCATTACTACTGAAACCCAGCATCAAAGTTTGACCTCTTAAATAAATCTATCATTTTCCCTTATTATCTTTATATACCCAGCAATCACTTTGAAGAAAATGTCTGCCTTTGATCAGTGTGTGACTAAATGCTCCTGTTGAAGTGTATTAGATCAAGGTTTTAATAATAGGTTTTCATTCACATTTTCCATGTCACATACAAGTTGTGGTTTGAGATTCTAATGCATAAGTTTATTCTTTCATATATGATGACTGCATCAACTTACGATAATTTTCTACAGAGAGAAAACTCTTTGGGAAAGAAGTAAAATATAGTTCACTCAGCATAAAAATTAACAGTGGGACATTGTCTTGTAGGAAAAGAGGAGACATTGATCTTAACAGTTCAAGTATTAAAAACATACAAGGCATTGGCAAAAGTAATCCACGCAGTGATGTGTTTGTGATATGAGATTCAAATTTTGCTGAAATTTAGAATATTTTGGATGGGATGAATAGCTAGATGGAACTTTGTCTGACAAAAGGTAAAGGACTTATGGAATAAATTGCAAAAGAAGGACAATGTAAATAGGTTTAAAAAGTTTTTAGACTTTGTTTTAATTAGAGAGGTGCTTGAGGAATTGGGTGAGCAGGCAGATAAATTTTAAGAATCTCTCAAGGAATTTGTTGAGTTATGAGCATTTTCCTCTCCACTAAATATACAAGTTCCACTTCCAACTTTTTTCTTTTTATTTTTTATTTTCTTCTGAACAAATTTTTTCTACTTTTTAAAAAGTAAGCAATTAAGCTAAACATAATCTTTGGTAGCTTTGGAACAATTGTTACTTTATATAGTATAGCTCACACTGTTCGTAGTACCTATACTTTCATAGACTTAGACTTTAATAGACTCTTAACCAGAAGTCTGTTCGTGATTGATGTCATCCAGATTTCACTGAGATTAGCTTAATTAATCTTGATTGAAATTGCAAGAAAAGAGGGAAGAACTCTTTTGAAAACCCTCCCTCCACACACCTTCAACCCACTGCTTAAGTGTGCCTCGTAAAAGGTAGTGTTTGTTCTGGGGTAATTTACCAGCTACATTGAGGAGGAAAGTGGAATAAATCCAGTAACATCTCAATGTATTGTTTGAAGCTTGAAATGAAGGAAGTGCTGGCGAAAGAAGAGGAGTTGTATTGGGCTTGAAACATTAACTTGGTTTTTCTCCCTATAAATGCTTCTAAACCTGCTGAGTTTTCTCCAGCATTTTCTGTTTTCATTTCATATCTCCAATATCTGCAGTACTTTGCTTTCTTTTTTAGTTTGATGTTTCCTTTTAATTAAAAACTCTTCATTTTCTTTAGCATAATTGCAGAAACCAGAAAATAAAGGCTACTAAATGCTATTGTCAGAGGTCAATGTTCTTCAAATGTTCTATAATTTAAAAAATGTTTATTGTATCCACATAACTGACAGATACTATTCTACATTTACTGATAAAATCAAGTTGAGTTAATGTAGTCAAAATATTATTTTCATATTTTCAGAATTCTTTCTGAATTGGTTTTAAAGTTCTTCCCTCTGACTCCCTTAATATAACTGGATTACTGCCTCTAATCAGGTAACTATGAAGAATTTGAATGAGTATATTTAATGTGCATAGCCTGGATAAACCTCATTAGTGTTGGTGTTGTGGAGAAAAAAGATCTTGGAATGCATGCTAGATGGTTTTCCAGGGTTGTATGTTAAGGAACCAGTTGGAGAACTTTGTAGTTATGTGCAAGTATCAAAGCCTAATTAATAATGCTGTTGTAAATGAGCCTTTAGGGAAGCGTGATCATAAAATGAGAGCACATTATATTAAACAACATCACTTTCAAACTTAATTAGAAACGAGGGTCTTAAACCTAAACAAAGGTACTTATGAAGTCACGAATGGACAAACTGGTCAAGGAGGAGTGGGAAACTATGTTAAAAGATATGATGTTAGGCAATCAGAAGTTAACATTTAAAAAAACAATGCATAGTTTATAACAAAAATACAATCATCAAATGTACAAAGCTGACCAAGGAAAGTTTTACAATCATGACTAATGAAAGAAATCAAGGGTTGTACTAGATCAGAGCTAAAGGCCTATACGTTTGCCAAATAAACGGTAAACCTGAGGATTAGGAATAGATTAAATTTCTACAAAGGAGGACCGACCAAGAAAAAATTAAGAAAAGGAAAATAGAATGAGGCTACTTTAGCAAAAATATAACCAGAAAGCAGAGTGTAAAAGCTTTTAGAGTTATGTAAAAAGTAAAAGGTTAGCAAAAACAGATGTGTATCCATTGCAAGTAGAGTTAGGAGAATTTACAATGAAGAAGTGGCAGAGTAACAAATATTTTGTGTCTATCTTCACAGATGAAAATATTAAAAGCATCCTAAAATCTACAAAGAATCTGAAGTGATACACCAGACCCTGATTCCTCAATTCATTACAGGTCCAGACAATATACCACAAACTATTCAAGTCGTGGATGAGGAGGGATGAACTAGCTTCCCTTCATTGTTCACCTGCCCTCTCAGGTGGTTCCACTGTGAGTCATTTGAAAAAGACCCCTTCCCTTGTGAATACATTTCTTCCAGACCCAAATGAATTTATGTTTTAAAATGAGCCAATTTAATTAAGCCTTCTTGAGTGAACAAAAATGATACTATTAATTACTACATGTGAGAAGAACCAGTAATGCAACATACATGTGCTCAGATTTGAAACAGGAGGTGAGTCAAAAAATAAAAATCAAAAAATAAATACACTGATTATTCTTGGAACTATTTATGAAGAACGGTTTAATTAAAAGTTGTGGTTATTGCAGCGGGAGGTTACCAGTAACATGAAGGTTAGTTATCAAACAGTAAGCTCCATGATCCTTAGTTTTGCAGATTGGTTAAGATTTAGAGTTCTGATGCCTTTCAACCATGTTTGAATTCCAGCATTCAGGGTAAGAGAGAATGTTGTTTGATGCCTCGTTTCCTTTTTAAATGGTTTGCAACAGTCAGAGTGAGAGAGTATTTACCTGCAGCACAGATGGCTCTTCAATTGTGACCTAATGCTTGAATGCAGCCTGGTACACCTGGTTATGTTCAGTCCATTAGTCCATTTCATGGAGATGAAACCCCTGTCCTTATATATTCTTACTGGTAAAATAAACATGGCTGCAATAATTTGCTGTCGGCTGAGAGGAGAGAGATGGTCATTTCCTAACACCAACTCTTATTATTTCCATGTATTTATGGGTGGACTTATTCGGGGAAAATCATGTCGGACTATCTTGCTGGAGTTAGAGAGGGGATTGATAAGGGTAATGATGTTGATGTGGTTTACACGGATTTCCGAAAAGCACTTAATACAGTGCCACACAGCAGACTTGTGAGTAAAGCTAGAGTCAATGAAATAGAAAGGATAGTGGAAATTTGTTATTTTTGGGCTGAAGAAAAGCTTGCAGTAGGGTTCCCCAGGACCCTTGCAGTAGGGTTCCCCAGGACTTATTAATGATCTCCACCTTGTTGTACAGGCAGAAATTCTGAAGTTTGCAGATGGCATAGAGGCTGTAAACATTATAAATGGTGAATAGTGCAGTGTAGAACTTTTATAAGGACTTTGAATTTTATCTGCCACCTATCTACCCACTCCACCAAATTTTTCAATATGGAGAACTATGTTGTGAGGCAATTTGATCGGAGAAATATGGAGAGAATGTATAAGATAAAAGGTATTACTCTAAAGGGTGTGCATAAATCAGGAAAAGTGGCAGGACAGGTGAAGAGCACAGTAAATAAAACATTCTTGGCTTTACTCAGAGAGACAGAGTGCAAGAGCAAGAAGGCTATACTGAATTAAGTCAGACACTAATTAGAACTTAGTTCAAATATTTCCTCCAGTTCTGGGAACTACAATTCAGGAGAGATATATGAAGGCATTGAAGAATGTGCGGAAAAAGTTTATGAGAATGGTTCCAGGGATGAGAAACTTCTGTTATGCAGATAGTCCCAACTTTTCCAACTTATTTCCCTTTGTTCAACAGAAGATTTGACAGAAGATTTCAAAAAACACTTCCAACTCAAAAATATCAGGCATGAGAAGGCACAGAAAAAAAGTAATTTGGAACTGACACACACATAACATGAGAAAAACTTTCCCACAGCGAGTAGTTAGGGTTTGGAATGCACTGTTTGGAAATGTTGTGGAGATAAGTTCAAATGACACATTCTATAGGTTTTTAGATGATTATTTGAATACAAACATGTACAAGCTTATGGAGAAAAGGCAGGAGGAGAATGTTCATAAGTCATAATGCTCATTTGGAGACCTGGTGCTAGATATGGTGGGTTGAATGGTCTCCATTTGCGATGTAACAATTCTGTGATTCTGCAAACGTGTCTGTGGAATAAGCATTCTTTGCTTCAGCATCTTGCCAGCTTCATGCATGGGTTGCTGCTATCCTCCATGGTAAGCTGAAAGGAATCAGTGACCTAATCATTCAAGGCTGTAATGACCTGTAACACTTGATAACAAGCCTTCTTGAAAGACTTATAGAGTCATAGAGTTGCAAAGCACAGAAACAGATCCTTCGATCCAACTTAACCATGCTGACCAAATATCCTAAATTAATCCAGTCCCATTTGCCAGCATTTGGCCCACATCCCTCTAAATCCTTCCTATTCACATAGCCATCCAGGTGCCTTTTAAGTGTTGTAATTGTACCAGCCTCCACCACTTCCTCTGGCAGCTCATTCCATACACACACCACCCTCTGCATGAAAAAGTTGCCCCTCAGGTCCCTTTTAAATATTTTCCCTCTCACCTCAAACCTATGCCTTCTAGTTTTGGATCCTTTACTCTGGGAGAAAGACCTTGGCTATTCAACCTATCCATGCCCCTCACGATTTTATAAACCTCTATAAGGTCATCCCTCAGCCTCCGATGCTCCAGGGAAAACAGACCCAGTCTATTCAGCCTTTCCCTAAAGCTCAAACCCTCCAACCCTGGCAACATCCTTCAAAATCTTTTATAAACCCTTTCAAGTTTAACAACATCCTTCCTATAGCAGGGAGACTGGAGCTGAACGCAATATTCTAAAAGTAGCCGAACCAATGTCCTGTACAGCTGCTAACTCCTATATTCAATGCTCTGACCAATAAAATCCAGTGTACCAAATGGCTTACTCAGAGATAGTAAGAACTGCCGATGCTGGAGTCAAAGATAACACAGGACCCTTCTTCAGAAATAGGGTCCCGACCCAAAACGTCAGCTTTCCTGCTCCTCTGATGCTGCCTGGCCTGCTGTGTTCATCCAGCTCCACACTGTGTTAGGTTATTTTGCCAAATGCCTTCTTCACTATTCTGTCTACCTGTGACTCCACCTTTAAAGAACTATGAACCTGCACCCAAGGTCTCTTGGTTCAGCAACACTCCCTAGGTTCCTACCATTAAGTATATAAGTCCTGCCCTGATTTGCCTTTCCAAAATGCAACACATAACTTTTGTCTAAATTAAACTCCATCTGCCACTCCTCAGCCCATTTGATCAAGGTCCGGTTGTACTCTGAGATAAATCTCTTTACTGTCCACTACGCTACCAGTTTTTGTGTCATCTGAAAACTTGCTAACCATTCCTTCTTTATTCATACAACAATCTTGTCAAGTTCCCTAAGAATCTTGTATGTTTCAAGAAGGTCATCTCTCATTCTTCTAATTTCCAATGAGTATAGGCCCAACCTCCTTAATCTTTCCTCATAAGACAGTCCTTCCAAACCCCCTATGGACCTGGTGAACCTTCTCTGACTGCTTCCAGTGTGTGTTTAAGACATGAACCTCATCTTGTTAAGACTCACCGATAGTTTTTCTCTACTATTGTAGGCCAAGTATTGTCTATGATCCCGTCAAGGAAAAGGAATAGTGCCGGCAAAATACCTCAACCACAAGCTGGTAGTGGTTGACAAGGCCACAAATATGATATGAACTTCTCCCCTTGAAGATGAAATTTGACAACTTGAATTCCAAATTCCACAGTCAAAAAATTATGTAAAAAATAGCCTGTTTCTAAGAACAAACTAAACCATTAACATAATATACTGCCAAATGTATTTCTGGAAAATTGCATCCATAAATACAATGCAACATTATTTGGGTACAGCTATGGAATCCCTTAAGAACGCTCCCACTGTCTGCAAGCCAGTGTTTGTGAGTAGGATCAGGAACTAATGTTGGTGGGGAGTAAGGTTCAGACACAATGTTGGTCTGGAAAAGCCTCTCTTACAGGGAAAGGCTGAGCAGTTAAGGCCTGTACTCGCTAGAGTTTAGAAGGATGGGCAGAGATCTAAATGAACAGATGAAATGTGAGAGGACATGGATAAAGTAGACATAGAGCAGATGTTTCCTGTGGGGGGAAATCTAGAAAAAGAGGTCACAGTTTTAGGATAAGGGGTGGCAGATTTAAAGCAGAGGTGAGGAGCAATTACTTCTCTCAAAAGGTTGTGAAACTGTGGAATCCACTACCCCAGTGGAGGCTGGGACACTGAGTTAATTTTAAGGAGGAGATAGACATAATTCTAATGATAAAGAGTTATAGGGAGAGGGCAGGAGAATGGAGTTGAGGCCAAAATGAAATCAGCCGCAATTTAATTAAATGGCAGAGCAGATTCAAGGGGCTGAATTTCTTGTTCCTGATGTCTGTGTATCCAGGCTACAAAAGTTATGGTGAAATGAATGCTGGGATTTTGTGAATGAATAA
>JAHRHZ010000139.1:14246058-14256886 GCA_024137785.1 Ginglymostoma cirratum | reverse complement strand
TTGTGCAATCATTGGCGAACATCCCCACTTCTGACCTTATGATGGAGCACAGCAGGCCAAGCAGCATCATAGGAGCAGGAAAACTTGACGTTTCAGGCCTAGACCCTTCATCAGAGGAAAAAAAAAATTTCTGATGAAGGGTCTAGGCCCGAAACGTCAAGCTTTCCTGCTCCTATGATGCTGCTTGGCCTGTCAGTCATCTCAAGTGGGTTGGGGAATTCATAAGGTTAACTGGTAGCACTGAACAAAAAGAAATCAAAAAAGGATATCAATGACAAAGGTTCTGTCATGATGTGGAGGTGCCGGTGCTGGGCTGGGGTGGACAAGGTCAAAAATCACACGAACACCAGATTATAGTCGTGTTTACTTGAAAACACAAGCTTTTGGAGTCTTATTCCTTCTTCAGATGTTTGTGAGAGAAGCAGTATCAGACACAGAATTTATAAGTAAACGATCAAAGGGTCACACCACTGATGAGGATGTACTAAACAAGCCCAAGATGCTGTTAAATCTGCAATCAGTTAGAAGATTTTCAACTTTTTAAATTCATTTTTGGGATGTGGGTGTCGCTGGCTGGCCAGCCTTTCATACCCATCCCTAGTTGCCCTTGAGAAGGTGGTGGTGAGCTGTCTTCTTGAACACTGCAGTCCTCCTACTGTAGGTTGACCCACAATACCATTCGGGAGGGAATTCCAGGATCTTGATCCAGCACCAGCGAAGGAACAGTGACGTATTTCCAAGTCAGGATGGTGAGTGGCTTGGAAGGAAACTTGAAGGTGGTGGTATTCCCATATGTCTGATGCCCTTGTCCTTCTAGATGGAAGTGGTCCTGGGTTTGGAAGGTGCTGTCTATGGATCTTTGGTGAATTTCTGCAGTGCGTCTTGGAGATAGTACACACTGCTGCTACTGAGCGTCGGTGGTGGAGGGAGTGGATGTTAATGGATGCAGTGCCAATCAAGCGGGCTGCTTTGACCTGGATGGTGTCGAGCTTCTTAAGTTTTGTTGGGTCTGCACTCATCCAGGCAAGTGGGGAGTATTCCATCACACTCCTGACTTGTGCCTTATAGATGGTGGGCAGGCTTTGAAAAGTCAGGAGGTGAATTACTCACTGCAGTATTCCTAGCTTCTGACCTGATCTTGTAGCCACTGTGTTCATGTGGTAAGTCCAGTTGAGTTTCTGGTCAAAGATACCCCCCAGGATGTTGATAGTGGGGGATTCAGTGATGGTAACACCATTGAATGTCAAGGGGTGGTGATTAGATTGTCTCTTATTGATGATAATCATAGCCTGGCATTTGTGTGGCGCGAATGTCACTTGCCAATGTCAGCCCATCTTGTTGCATTTGAGCATTGACTGCTTCAGTATCTGAGGAGTTGAGAATGGTGCTGAACATTGTGCAATCATTGGCGAACATCCCCACTTCTGACCTTATGATGGAGGGAATGTCATTAATGAAGTAGCTGAAGATGGTTGGGCCGAGAACACTACCCTGAGGAACTCCTGCAGAGATGTCCTGGAGCTGAGATGATTGACCTCCAATAGCCACAAACATCTTCCTGTACGTCAGGTATGACTCTAAGCATTGATTCCGGTTTTGCTAGGGCTCCTTGATGCCACACTTAGTTGAATGCAGCCTTGATGTCAAGGGCTATCACTCTCACCTCACCTCTGGAATTCATTAATTGATTAATATGTAAATGTAAATTCCCAAATTCCTTTGAAGTTACTGTGCTAAGAGAACTAAAGGTTTTATTAGAGTAACAAGAGGTGACATTTTAAGTTAGACAAAGTGTGTTGGGTGTGAGGCTTTGTTTAAAATCTGTTTGAGTTTTGGTTTTTGAGTCAGGCTGGGTTTATTTCTAAAGTAGGAATTTATAAAACACCACATTGATTGACTGTCTATAAGTTGTGTGATTTTTGAATAAAATAGCATGTATCTACAAATACAAATTCATCCCATAGATTCGCTCTCTCTCTCTCTCTCCCTCATACACACACACTTCCTCTCACCCACTCACTCTCTCTCTCACACACACACACAAACACGCACATACATGTGTGAATCTATGAGTTGAATTTGCAGATAGATTCTATTTTGTTCAAAAAGCACACTATTTATAGACCACCGGTCAATATGGTGTTTTATAAATTCTTACTTTAGAAATAAAACCAGTCTGACTCCAAACTGAAACACAAACAGATTCGAAACAAGGTCTCACACCTAACATGCATTATCTGACCTAAACTGTCACCTCTTCTTTACGCTGATAAAACCTTTAGTTCTCTCAGGACAGTGACTTGAAAGGAATTTGGGGATTTACATATACATATTAATCAATTAAAACCTTCTAACTGATTAAAGGTTTAATAGCATCTTAGGTTTGGTTAGTACATCCTCATCAATGGTTGAACCTTTGATCTTATAAATTCTGCGTCTGACACTACCTCTCACTCACACCCGAGGAAGGAGTAAGACTCTGAAAGGTTCTGTCTTCAGTTAATTATTTAAGATAAGTCTGTTGCTTTCTAGCCTGCAGCTACTGTTAAATGCCAGTCTTCAATCAAACAGGAAGTGCTTACTGACTATCCATTACTCCATGGGTTGTTACTTCCCCAATTTAGTGGACAGCATGTAGATTCCAAGTATAAATTTTCACTGCATGCCCAGGAGCAATGTAATTGGTGAAGAGATCATAAATCTGAGCAATAATGACGCCACCAATTGATCAAACCTGAAACTCATCTGTCAAAAACTAGCAAGGGAATCTTTCCATCCTGCTAAGACTCCTACCATAACACTGAACCTGTCCTCAACATCCTGCAAATACCATAATACGCTTCTTACATAGCTTATAATTGTTCTGCTGTTTTAAAACTCCATTCTAAACCAGTCAAAATTACTAACAATGTTCTCGTCAACCTCCTTGCAGGCCCCAGGATCCGCCAATAGATGAAGCCTGATTACTGACTCTGGAACTGCAAGCCCAGAGAGATTAGAGGCCTACCAGCCTCTCACAGGCCCAACCTCCCCGTGGAAACCTGGAACTGGGGCCTGACTAACTCACAAACGAGACCTGACCCCCGTGGTGATCTGACATCGAGGAGGTCTGACCACACTGATTGTAAGACCCCCAGCTCACTCAAGGCCAAAACTGATGCCCAGGATTCCATCGGGAGCACCTACGTACCTCTCGGAGCAGCAGACCTCCATCACTGATACCCAGGATTGACTGGGAGCAGCCATCTACCCAGGGAATGTGGGAGACACGCTGGACTTCAGGTGAGACTGAAACTCCAACATTTCAAAAGAAACCCCTCCAGCATACTCCTGGCAAACGTTAAGCCATTGAGAACAACATGGATAAACTTAAAGCTAGACTCACTTTCCAAAGGGAATTGAGAGACTGCTGTGTGCTCTGTTTTACAGAGACATGGCTCATTCCTGCTATGCCTGACTGTACCTGAAGGTTTCTCAGTTCACCAAACTGACCGCTTGGCATCCTCAGCAGTGGGGTCTGCCTCATAATCAACACCTTCTGAAGCTCAGACATGGTGACCCTGGCATGTTACTGCTCCCTGGACCTAGAACATCTTCCAGTAAAGTACTGCTGCGTGAGTTCACTTCCTCTATTCTAACAGCGGTCTACACTCCACAACATGCAGACATGTAGAGTGCGCTTGATGAAGTATATAATGCTACAGTCTTGAAACAAACACCCCAAAGCCTTGTTCATCACAGCCAGTGACTTCGACCAAGCCATCCTTAAAAATCGTGTGACCAAAATGCCACCAGTGTGTCCCCTGGCCCACCAGACGTTCGAACATTCTTGACAAATGCTGCACAGCCATCAATGCTGCCTACCGCTCCATTCCCATCCACACTGTGAAAAATCAGATCACAATGTAGTGTTCCTCCTCCTGGTTTACAAGCAGAAGTTGAAGCATGGGGATTCAGTACAGAAAGTAGTGCAGTGTTGATCAGAGGCAATGGAAGGGCTTCTATGGGACTGCTTCAAGCTGATGGATTGGTCCATATTCAAGGCTGTGTACTCAGCTCCCTACTGTACTCGTTATACACACAGTACTGCGTGTCCAAATTCCACTCAACTCCATTTACAAGTTTGCTGACGATACCATCGTTGTAGGTCTGATCTCAAACAACAATGATACGAAGTACAGCAAAGAGATTGAGAGCTTAGCGGCATGGTGTAAAGACAGTAATCTCACCATCAACATCAGCAAAATGAAGGAGTTGGTCATTGACTTCAGGAAACAGAGTGGAGGGCACGCCCCTGCCTGCGTGAATGGTGCTGAGGTGGAGATGGTTGAGAGCATCAAGTTCCTGGGATTGACGAGCACCAACAACCTGTCCTGGTCCACCCACATTGATGCAACAGTCAAGAAAGCACAACAATGCACTGTAGAAAGTATGCTATCTGGATGCATCACAACGTAATATGGAAACTGCTCTTCCCAAGATCACAAGACATTATAGGGAGTTGTGAATGCAGCCCAGTCCATCACACAAACCAGTTTTCCATCCATTGACTCCATCTATACATCCTGCTGCACCAGGAAAGCATCCAACATAATCAAAGACTCTCCCCACCCTGGTTATACTCCCTTCCAACCTCTTTCATCAAACAGAAGATAGAAAAGTTTGAACACATGTATGAACATATTCAAGAACAGCTTCTTCTGAGCTGTTATCAGACTTTTCAATGGACTTCTCTAATGTTAATTTGATGTCTCTCTGCACCTTTTCATCAGCTGTAACACTGTGTCCTGCACTCTGTTCTGTTACCCCAAAGCACTTGTATCGAATGATGTGCCCATAAAACACGTAAGACAACAGTTTTTCACTGTAACTCGGTACACATGACAGTAATAAGTCAAATCAAGTCAAATAAAGACAGAAGGCATGCATCTATCTTGTGCCTTACCACAATACTCAGAAATATCTGAAATCATAATAATTCCCTTTGAATCTCAGTGACAGTGTAAAAGGAAATGTGGCAACCATTTTGTGCATAGGAAGATTCTACAAACAGCAAATGCGTTGAAGTTAAGTTGTTTTTGCAGGGTTGGATTAGAGAGGATTGTAGGCCAGGAACCCTAACCATCAAAGATACAGACAAAGAACATGCAACAGCTCACCCAAAAGATAGTATAGCCAACAACTCAGCACTCCCTTATCGGTGCACTGCAGCACAAGGCTACTTTCAATGCTCAAACCCTGCAATTAATTGTTACAATAATTATTTATTACTAACAAGTAATTAAATAATACATGACTTTACAGTAAATGACGGTGAGCTCCCCCTATATGAACATATGAAATAGTAACAGAAGGAGACCATTCAGCCCCTGAAGTCTGCACTGTCATTCAATAAGATCATAGCCAATCTGATTCCAGAAGTTCTTATTTTTAAAGACTGCAGCAAAACAATGTGTAATACAAAGAATGTTGATATTCGTTCAGCCCAATGAAATCATAACAACAACAATTTGAATATATTGCTATCAGTTGATATTGGAGCAATTCTTCAACCTATGTAAATGATGGGAGTACCCTGACTCTCTATTAGTTCATGTTTAATAGCGCAGGCAATAGTTCTCACAACAAAACATTGTGGGATTTTTAGAGCTAACACAGTGTGGAGCTGGAGGAACACAGCAGGCCAGGCAGCATCAGAGGAGCAGGAAAGCTGATGTTTCAGGTCGGGGCCTTCTTCAGAAAAGGGGAAGGGTGTAGGGAACTCTGAAATAAATAGAGAGAGGAGGGGTGGGGCTGGGGAAGGTGGGTCGGATGGTGATAGGTGAGTGCAGGTAGGCAGTTTTGGGGATTGGTCAGTGGGATGGGAGGAGCGGAGTTGGTGGGGGTTGAGGGGGGAGCGTGGATTTTTTTCTTGTTTTAACTAAAGGCACTTTGGGATTGAAATTGATGTAGAAGAGGCTCCAGACATCTATTACAAAGTTGTCCATTGCCAACGAAATGAAAGGTTCTGAGAAATGTCACATTGCACTCAAAACGTTAAACCTGGTTCTCTCTCCACAGATGCTGCCAGACCTGCTGAATTTCTCCAACATTCTCGACGTTTCCTTCAGGTTTCCAACATCTAGTTATTTTGTTTTTACTGAGAGGAGGTTTGACTGCCCTCCAACATTTTGTGAGGATGTAAATATCTTAAATGGTTCTTTTCTTAGCCATCAGGGAAAGCTTTCTTTAAAATGCTATCACCTTATTTTCAACATTCTGCCACATGATTTCTTGCTTCAAAATAGTAAGTGGCAGTGTAGGAATGTTTAAGATCTACAAAACAGTTCATAAGAGACATTCAATCAGCCTTAACCAGTTTACCCACATGAGGTTAAAAGAGGTGTATGATTGATAGACTAAGTAAATGGTGTTTCAGAACTTGTTTGCTTCAGGGTGTTGAAGTTAACAACTTAAGATACTTCTTGTAAAAGATAAATGAATAGTTTTCATTTAGGCTATGGTGAAACCGGTGTGTGTGACATCTCTAGTGATATTTCATGTTTGTAATAAGAATTTGTGTTTTTATATTTGACAACCAAGTATCTTTCGAGTGCTTAATGGCTATATTCAATTATATCTCCTTGTTTAAAATCTGTCACTGAGATTCAGGATAGATTATCGTAAGCTCTGTTGGACACCTAAAATTGCCATGGCCCAAAAAAAACAAGCTGGTGATTTTCCATGAAATACCCCAACAATGAAATCTTTAATTGTACTGAATGCTTTGACAAGGATACTTCTGCATCTTATGTGTGTAAGGATCGAAATGATTGTCAACAGAGCGGTGTATTTTTAATGGTAGCAAAAATAAAGTTTTCTTAAATCCATTTTTTGTACGTGAGTACTTCTGACAATTATTACCCATCCCAAGTTCATAGATCGTAGATCATAGAGTCCCTACAGTGTGGAAACAGGCCCTTTGGCCTAACAAGTCCACACCAACACTCAGAGCATCCCACCCAGACCCATTCCCCTATAATCCACACATCCCTGAACACTATGGGCAATTTAGCATGGCCAATCCACTTAGCCTGCACATCTTTTGGACTGCGGGAGGAAACCAGAGCACCTGGAGGCAACCCACGCAGACATGGGGAGAATGTGCAAACTCCACACAGACAGTCGCCCGAGTTGTCCTGGGAAGTTGGAATACTTGAACTGCTGGATACAGATAGTTATAACTAAGTCAGTTACTAAGCAAGAATGAAGCACATTAGATGGCAGGCTACTTTCTCTAAAGTGCATTCATGAACCTGTTCAGTTCTAACAACAATCTAAAAGCTTTGTGGTCACTTTTTACATATAGTTGCTACTTATTTCTAGATATTTTCTGTTAAATTGATTTTTAAAAAAATTATTCATGGGACTTGGGCATCACTGGCAACGTTAGCATTATTGGTGAATCAAAGAAACTTGTGGCACAGAAGATGACAATTTGAACATCCTCATTTGCCCTGGAGCAGGTGGTGGTGAGCTACTTTCTTGAATATAACTGAGTGACTTTCTCGGTTATGTAAGAGAGCAGTTAAAACTAAAAGCCAATCACAGTGTTGTGAGTCTTGACTTTTTAAAATTCATTCATAGGATTTCAGCATCACCGGTCAGGCCAGCATTAATTGTCCACCCCTAGGGCAGTTAGGAGTCAACCTCATTGCTGTGTGTGTGGAGTCACATGTAGGCCAGACCAAGTAAGGATAGCAGTTTCCACCTCTCAAGGACATGAGTGAACCAGATGGGTTTTTCTGACAATCGGCAATGGATTCATGGTCATCATTAGACCCTCAACTCCAGAGATTTCTTAATGAAATCAAATTCCACCATCATCCATTGCAGGATTCAAACCAGCGTCCCAAGGATATTACCTGGGTCTCTGAGTGAAAAGTCTAGTGATAATATCACTCTGCTGTCACCTCTGATGTAGGGAAGTTTTGCTTCTAAAAGAAGTCATCGAGCAGTTTCATGACCATCATAACCAGTTCTAGTCTCATTCAAGATTTATTTCATTCATTCAATATAAATCGCAGAGACATTAGTGGAAATTAAACCCAGACTTCCATGTTATTAGTTCAGGCCTCTGTATCATTAATCTAGTGACATCATCATTGTGCTAAGAATTTGTGGGGGCTCACGTACGTGGCCTCATTTAGTTTTCACACATCCTAATTTTGAAACAGTCAGCAATACAGCTTTATGCTTTTCGCAAGCTGAAAGGTCAGATTCAGCAGCTGCAATGGTTGCTGTGTCTGAACAGTCTGAGTTACCTTTGTGTATGGAATGATAGTAGAGCCAAACGCTTGACATAAATGCAGTCAGATTGTAATCACAGTTGAAACTGTAAGGGTGGTCATGTGACTGCTGGGAATAAGATTCCTTGTACCCTTGTTTCAAGATAGATCAACTTTCTTTACAAAATATGCAACATAATTACACGTGAGTGACAATAACAATGACAACCCATGAGCTGTTCCTTCCACCCTTGAATATCTGATCAATTGGGTGCCAATTTGAGTGAAGATGTTGCATCATTTAGAACTCAACTGAACTTACTTCAATTGGTGCCGATCAAAAGGTTGCGGTATATACCCTTGGCCTAAAAGTTAAATATACATCAATCATTCTACTAATCAGCTACTTGATTGCCAGTAAATGTACTTCATCTCAAGTAGTTATGATCTGGAGTGTACAGCTTGAAAGGGTGGTGGAAGCAGTTTCAAAACGAATTAGACATATCCTTAAATGGATGACAAAGTTCAAGACAATGGAAGTAGGTTGTTGAAGTGGGTCTAGGTGGATTATTCCACAGACAGACAGTAAGAATGTGAGAGGCTAAATGGCTTAATTATTCCATCAGCTGGGCACCATAGTTTAATAATTCTGAGGTCTGGAAAAGATAACTGTAAAAAAAATTAGGAAAGCATAAATCAGTAGCATTAAAGCAAATCCAATCCAGTTTGACTAAATATCTTGTCAGCACGAATTAGTAGTGTCTTACTTCATAAGTTTGTCAAGTTACAGCTTTTGAGAATAAACATCACTTTTCTCCATGGTTAAAGGTAATTATTCTGGTTGTCTTTGATGCAAGCCAGTGAGGAGTAATTTACCAACAGGCCAGCTAATCAGCTTAACTAAGTGGGAATCATGCAAATAATATACAAAAGCATTCACCCTGTTGTGTGTAAAATGGCACTGAAACAAGAAAATAAACATTCTCTGACAGATAAAGGGTCAGCAGTGCTTGAAATGTTGAAGCATTTTTGGCATAAGTAATAAAACTGTGAATCTCATTGGAAGCAGGAAAGGAGTCTCAAGAAATGGAATAACATATGCATAATTGTGCATCCCACATTTGACAAACGCATAAAATCTATAGCACTGAAACAGATCCTTCAGCCCAACTGATCTACATTGGTCTTTATTTCCTACATAAGTCTCCTCCCATCCTATCTGCATCCTTTCCATCACAGTCCTTCAAATATTTTTCTTTTCCTTTTTCTCTCCTGTTCTCACCTTGTTTCATCAAAACTCTTTGATTGTGTGAGTGCCATACTTGAACTGTAAGGGTGTTTTCCAGCTCAAGAAATCAAAACGGATATTGAAGGAGATGGTAGAGATGATGCTCGAAAATAGCCGACCTATTTAACATCTGAGCCAGAATATTGTGGAACAGAAACAAGAAAGAGAGATCAGTGAAGATGGGGTTGTTCTGCCTCAATAAGAGAAAGAAGATTTCAGGGAGGGATTCAAAACCAAGTAGTATTTCACTTGAACTATCAAGGAACAACTTTCTTCCATCAAGTGGGCTCATGACCAGAGGGTTTAGGCCCGAAGCGTCAAGTTTTCCTGCTCCTATGATGCTGCTTGACCTGCTGTGTTCATCCAGCCCCATGCTTGTTATCTTATGACCAGAGTTCATTGATTAAAACAATTAGCAAGACAAAGGAGGAGAAATATTTATGCACAGAGGGTTATTAATATATTGCATGTGAACAGGTGATAGAAACAGATTTTTATAAGAATTTTGCAAAAGGCAATTTGACAAAGGATATTATTAAGCTGGGGAGGGTTCAGAAGAGATTTACCAGGATGTTGCCAAGTATGGAAGGTTTACGTTATAAAGAGAAGCTGGATAGGCTGTGACTTTTTTCACTGGACCACAAGAGGTTGAGAGACAACCTTATCGAAGTTTACAAAATAATGAGGGACATAGATAGAGTTAATGGAGTTGTCTTTTCCCTAGGATGGGGGATTTCAAGATGACGGGACATATTTTTAAGGTGAAAGGAGGGAGGGGCAAATTATTTACACAGAGGCTGGTTTGTGTGTGGAATGAACTTTGTGTGTAGGTACAACAGGCATTTAAAAGGCATTTAGATAAGTGCACGAATAGGAAAGTTTTGTGGGCCAGGAGCAAGCAGGTGGGACTAGCTTAGTTTGGGATTATGTTTGACATGGATTGGTTGGACTAAAGGGTCTGTTTCTGTGCTGTATGAGTCTATGATTCTATGACTCAATGTACTTAATTTACGAAGGTCAGGGAAGAAAGCTGGGGTATGGGAATAATTGAAAAGCCCATTTAAAGAGGATCGATTCGTGATAGCCTGAAAGATCTCTGTCAGTGCTTACAAGTGTATGGGGAAAGTTTTCCCAGGTATGAGAAGGTAGATTTATGTCTTTGAGGAATTCAGTCCCTGAAAAATGATGTAATGTAAACAGAAATCATCAAACCCTCTTCATTGTTTGTGTGTGTGTGTGTGTGTGTGTGTGTGTGTGTGTGTGTGTGTGTGTG
>JAHRHZ010000139.1:14220710-14246048 GCA_024137785.1 Ginglymostoma cirratum | reverse complement strand
GTGTGTGTGTGTGTGTGTGTGTGTGTGTGTGTGTGTGTGTGTGTGTGGGGTGGGGAGGAGCCAAAGGAATGGGGTGGTAATGGGAGGGATTGAAAGGTGAGCAAGAATCCTTCATACAGCAGTACTGGTTAAGCTCTCTAATACACAGAAGTTAATAAACAGACCCCTGTTTCCAAGCTTAGCTCCAGTCATGGTTAGCTGAGAGGCTGCCATTCGTGGCACTCCTGCGCAAAGAGTAGTTCACAGGCAACTTCTTGGATGACATTTCACCAAACTTCAATTGCCCTTCGCGACCGCCAGCCTTTACCACTGGAATCAACTTTTGCAACTCTATTTTGAATTTTCGGTGAATAGTGAGATGTGAAACAACACCAGTGTGTATCGCAGCTGTCTTTTTCCGACCATGTGCCATTTCACATGGCAGAGCGTAGCCACAGGAATCAAGATGGAGAAAGGACTGGCACCCAGTGTGGGGTCAAAATGCAGTGGAACAGCTGACTTGCCTTATCGGAGCAACAGTGTCTTGGGCATGGGATTTGAACAGCAGGTTACTGCTAACACGCACAGCCTCCTGGAAACAGACCTGCCACATAAGCTCCTGGAGGGCTACATCCCCCCAATTGCCCAGGTCTTCTCTCGCCCTGAGTTATGCTATTATTTATGTTATACGTGAGCTGTTGTTTAATTTATACACTGTTCTGTAGGCAAGGTGTTCAAAATACCCTTAACGTGAATCATTCTAATTCACCAGCTGCTCTCGAGCTAACCTGGCAGCTGAGGCCAGGGTTTCTGATGGTGGTCCACATAGCATGGCTCCAGTGCCATCCATGTTGGCATCCTGCCCATTTCTGGTCAGGGTTAGCTTAGCGTTGGAGGGTCAATCCTTCCTGCAGAGTTAAGTTGTGCAATAATGCCTCTGACCAACCCACTGGCACAACACCCAATCCTTTGTTGATCCATGGATTGGGCACTCATACCAGTAACCGGACAAATCTGGTGCATGAAGTGTAAAAGGTATGTTTCTCTTTCAAAGGCTGTTCACTTTTAAGGTATTGCATTACCTGCTAGAAAGGCAGTCTCAGTTATTTTGAGGTCATCTTACCAGGTCTTTGGCGTGTCAGCAGGATTTCAAAATGTCAGCTTATTTTTAAAAGCTGCTTCAGTCTTGCTAAAGAGGTTTATATTAAAGCATGAAGTCAGATACCTGTTGATAAAAAATTGTAAAAAATTAAAGTTCTTTTATACAATACCTCTACCTTGATTGAGAATCTTTTGTATTGAAATATCAAAGAAGTCAGTTAGAAAGTTACAAACGTCTAAAGATCTTTTAAAAATCACTTAAATTTCATTAAAGACTTTTACATTGAAACGTCAAAGAAATGGTACACATGGATAAAAAGCACACACATTGAAAGTTGTTTAAAGGCCACTTTAATTTTATTAAAAAGTCAGATAAATGAAATCTGCGCAAGAAGTCTGATAAGCTATTCTAAAGCATTAGTTATACAGTTCACAGTTAACAAATAAAATTCAACATTTTAAAAGGTCGGCACTTAGCGCAGAAATTTTTCATATGCATCTGCCAGTGCCTTCTTGAAGAGGATTAACCTTCTGGAGCAGAGTTGGCACCTGGCTTTAACAGATCTGAACAAAACTATGTATAAGGGAATGTCAGTTTAAGGTGGGGAGCACAATGGCTCAGTGGTTAACATTGCTGCCTCACAGCATTGGGGAACCCAGGCTCAATCCCACCTTTGGCTGACTCTGTGGAGTTTGCATGTTCCCCTCATGGGTTTCCTCTGGGTGCTCCAGTTTGCTCCCACAGTCCAGGGATGTGCAAGCTAGGTGGATTAGCCATGGGAAATGCAGGGTTATGGAGGTGTTTCTGGGTGGGAGGGTCAGTATGGACTTGATGGGCCAAATGGCCTGCTTCCACACTGTAGGGATTCTATGAAATGGATGAGCAATAAACTATGTACTGCTAAATGAAGCAGATCAGTTGAGGCTCCTCTGGAATACAACCTTTCATACTGCAGGTTCCAGTTTTCAGAATAACCATATGCATACTCAAATGTGTGGTACCACCTGGTGAACACCACTGGCACACAAATGTCCAGCCTCTTGTGTTTTAAACTTGTAGAAAACATAAAGTGACTGATGTGGGATTATAATGTAGCTGTTAAATGACAGCAGACAGAAAAACTGTGATGCAGTATTGCCCGACAACAAGAGGTAGTATAATGGGTGGGCAATAAGGACTGTTCCGTCACTCATTATGATCACATCTAATTTTGGGTTTCAACTGCACTTCCCTTCCTGTTTCCCATATCCCTTGATTCCCTTCAAGGCTGAGGATCTGCCTTTTCCAACCTTCTTCAATGACGAAGTCTCTGCAACCTCTGAGTGAAGAAATTTCTGCTCATCTCTGTCCTAAGTGATTGGCTCTTTGTTCTAAAATTGTGGCCCCATGCTTTAGATTTCCTGACCATCAAAAACAATTTCTCAGAAACTACTTTATCAAGGTCCTTTACAAGCTTGCATGTTCAATGAGATCTCCTCTCATTCTTTTAAACTCCAGAGAATCTAGGCCTAATCTGGTCAACTTCTCATCATTGGAAGCTCCTCATCCCAGGGAACAACTTGGTGAGCTGTTACTGTACTACCACCATTCATTCTCATACTTCCCCTATTTCTTTTGAAGCATTGCAAATTTGTGCTGCGTATTAGTTCACATAATTGAATGGGGGTGTTAAGTGGCTACATGCCTCAAAAAGGGACCCAAAATTGTGAGAGGTCAGCACCACTTAAAGTCAGTTTGTACTGAAGAGGAGATGCACTGAGACTAGAGCAGGGAGTGAAAATCATTGCTGAAATAATTCTATTACTGGAAGCAACTGAATAAAAGCATAAAAAGGCAGAGAGTGTCAAGGATTTCAGACACTCCAGAGGAGGAGGTAGAAAGCAATGGAAATGTTCTGTATTTACTTTAGGCCAGGAGATGATTCAAACATGTTTATATGGCAGTGGGGCAAGATAGCCACATTAGTCAATGCCAGGAGTCAACTCACAAAGAGATTGCTAAGTGCAGATGAGTTTCCAAGGTCAATGAATACATCTTCAAATTCCATATCTCACCAACCTCGGCAACTTGAGACCATCCAGGACAGAGCAGTCTGCTTGATTGGCACCTCATCCACAAACATTCTCCCTCTCCATCACCGACGCACAGAAGCAGCAATGTGTACCATCCACAGTGGCAAGGCTGACTGTGGAAATTCACTTAGCCAGCTCCTTCTAAACCCACGATGACTACCATCTAGAAGGACAAGGGCAGCACATACATGGGAGCACCACCACCTGCAAGTTCCCCTCCAAGCCACTCACCATCCTGACTTGGAAACATTCATTCTTTCTTGATCTCTGGGTCAAAATCCTGGAACTCCCTCTGTAACAGCATTGTAATTGTACTATCTCCAAACGGACTGCAGCGGCTCAAGAGGTCATCTCACCTCCACCTTCTCCATAGCAACTAGGAATGGGCAAAAATGCGGTCCCAGCCAGTGATTTCCACATCACCTGTGCAAATTACAAAAGCTTATACCTAGTGTTCTTAGTTTCACCTCATTCTCTCACACTCTGTGTTGCTGAAAGCCTCACACCCAGATATCTCACAGCTTAAAAATACTATTGAATTGGGGCAGCTGAATTACCAAAGCAGATTGCTCTATGCTCACTGCTATACTTTTGTCTCTCTCCTGCAGGGCACAGAGGTACATAGCCAAATAGAAGTTGCAAACCCACAAGGAACAAAACATGGCTGTGTGTCCTTACTCCCATGGAGGAGCAGGAACTGTCCATCGCCAAACATGCAGTAACTGATGACATAGCCAGTTCAGGCTGGAAACAATTGAAGATGACAGTACGTCTTTACCGAAGCATCCTCATCGCATCCCACTGTCCCCTTATCCCCACATTCTCTTCTGATTTACGAGTTGAAAATGGAGTAAGCATGTATCTCTTGCCAACGTCATTCAATTTCATATTCGCAGCCAACAGCTGAGATGGAATGAACGTAGAAGATGGCACAGAGATGGAATACACACATGATGAGACACCAGGTTCTTTAGCCAAGGGAGAAGGCAAGGGTTGCACAAGTGCCAGTTAACCAGAGGGCAAGCTCTGTGTTCTGGTGCAGACAGATAGCATTTCAGATTATTTTCTGATTCATTTTCTGCAGGTTCCCTTCTCCAAAATGCCAGGTCAAGTCTTACGCTGTCCTTTAAATATTGTTCCACTCAAGTCTTCTGAATTTCCTTGAACTGTCTCAAGACTGAGACAGACAGATAATTAACCAGTGAAGCGATCAAGGGTTATGGGGAAAAGGGGGGAAAATGGAGCTGAGGATTGTCAGATTGAGCTGATTTTTATTTAATTCATGCACAGGATGTAGGCATCTCTAGCTGGACCGGCATTTTATTGCACATTCCTAATTGCCTCAGAGGGCAATTCAGAATCAACCATTTGATGTAGGTCTGGAGTCACATGTAGGCCAGTCCAGGTAAGGATGGCAGATTTCTTCTCTAAAGGACATCAGGGAACCAGATGGCCTTTTCTGGACCATCAACAATGGTTTCACGGTCATCATTAGATTCTTAATTCCAGATTTTTCTTTATTGAATTCAAATTCAACTATCTGCCACGGTGGGATTCAAATACGGGGCCCTAGAACATTAGTTGAGTCTCTGGATTTATAGTCTAGTGATAATACAACTAGGCCATCACCTCCCCCAGGCCTAACTTCTACTCCTATGTCTTTTGGTCTTAATCAACTGCCAGCGCATGGACAGCTGGTGACTCCTAGTTCCTTAAATCTCCATAAGTTCCATCTCATAGACACACTTCTCACCAGCGTCTGATGCAAAAGAGATTTGTCTTCTACTCTTTCCAACAGAGTCTGTGGTGGATCATTTCTCCTTCCGTCTCGTTCTCTATCTGCATCCAAAGAAATGGCAGTCTCTCCTTGTGTTTGAGTGTAAAAGAATTCCACTTGATTTTTAGTGAGTTTTAGTGGGACCTGTCTCCAGGAAGGGTTAGAAAGATCAATTTTTCTCCTCGCTAGAATATTCTATTTCACTTTCTGTTAAGGGTCACTGTCTTAAGTCAGGATTATCTCTTTCAATTTGTGCCACTTGTAGATTTAAGCTACTTTACAGAACTCTAGAAAACATCAAACACTTGTACAATCGTCACAAGAGCCAATTGAATCTATACCAGCAAGTAGTTGATGATCCTTTGAAATGGCATTGGTGGAGGATTCTCCCTGCTGCTGAAGATGTACTGAGCAAAGTCTGAAAAAATTAGAGATCCTTAGTTGGAAAGGTGAGCTCCAAAATAGCCATACTGGTATCAAATCATGACCTTCCCATCATGCATAATCCAATAAGATGCTTACCGCATACACTAATTCCTTACCAATATGGTCTACAGCATGACTCACATCTGACATCTGCATGCATAGCACACGTACAATTTTGTCCACAAATTAGGAGGCTTAAATCTGATTGTTCGCACCCTGTTTACTCAAAGCGTTTCTTTATGATTATATTATACTTCGTAGAGAGCATAAAATTCAATTCTCATGACCCTTGTAATTTAATTCAATCTCTGATAGTTATGAACAAAAACAGGAGTTGCTGGAAAAGCTCAGCAGGTCTGACAGCACCTGTGAAGAAAATATCAGAGGGTCCAGTGACCCTTCCTCAGAACTGTCCTCTGCTCTTCCCAACAGTGTCTGTGGTGGGTTCTGAGGAAGGGTCACTAGACCTGAAACATTAACTCTGATTTTTTTTTCTTCACAGATGCTGCCAGACCCGCTGAGCTTTTCCAGCAACTTCAGTTTTTGTTCCTGATTTTCACCATCCACAGTTTTTTCAGTTTTTATTCCGATAGTTACGGTTGCTTTGTCTCTTCTGGTCAATATACTTTCACACTAATTATCACATATTTCAGCCACTTAAAACTATTAAGGAATAATTTTGCTGACTGAGGAGAGTGGCAAGTTTACAACGAAATATGAAAGATGCAGTTCCAATGCAATGTTTATAAATTGGACAGCATTAAAATTTCTAGTGTGTTATATATGCCTTCCAGCAAAAGACTAGGGAGCAATGTAAGATGGAAAGAGTGTGGGAAGTTGGCAAATGTCTGCTGATAAATCTTGTAACATAAATGTATTTATGCAATCACTCAGTGGGGTTCTGATTGCAGTCTGTCATTTTCAGGCAATACAAGAATGTCAGAGCAGTTAGCTTTCAGATCTGCCAACTCGTCACATAATGTGATGTCTTTAGCAGTCACTTCTCAACGAGCAACAACTGAACATTTATTTCAAAAGCAAACTACTTGAACATTTATTTCATTGTTACTTCTGGGATCTTGCTGTGCATAATTCCTACATTGAAGCAACTTGCTTCAAAAGCGGTTCATTGACTGCTAAGCAGGTTAGACACCCTGAAGTCAAGTAAGGTATGGTATAAATGTGAGCTTTTGTTTCCATTTTCTAAAGCACATTGTCGAAACCCGTAATTAATTCTAGTGCATCATTAGCGTTTTATGAAAAATGACTGAACATCTGTACATTCCAGGTGCCAATTCTTATTCTGACCTGCCACATACTGGGATCCAACCCCATTTGTATTATTTCAATGCCTTTGAATCAAATATTATTTCACTAACTCGAGAGACACACACTAGGAGAATTTTGATTCCTACCCAAGGCAAGTATGAAGTTGACAAACTGGCTTCATTACCCGCCTGAAGCCAATGCTTAGAAGCCTTGACTACTTTCAGGTTTGGATCTTGTCTGTGTGGAGCTGGTAAAAAGCAGACAGCACCCATGCAGCAGATTACAGTTGCACAGAGTACGGAAATTTCCCCTTCTCGCTGTCAGAATCAGTCACCAATTTGGATCCAAAGAGTTGCCGACGGAGGTAGCTGGGTGCAATATTCTCATCGAGTCATACAGAACGCACCTCCTGCCCACAGTCCATGAAAAACAAAACAAAGGGTTTGGTGGGCCCTTTGATAGAGGAGCCATCAGTTCCTCTAAGGAATGTTGAATGTTCTCATTGCCTTGGAGAAATGGATAGAGCCTGCGCCATAAAAAATTTGCTCATTTCTATTCTAAAATAGCAAATGGGAGTCCGTCCACCCACAATTCAGGAATATGATGGAATACCCCAATTTGACTGAGTGAGTGCAGCTTCAGAAACACCATTGAAGTTCAAAGCTATGCAAGACAAAACAGCCTGCTTGATGGCACACCATCCATCACCTTTAACATTCTCTCCTCCTACTATTGATGCAGTGTGTACCATATAAAAGATGCATTACAGGAACTCACCATTGTCCCTTCACCAAAGCCTTCAAAATCTATGACCTCTACCATCTGGAAAGACAAGGGCAGTACAATGCAGTTTGAATGGAGTGTAGTTTGTTTTCTGAATTGAGGGAGTTGGATGAGAAAGGAAAGCAGCAGTCCTCTGTTTTTAATGAAAACATTTTCACCCTGCAGGAATTGATTCTTACTCAAATCCTTAAGTATACAATTATAAGCACAGGAGAAAGAGCTGATTAGTGAGTAACGGTGAGTAATTGTATGTTCAACTCTCCAACCTACATTTTATAAGAAATAGTCCAATAGTTAGGTTAATGTATGGCATGACAGATTGGCTACATAGTGTGCCCATCCTATAACATGAAGCAAGGGATAGATATTTCAATATGATCTAAATCAGGACAGGTACAGGAGGTGTCGCTAGTTGTAGAAAACGAGTTTTGGAGCCCATGCATTGGTGGATGTCACTGCGGTGCATCTGTGATATAGAGGATGGTGTGATAGCACATTTAGGAACATGGTCACTATGGTGGATAGGGGCACGAGGGCAGAATAGGAATGGGTGAGCACCAGGCAATCCAACAGAGCCAGCCAGCTGATGCAATGGTTCTTCAGAGGGACTGATGGTGCCTCAGCTATACGAGGGGGAGGACGAAGAGTAGAAAAGCAGTAATGAAACAGGATTCCTTAGTTAGGGAACAGACATGAAGTCCTGTAGGTGTACATGTGTCTCCACAGTGATGTGTTGTCTCTCTGTGCCCACATAAAAGATCTCACAGGATGGCTGTGGAATTTTGTTTTGGAGAAGGGTGATTAGCCCTAGGTCATGGCCCACATTGGTGTTAATGGCATAAGTAGCAAAGGGAATGTGGTCTAGTAGCCAGGGAGCTAGGGAAACTATTAGCAAGCAAGACCCCAGAAGTAATAATCTCTGGATTGCTCTTCAAGACAGCTGCAAGCAAATATGAAAATAGGAAGATGCAACAGCTGAAAGTGAGGCTGGAAATCTGGCATAGGAGGGAGGGCTTCAGGTTCCTGGGACACATTGGCCTGCTATGGGGAGATGGCACCTGAAAAGCTAGATGGGTTACAACTGCACAGAGCTAGAACTGAATTCTAACGCGGTCAGCCAGTTGGACCTAAAAGAATATCAATGCCCTAAGATGGCACATTGGCTCAGTGTTTAGCACTGCTGCCTCACAGCGCCAGGGGCCTGGGTTTGACTCCAGCCTTGGGTGACTGTCTGTGTGGAGTTTGCACATTCGCCCCATGCCAGTCGGGGATTCCTCCGGTTGCTCCGGTTTCCTCCCATAGTCCAAAGAGGCGCAGGTGAGATGGATTAGCCATGCTAAATTACCCATAGTGCCCTGGCTGGGAAATGCAGGGATAGGGTCCAGGTGGGATGCTCATCAGAGGATCGGTTTGGGCCAAATGGCCTGCTCCCATACCATTGGGATTCTATGACATTTCTAATAATGAAGTAAAAGTAAATTTAACACATTACCTTGGGAAAATGTCAAGATGTCTTGATGGTGGGGTGGTGGGGAGGGGGTGGTGAGGTTTTGAGGTCGCTCTGTTGTTAATGCAGGGACTGAGGGTTATCACCATCATCATCGTCACCTGCAGGTGCAATTGTGGATACAGGATTAGGGTGAAAAATGGTTAATCCAGAAGTGGATGGCTGTGGTTCATTGTCTTCTGACTGTTTCTTGGGGTTTGGCTTAAAAAAGACATCCAGTTTTTGCTGCTTTGCCCTCAATCTTCTTTCATGAAGGATACCAAATAAGATCTTATTCCATGAACTGCTACCCTGCTCTTTC
Source organism: Ginglymostoma cirratum (assembly GCA_024137785.1). Classification (NCBI taxonomy): domain Eukaryota; kingdom Metazoa; phylum Chordata; class Chondrichthyes; order Orectolobiformes; family Ginglymostomatidae; genus Ginglymostoma; species Ginglymostoma cirratum. The sequence continues at coordinate 14,236,832 of JAHRHZ010000139.1, read as the reverse complement.
ATTTGATCGCTTTTTTGTTTGATGTTGTATCCACACTCTTCGAAGCCACTTCATCTCCTCAAGTTCCTTTGTCTGTGACCTCATAGATTTGCTAGCACTCAGACTTGTTCCAACAATACGGCTTGCTTCAATCTTTATTGCATTGTCTCTAATGGTGTGTAAGGTAGACTCTTTTATCACTGTAATGCAAACTGTATCGCACATTCTCTCTTTATGCTCAAAATGCTTTAGAACATTTAGGTTCTCTTCCAGTCTTATAGTCTTTCTTTTACGTTCACCACCCACAATTTCATCACCACAACGCACCAGGACAAAGCTTACAAAACAATCATGTGATGCTGGTGCAGAGACTCTTTCGGCACTAACATTGAGCGTGCTCAGGGCAAAGCCTACTAAATGGTCATGTGATGTTGACGCGTACTCGTCCACGCACCAATGGAATCGCATTATAGCCAACAGAAGTTCACATTTTAGAAATAGCGTTCCCCCATTCGTCAGTCACATTATAGCCAATTCAAGTTGCCCGAACACGTCTTATAGCAGAATGGACTGTAGTTACAATGAGTAGATATAATTAATTATGCTCATCTAGACTAAGATGACAGTGGTGTAAGGGACAGGGAGGGGCCAGTGCTACTAGCTTGTGTTCAGAAGTATTTTTTACATCAGTATGTCACCAGTCCAACAAGAAGGGGAACTTGGTTCTTGAAATGAAGAGGGCTAAGTAGGTCAAGTATCAATGGAAGAACATTTAGGGGAGGTGATCATACTATTCTAAGATTCAGTAATATGCTGGAAAATTTGATTGGAGGCGAATGTTTTCAGGTAAAGGGATGGCTGGAAAATGGGAAAACTTCAAAAATGAGATAATGAGACAGTATGTTCCTGTTAGGTTGAAGGGCAAGACTGGTAGGCGTAGGGAGTGCTGGACGACTAGAGAAATTGAGGTTTTGGTTAATAAAAGGAAGGAAGCATATGTCAGGTGTAGACTGCAGAGATCAAATAAATCCTTAGAAATTTGTAAAGGCGGTAGAAGTATACCCAAGAGGAAAATCAGGAGGGCAAAAAGGGGACATGAGATAGCTTTGACAAATAGGGTTAGGAAGAATCCAAACTGATTCTACAAATATATTAAGGACAAGAGGGTAATTAGAGAGAAAATAGGCCCCCTTAAAGATCACCAAGGCCATCTATGTGTGGAACCAGAGGAGATAGGGAAGATATTAAACGAGTATTTTGCACCAGTCTTTACTGTGGAGACGGGTATGGAAGGTAAAGACAGTGGGGAAATCTTGAAAATCTTGCCATCTTGAAAAATGTCCATATTACAGAGGAGGAGGAGCTGGACATCTTAAGACACATAAAGGTGGAGAAATCCCCGGGACCTGATTAGGTGTACCCTAGAACTCTCATGGAACCTAGGGAAATGATTGCTGGGCCCTTTGCTGAGGTATTTATATCATCAATAGCCACAGGTGAGGTGCTGGAAGACTGGAGTTTGGTGTCATTATTTAAGAAAAAGCCAGGGAACAATTGATAGGTGAAACTGACTTCAGTGGTGACCAAGTTGTTGGAGAGAATCCTGAGGGACAGGATTTACATGTGTTTGGAAAAGCAAGGACTGATTAGGGATCATCAACATGGCTTTGAGCGTGGGAAATGGTGTCTCACTAATGTAATTCAGTTTTTTGAAGAAGTATCAAAGTATCAAAGAGGATTAATGAGGATAATGCAGTGGATGTGATCTATTTAAAGTTTGGATTGGCATTTGACAAGGCTCCTCATGGTAGACTGGTTAGCAAGGTTAGATCACATGCAATACAGTGAGACCTAACCATTTCAGTACAGAACTGACTGGAAGGCAGAAGACAGAGGCTGGTGGTGGAGGGTTGCCTTTTAGAATGGAGGCCTGTGACTAGTGGTGCACCACAAGGATCGATGGTGGGTCCACTGCTTTTCATCAATTGTATAAATAATTTGAATGTTAACAAAGGAGGTATGGTTAGTAAGTTTGCAGATAACACCAAAATTGGAGGTGTAGTGGACAGCCAAGAAGATTACCTTAGAGTACAACAGGATCTTGATCAGATGCACCAATTGGCTGAGAATTGGCAGATGGAGTTTAATTTAGATAAACGTGAGCTGCTGCATTTTGGGAAGGCAAATCAGAGCAGGACTTACATGTTTAGTGTTCAGGTCCTTGGGAATGTTGCTGAACAAAGAGACTTTGGAGTGTAGATTCATAGTTCCTTGAAAGTGGAGTTGCAGGTAGATTGGATAGTGAAGAAGGCATTTGGTATGCTTGATCTTTATTGGTCAGTGCATTGAGAGTGGGAGTTGGGAGGCCTTGTTGTGGCTCTGCAGGACATTTGTTAGGCCATTATTGGAATATTATGTGTAATTCTGGTCTCCCTGCTATAGGAAGGATGTTGTGAAACTTGAAAGGGTTCAGAAAAGATTTACAAGGATGTTGCCAGGGTTGGAGGGTTTGAGCTATAGGGACAGGCTGAACAAACGAGGGTTATCTTCCCTGGAGTGTTGGAGGCTGCAGGGTGACCTTATAGAGGTTTATAAAATCATGAGGGGCATGGATAGGGTAAATGGACAGGGTCTTTTCCCTGGGGTGAGAGAGTCCAAAACTAGAGGGCATAGGTTTAAGGTGAGAGGGCAAAGATTCAAAAGGGACCTAAGTGGCAACTTTTTCACACAGAGTGTGGTGCATGTATGGGATGAGCTGCCAGATGAAGTGGTGAAGGCTGGTACAATTAAAAAAATTAAAAGGCATCTGGATGGGTGCATGAATAGATAGGGTTTAGAGAGCCAATTGCTGGCAAATAGGACTAGATTAATTTCGGATATCTTGTCACATGGGCAAATTGGCTCGAAAGGTCTGTTTCCGTGCTTGACATCTCAATGACTCTATGACTCTATAAAAGAACAATGAGCACTTCAGATAAAAATAATTAACTGACAGAGTGCTGACTTCAACGGGGAAAGAACAAAACTGGATTAGGTAGAATTGAGGTAAAGGATGCTGGGAAAAGCCATAGGTGAACAACAAGTTATCTTCAAAGAAGATATGCTTTAGACACAGTCAAAAATTCCCTCAAAAGGGACAAGCATTTTCAGAGCTCCCTAGATGAATAAGGGCATAGACAAAATACAACAAAGAAAAAGGATGTTTATGATAAATATCAGGTGACGAATATAATGGAGAACCACAATGAATCTCGAATTTTCAGAAGGGAGGTATAAAAGCAAATAAAAGAAGCAAAGAATGATTATGATAAGAGACTGGCAGCTAACATAAAATGGAACCCCAAAATCTTCTATCAATACATAGACAGTAAAAGAGTCATAAAAAGAGAGTACAGCCATTTAGAATTGAAGTATCAAATAAATACTTTGCATGTGTCTTTATTAGGAAGTAAAAGCTACCCATGCCTTGTGACAGAGGAGGAAAGATCATAGGATTAAGACTTCCATTTATAATTACAAGTCTGTATATCTGTGTCTCGACCAACAGGGCTCCCACGAAAAGAACCATCCTCTCAGTTTGTTTCTTCATAGATATGGAAAACATTTACAGGACAACAGAACAGTGTCAGTGCAAGATGAAGCCACATTAACCCTACAGCTATACTGTAAATGTACTGAAAACCTGAGTGAAGCATTGGCGTGATGGCTTGGCTTCTGGAGGAAGAAGTCAGATCCGAATTTACTATTGACATGAAATACATGAGTGATCTGGGCATCACATGGGGATATAGAGTTCAGGTCAAGGATCAGCTGCATTCTTGTTAGATGGCAGAGCAGGCCGGAATGGACTGCTCCTGTTCCTATCGCTTATGTTCTTAGAGATTTGTCATGATGATTGGAAAATGTCAGTGCATCATTCAATACTAAACCTATAGTGTGGTGCGATGCACTGCCCAAAGGCAGGTCCTTCTCTCGTTGGAGTGAACAAATCTTGGGCAATAAATGAAGGGACAATTTGTCATCTGACCAGAGTGGGGCAGGGAGGCGAGGGGAGGGGATGGGAGAAAAAGTGGGATGAGGAGAGGATGGGAGAGGAGGGGAGGGGAGGAAAGAAGAGGGGATTGGAGGAGAGAAGTAGGGAGGGAAGAAGAGGGGAGGGAAGAAGATTGGAGGGGAGGGGAGGGGAGGGTGGTTGTTGCTGGACCATTTCAGACTGGTGGGTGTGTGATGCTGCTGCCTGTGTGTGATTATGGAGGGGATGCAGAGCTGTCCTCCAGGAAGAATGCACTTGCACAGAAATCTACAGCACTTGTGCAAAAGATGGTGAACGAAGTTCAGGGACAAACACTGCCCGAACAGGAGACAGCCAGTGAAAACCATTTGCCGTGAATTAAAAAAACACCCTTAAAGCAGCATGACCCCAATCTTTTATGTGCACTAGACATCAAGGTGCTTCTGTTGCATTTTTTCATTTTGGAGTCATAGAGATCTACAGCACAGAAAAGGGCTCTTCAGCCCATTGAGTCTGTGCTGGTCAAAAACAACAACCTAACTATTTTAAACCCATTTCCACTGTTAAATCTTAACTCCTAAAATTTTTTTTAAAAATGTGCAAAATACATGAACCAGGTAACTTATGACACAGGACTCAAATTAAGAAAATCTAGGATGGTTGATTACCCTCATTAATACTTCATTGTACAATGATTTCTTAGCAGCTTAGTCATTAACTTTCAAGGAGAAGGCAAGGTGACATGTAACAATCCTACCTCCATCAGGGCTACATTTTGAGCCACAGGCTAGCCATCTAGCTCAGCAATTGCAAAGCTTTCGTCATGGCCTAAATAAATCACTTCAAGAATCTGCATTTGGAACCCCGGTCTTTATTTTTGCCCTTAACAATCTTTGACATCAATTGAGTTAATCTGTCCACAAAGTTTCAAATCCTCTTGTTTAATGGTGATAATTAGAATTCAGTTGTCTGATGTAGAAAACAGAAGCAACCAGGAAGAACACAAACCTTGTAAATTTTGGATGAGCACTTTATGTTGCTGTGGGGTTCTTATTGCCTGTTAATATCATGATTTACAAATTTTTCAGACTCAAGCACTGATGCAGTCCATTACAAAAATGCTAACCAAACACCAACCATCAAGACGTTATTTCAATAGCTGAAGATCTTTCATGTTTTAAGAATGCACTCTGCACGCCTGTTAAAGAGGCACAGGACGAGAATCCATGATGATGTCTCATTCACGTTGGACACTGAATGAGTGTGTGCTCCTCACTCGATACATATAGAGTCTTGTCATATACTAGTAGAATTTCTAGGTCTATATTTCCAATGTCAAGTATCTGGCCAGATTATCCGTTAAGTGCATCATTCACAGGGGTTGGTCTTCTGCCTGCTTGTATGCTGTTTCCCTGACCCTAGCTTCAAATCCATGGTCAAGTTCATTTGTGTTTTGAGGTGATCTCCATGACATCTCTCCACACAGCTGGAGGCGTTATAGTTTGTCCAGTAACCTTTGTGTTGGTTTGCAAACTACTATTCAAAAATGCTTTCAGTGAATACCCACATTTTATTTTTGCACTGTATTTGAGATCGTTTTTCTAACTGTCACATAATATTTAGACTTATGTGTTCACTGCTACAGTGCTGCATGTTTGTATTGCAATGCATCAAATCATTGGTACACCTTAAATCTCTTTGGCAAAACTTGCTATTTGCTGGGCCACTCTCCCACATTTGTTCAAACAGAACACCCAGATCTCTTGATTTACTTTCCTCAATAGTCAATGTTGTCATGGCACAGAAAACACAGCAGCTGGTGTATTCTCGTTGTTTGTATAGCAGTACAGTATGTTTGCCCATTTTATGTTAACGCACCAAACACCATATTTTATGTAAACACATTCTTACTGAATTAAACTTGTTGAATGCAACTGTGAACACTTAAGAGCATTGCTGCAAAGTCTAGTCCATCTGCTAACTTCATCATTTATCCCTATGCAGACAATTTTTATTTTTCCTCTATGGAGAAATTGGTTTGGATCCCTGACCTCCTTCTTGAGTTTGGAATCAATTAATCTTGTTTTGTTAATTAGATTTACATCCATTATTGTAATCGAGCTGCTGTTTCCTGTCTTTCACAGCCCTAAGTGTGAGGCAATCATTCCTTAAGTAATATTTATATAGCAATCTACTCATCCTATAATCATCTAGAAATAGTAGGAATTGCCGATGCTGGAGTCAGAGATAACACAGTGTGGAGCCGGAGGAACGCAGCAGGCCAGGCAGCATCAGAGGAGCAGGAAAGCTGACGTTTCGGGTCGGGACCTTCCTTCAGAAATGGGATCATTTCCTGCTGTGTTCCTCCGGCTCCACACTGCGTTATCATCTTATAATCGTACTGTCTTTTTGATCTCTAAAAGTTTGTATTAAGAGTGATTCCATATCCGTCTCTTCATGATTTAAATAAGTGCTACCATTTATTGACCAGGTCTACTGTCTGACACGGAGTGTTTTTCCTCAGTGCAGTTCCCCATCCTCCTTAACAAGTGATAGATTCAGCTTTCCTTTGCCATCTCCACAGCACATTAATCGAAACTCATATCATCCTTCTTGTCCCAACATCGTTTACAATGTCAATGTTCCTTCCTTGTATCTACCAAAGGTGACAAATTTGGACTGAACATTTTAGGGTGCAATTTTGCTGATGCTTTACAGAGGGGAAGTAAATTTCATTAACTACATAAAATTAACTATCTACTTTTTTTAAAACTTGCTGTGAGTATTTCTGGTTTTTCAAGCTTATGTACACCCAAATGGATATTTCTCCAATTGACTTGCTGTCTCTAACATTGTGACACTGGAATATTTCTGACCTGTCATCCATCCTGCCTGCTGCAGCTCCATACAATTTATGAAACGCAATAACGATTAATTCCTCTGGCAGTTGAAAACTGAAATCACCTTGCTTTTGAAAACAGAGATAACAAGGTATAGAGCTAGATGAACACAGCAGGCCAAGCAGCATCAGAGGAGCAGGAAGGCTGACGTTTTGGGCCTACACCCTTCTTCAGAAAATCTGAACTGCTTTTGAAAACACTTGGTTTTCTGGAACACCAGCGCGCTCTGAATGGAGAAAGCTGCCTAGTGTTATATTGCCTTCATTCAGCTCTGCAGTTAAAATCAGGAAGAGGATTCAAACCATGTGCATTCACTCTTGCAGGATTGTGCTTCAACATGTCACATATGCATCCTAATATTTATCATTCTTTGGCAAGACCTCTGTTTTCAGTGTTTATTCAATTGGAACACCCAGATCTTCCCCTTTTTCCATCTTATTTAATCACTATATAATCACTCAACACATTTTGGCACCAATTATATAATTGTTTCATCCACAGTCTGTTCAGTGTCTGTGTGGGATGGCAGATTATGTTCATTTCTTTCCATCCCATGATGCATTTTGATTTCGAGCCTGTGGACTGTATAGTAACAGGACTGTGCAGAGTTCTCCGTGTACCAATTGTCAAGTCAATTGAAAGATTTTCATCAACCTCATTTCGTCCAAACAGTGTCAGCTTAACTGCATTGGCAATACTCTAGTGACAGAGCCAGGAGGCTGTGGTTTCAAGCCACACACTAGGATTGAGCTAAGCTGACAGTCATGGATTGAGGAGGTGCTGGAAATAACTTTTGATGCAATAACCACAAATCCACATTTAAGGAAGAACAGGGTGTTCTCCCAATCCCCTGACCAACATTCTTCCCATCGACAACACTGCCACACACGGAATAACTAATTGTTGTTATTTTGTACGCAAAAGTGCTACACTGCCCCATCATGATAATCACCACATTCAAAAAGATTCCATCTGTGAAGTGCTTTGAAATGTTTCTGAGAGACATGACGAAACATTAGATGAATCTATCACTTCTCGCACATTTTACAGACAACAAAAGGAAATTGAGATGCTTTCAAATGCTAAAGGGAAAACAAAACTTTATATGCCCCCTTTTCACAATGGCAAGACATTACAACATCTCTGCAGCCAGCTAAGTACATTTTGAGAGTTGTCATTGTTATAGCGTAGGAGATACAATAACCAAATTGACCACGACAAGTTGTCATGATTAAAAACATGATACTAATTAGGTAATCCATTCCAGCGCTGTTAGTTTAGGAATTAGTTATTGGCCTGGACAACACGTAAAAACCCTTCCACTCTTCTTTGAAATAATACCATTGGATCTTTCATGTCTACCTGTGATTTAAAAGTCTTGTCCTGAAGATAGCACTTTCAACAATGCGGCACACCTTCTCTACTGCAGTGGAACATCATCCTAGACTTTGTACTCAAGGTTCTGGAGTGGGATTTGACCTGATAGCTTTCTGATTCAAAGACTACTGCAACCTATAGCTAATATGCTAAGACCGGCTTTAAGGCTACAAGCTTACAAATTGAGCTAATTTCCAAGTTAGCAGAGCTTCTAAGCTAATCAATCTGACTTGAGGCAAGTGATATTATGTTCCGGTTTTAGAACTAACTTTTTTATGTACAACTTTTGAATTCCCACATTTAACCTCTTAGACCCTATGTTATCAATCTACGACACCAAAAAAATGAGCTGGAGACTATATCCCTTCCAAACCACAATCACTTTCACAACTTATTTCAATTATCGCAAGAAGTGTTCTGAAGAAGGGTCACTAGGTCTGAAACATTAACTTTTGCCTTCTGTCCACAGATGCTGCCAGACTTGCTAAGTTTTCCTAATAACTTCTGTTTTTGTTTCTGATTTCCAGCATCTGAAGATCTTCGTTTCTTTTCATAATCACAAGAAGCTTCATGTAATAATTAACTAGGAAAATTCTAAAGCTTGGCTGAGGATGAAAGATGGCACTAGCTGGCTGTCAGAGATTGGGTTTAAACTCCTTTCCAGCATTTCACTTTACCGTCTCGGAATTGGAATTGTGAGATCATATCTTGCAGAAGTCAAAGTCAAAGAAACTTTGGCTGGGCTGTAAGCCACCAGGCATGGAGAAGAAAAATCTGCAGAGAAAATGGTGATAAACTTTGACGTGCACAGTGGAAATGAAAAATCTTCACGATGTAAAATTAATCAATATCGAAAGCTGTGGAAGTGGACGCATAACAACAACTTGTACTTACAAGGCATCTTCAATGTTAAAAAAAAGTCCAAATACATTTCATAGTAATTACACCACTTAAGGCAATATTATGGCAGAGTTTGCTCAAAGAAGTAGGTTTTAAAGAGTGACTTGAAAAAGGAAAGAGAGGTAGAGAAGCCAAGAGACTTAAGATGGTAATTTGAAAGCTCCTTGCCTTTACAGCTGAAGGTTTGAGTGTCAATTGTGGGATAATTCAAGTCAGAGGTGCTCAAGAGGGCAGAAATGGAGCAGCAAGGTATATCAGTCCTGAAAGGTAATACAAATGTAAGAGTAAGGACATTGGAGTTTTCAAAATAAGGATACGAATTATAAAGTCAAACAAGGTTTACGAAAGATCGGATGTGGGAGACCAGCCAGGAATGCATTTGAACAATCAAGCCAAAAGGTAAGAAGTCATGAATGAGAGTTTCAGCAACAGACGAACTAATGCAAGAAAGGGCAATGTTATGGAGATAGGAATAGGTGATTTATACTAGTGGCCCAGATATTTGTTTAGAAACACGTAATGTTATTAAATATGGCATTAAGGTTGTTGAACTCAGAGTACTGTCAGAGGGAGGGCTGTCAATGGCTGGACAACAATATCTGTGGCTGGAACTGAAGACACTGGCTTCAGTTTTTCCAAGACTTAGTTGGAGGAAAGTTCTGTTCACCAGATACTTGATTCCAGACATGCATTATTAAAATTACAGAGATTTAGAACTTCAAACAAATATGCAAGGCTGTAACAAATGGATTTCAATATGTGCAAATGAGAGATTATTGACTTTGGCCCTCGGTATTGATAAAACAAAATGCTTTCTAAATGCTAAAAAAGGCAGAAAGCTTTGGAGGTCCCATTTGAGAAAGGGCAGAGAGATTAACCAGGATATCACAGGCCAACCAGCCAATCAATGCTGATAGAGAGGTAAGTGGAAACCATCATCAAGGATCAGATAAATGTTTATTTGGAATGACATGAGTTAACGAAGGAGATGCAGCATGGATTGTTATATGCAAATCTTGGGTAACTGAATTAGTTGAATTCTTTGGTAAGATAACAGAGAAGGTCATAGTAATCATCTAATCTCCACAGTGCGGAAAGAGGCCATTTGGCCCATTGACCAACCTCCTAAAAGCATCCCACCCATTCACCCACATTTTCCATAGCTAACCCAACTGATCTACATATCCCTGAACACTACAGGCAAATCCATCTAGCCTGCACATCTTTGTCACTGTGGGACGAAACCTGAGGAAACCCACACAGACACAGGGAAAGCATGCAAGATCCATGCAGGGAGTCATTCAAGGCTAGAATTGAATCCAGGTCCCTGGCATTGTGAGGCAGCAGTGCTAACCATTGTGCCACCACGTTGCCCTAAATGTCAACTGGATCATACAGCAGGTGTTGTTTATATGGAGGCATTCAACAATGTGCCACATAGAAAGCTTATTAACAGGATACAATTTGGTATCTCAGTGTGAGAAGAGTTGAAGATCCACAAAGGAAAAAAGACACTGATAGGAGTTGTGTACAGGCCTCCTAATCAGGATGTAGGGAAGCAAGTAAATCAGGAGTTAGTAAAGGCATGTAGAAAGGCACTATTACAATCATCATGGGGGACTTCAAGATGCAGGTCAACTTAGAAAATCAGGTTGGCAGCGGATCTCAAGAAAACAAATTCATGGAATTTCTGGTAATACTGGGGGGCAGGCAATTCTGGATTTGGTGATGTGTAATGAGGCAGACTTGATTAAGGAGCTTAAGATGAAGGAGCTTCCAGAGGGCAGTGACCATAATATGATAGAATCCACCCTGCAGTTTGCGAGCAAGAAGCTGGAATCAGATGTAACGGTATTACAATCAAGGAAAGGTAACTACAAAGACCTGAGGGAGGAGCTGGCCAGAGTTGATTGAAAGGGGATCCTAGCAGGGAAGATGTGGAGCAACAATAGCAGGATGTGGTTCGGGAGGCACAGCAGAGATTCATACTAAGGAAGAAGAAACATACTAAAGGGAGGATGAGGCAATGATGGCACACAAGGGATATCAGGGACAGCTTAAAATCTAAAGAGAAAGCATACAGTATGGTAAAGATTAGTGGGAATCTGGAGCATTGGGAAGCCTTTAAAAACTAACACAGGTTAACGATAAAAAAAGCAATAAGGGAGAGGAAAGAAAGATGACAATATGTTAGCTATTAACTTAAAGAAGACTGCAAGAGCTTTTTATGATATCTAAATAGTAAGAGAGAGGCAAGAGTGGATATTGGAGTGCTGGAAAATGAGGCTGGAGAAGTAGTAATAGGGAATAAAGAAATGGCAGAGGAACTGACTAGGTACTTTGCATCAGTTTCCACAGAGGACAGCACCAGCAACATACCAGAACTTCAAGAGAATCAGGGGGCAGAGGTGAGTGCAGTGGCCATCACTAAGAAGGAGGTGGTGGGAAAGCTGAAAGGTCTGAAGGTGGATAAAACACCAGGACCGGATGTACTACACTCCAGAATTTTGAAGATGACAGTTGAAGAAATCGTGAAGGCACTGGTGGTGATCATTCAACAATTGCTGGAGTTAGGGAGGAAATAGCTAACATGTTTGAAGAAGGGAGGGAGATAGGAGATGGGAAATTATAGGGCGGTTAGCCTGACCTTGGTCGTTGGTAAGATTTTAGAATCCATTATTAAGGATGAAAAGTGCAAAGTAAAATAGGGTTTAGTCAGCATGGCTTTGCCAAGGGGAGGTCATGACTGACAAATCTGTTAGAATTCTTTCAGCAGGTAATGAGCAAGTATGGTAAAGGAGAACCAGTGGACATAATCGGATTTCAATAAGGCCTTTGACAAGGTGCTGCAGAGGAGGCCATTAAATAAGAGCTTGTGATGCTCGGGGCAATGTACTAGCATAAACAGAGGGTTGGCTGACTGGCAGAAGGTAGGTTTAAAGGGATCTTTTTTAAGGATGGGGACCAGTGACTAGTGGAATTCTGCTGGGATCAGTGTTGGGACCGTAAGTACGCACATTATACATTAATGATCTGGATGAAGGAAGTGAGGACATTGTTGCTAAAGTTGCAGATGCCACAAAGGCAGGTGGAGGGATAGGTAGTAGTGAAGAAATGGGGAGGCTGCAGAAAGACTCGTACAGGCTAGGTGAGCGGGCAAAGAAGTGAGAGCTGGGATACAGTGCGGGGGCTTATGAGGTTATGAACTTCGTTAGGAAGAATAAAGATGCGGAGTATTTTGTAAATAGGGAAAGGCTTTGGAATCTCAACCACAAAGGGACTTGGGAGTCTTAGTTCAGAATTCTCTTAAGGTTAACATGCAAGTTTTGTTGGCAGCTACAAAGGCAAATGCAATGTTAGCACTCATTTCATGAGGGCTAGAATACAAGAGCAGAGATATACTGCTGAGGATGTATGAGGCTCTGGACAGACCACATTTGGAATATTGTGAGCAGTTTTGGGCCCCGTATCTAAGAAAGGATGTGCTGGTGTTGGAGATGGTCCAGAAGAGGTTTACAAGAATGATCCTGGGGAATGAAGAACTTGTCATACCAGGAGCGGTTCAGGATTCTGGGCCTGTACTCAATGGTTTTTAGAAGGATGGGGTGTGGGATCCGATTAAAACTTACAAAATACTGTGAAGCGTGGATAGAGTGGATGTGGAGAAGATATTTCCACTAGTAGGAGAGGCGATGACCAGAAAGCACTGCCTCAGATTGAAGGGACAACTCTTTAGGACAGAGATGCGGAGGAATTCCTTCAGTCAGAGTGTGATGAATCTGTGGAACTCATTGTATTTAAAACAGCGAATTATAAGTTCTTGATTAATATGGGGATCAAGGGATATGGGGAGAAGAAGGACAATGGTGTCGGGAAACACGTCAGCCATGATCAAAGAGTGGAGCAGACATGATGGGCTGAATGGCCTTATTCAGCTCCGACATTTTATGGCTTTATTAAGGGGAAAATGGTTCTTTCAATATGAAATTGACGCAATGATGGATGGAAAGGGTGTTGTTAGATTAATGGTTCCCAGATTGCAGTGATGTTCCGTAGCCTTTGGTTTTTGATCCATTACTGTTTAAAATTTTTATACGTGACCCAGCCTCAGATGTAGGGATCAGCTTTATAAAGTTTTCAAATGATGTGAAACGTGATAGAGTATTGTATGATTACAAGGATAGTTATAGGTTTCAGGGAGACAGGAGCATAGCAGATGGAGTTCAACGTGGAGAATTATAACTAATGTTCATTGGGGGGACTTTAATGTAAGAGAATATGGCATATATAACATGATTCTAAAAAGTGTAGTAAACCAGAAAGAGAGAGATTGAGAATGGTTTTGGTGTTTCTATACTCAAATGTTTAAAGTTGGCGGAACAAGTTGAGAAGACAATTGAAAATGCATTTGAATTGCATGGATTTATAAATGGGTGATTAGAATGAAAAAGTTATTGCCTGGCACATGTGTGGTGCATATGTTACCTGCCACTTGTCAGCTCAAGCCTGGACATGGCCCAGGTCTTGCTGCATTTGGATATAGACTGCTTCAGTATCTGAGTAGCTGTGAATGACTTTGATGGAGTAAATAGGGGGAAGACATCCCTGCAGCTATTGTGTCAAGAACTAAAGGCTATAGATTCAACCTCATTAGAAAAATATCTTCACAGGAGATGAGGAAAATTATTTTTTAGTTTATCAGGACCTGGAATGCTCTAGTTTAGAGGGTAGTGAAAACCAATGGCACAAAGTATAAGTAATATTGAAAGGGAGTTAGATAGAAAGTTGAGGATGAAAATAACTACAGCGCTAGGACAAAAAGCAGGTTTTTTGGGTCTCAGTGTAACTTCTCCTTCACAGAGGCAGGACTGTTGCATGGCTGTTCAGCAAGTGACCACTTTCTGTCTGTTTCAATGTATTTTTATGGGTATAGGTTATGGGCAGATAGAGAAAATAATCAGATGCTGATAGAATGTTGACCTTTTCGACAGTGAGATGGATTCAACAGATTAGACATCATGCTTCAGCAATCTGTCTAGCAAGACTGACCATAGATTGCTGGAATCATTTCTGGGCTATAGGATTGATATACTGGCCTTGGAAGGAGTGCATGATAGATGAATCTGATTCTTATTTAGTCTTCAGGGGTTAAATTACGAGGAGAGATTACATAACAAGGGTTGCATTCCCTGGAATTTCAGAGGGTGATGGGTGACTTGATTGACATTTTGAAGGGGATTAATGAACGGTTTGGGAGAAGATGGAATCCCTCCTGTTGGATAGGGATCAGAGTGTAAAAATTCAAGCCAGGCCTTTCAGACATGAAGTTGGAAAACATTTCTACACACAAAAATTGGGAAAGATTGGAACCGTCTTCTGCAGTTGGAAACTTGCGCTCAGAGAATTATTAGTTTTAAATCAGAGATTGACAGAACTTTGTTAAACAAAAATACTAATGTTATAATGGATATAGAGAAAAGGGGGGTAAATATAAGATTCACGGATGAGCCATAATCTCATTGAATAATGGAATAGCCCTGAGGAGCTGAATGAGATTCCTGATAATGTATTTTATGAAACTCTTGCGCCTACCTGTATCATTTGTTTCAGTGCTGCAATTTTGTGATCTGAGAAAATTCATACAACATGTCAAGGTCTCTTAACTTAAACTGCACATCTTTTGATTATTTACATTGATTAGCTTTTATAAATCAGTGCACCATTGCCCAGAAATTGCTTAAAGTAATGGTAGGCTCATTTTGCCCACTATTACTAGTGCATAGCACTCAGCAATTTGTGATGGCCATATGTTGTGAGCTGTGAATTGTCTCAAGATGTTAGACAATATCACCAGGCTGTTATTGTCTTTGTGCAAACCATTCTGTGGGTTTTAATAAATCGCTGGATTTGCTTTGTTAACATGAATGTATCCCACTACATTAGGGCTGGTCTTTCAACTTGTAACATTTCTGCTTGCACCTGGGGTTCCACTCAATTTTGGATGTCAGAAAGGGAACAACTGAAACTGTGATAATGAATTATCCACAGAGCCATATATTTCTCAATTTTTGTGCATTTTAAATATTTTTCATTATTTTTGCCTTTTTCTGTCTCACATTGCTGTCTTAACACTCACTCTATTTCTATCTTTTGCTTTCTCTTTCTGAAGCTAAGGTGATTCCAAATCACTCTATTTCTATCACTTGCTATGCTTAAATTGAATTGGTGACAGATATGAAATTATTGGATCAACGTTGAGGAGACCGCATTTAACCTTGCTACGCTTTTATCAATTCACAATTCCAGAAGTTAGCAGTATGGAAATAATATGATCTGATGGTGAGGTAAAAAAACATACCTGTCCTGCAATCTTCCAGTTAATGTATTTCTTTGACACAACACATATCCCTCAAATTTAGATTATTTTCTTCACTCTATCCATTGCCCCTGAACAAGTCGATAGTTTCATTATCATGCAACTATTCTCTGCCTTTTCCCCTTGTCTGCAAACACCATCTGAATGATACTATACCTGATATTTCTTGGTGTTTTCTCTCCCCATGACTTCCTGGTGATTCTTCACCTCTCACCAGAGCCTAGTGGCTCTGATATCCACCATTATGAAGTGCTTCTGGAGGTTAGTAATGGCTCACATCAACTCCAGCCTCTCACATTGCCTTGATCCACTACAATTTACCTGCCATCACAATAGGTCCATGGCAGATGTCATTCCCCTGGCTCATCCCTGCGATAGGATAACAAGGACACCTATGTCAGACTCCAATTTCTTGCTTATGGACAAGATCAAACTCCCTCAAAATATATTAAGAAGATAACCTAGACCCCAAGATAACAAGCATGGGGCTGGATGAACACAGCAGGTCAAGCAGCATCATAGGAGCAGGAAAACTTGACGTTTCAGGCCTAAACCCTTCATCAGAAATTTCTGATGAA
>JAHRHZ010000139.1:14186949-14205710 GCA_024137785.1 Ginglymostoma cirratum | reverse complement strand
CCAATCAATGGTAGTTTCATTCCTCACCTTGTTGGGCACAGCTAAAATATAAGCAGAACTGCAGAACTGGTAGAAACCCTCTTAAAAGTAATTTTCAAAAATGCAATTCCAGACTGCTGACAAGTGAGCAAAGATCATCAAAATAATTTCCTGGAATGCTTAATTATTGGATAATCATTCTTACTATGTCTTTCAGAAAGTTACTTTGCTTTGCTGTAATTGATTCCTGTTGAAAGTATGGGATTAATATGTAATGGTTTGGCATCAATTAGTAACATTAGTAAAATGATGTTGTGAAGAATTACTGTTATTAAAAGCACATTTTAATTTCACAAATTGAATTATGCAATTAGCATGATGAATTCTGTTCTGAGACTATTATTTTAATGGCACATGCACATTAAGGATTCATGTGTTTATTGTTTTAATCAAGATTCCGTTATATTTGTATATTGCAGGGAGTGCCCAGTCAGCTCATCATGTCTTAGTTCCAACTGAGTTGCATTTCATCACTCACGCAGCTTCAATTCATTTAGAGGTTGGTAGTAAGATGGAGTTTGCTGAAAAAGTATCAAAAGAAATGGCATATGTCAATAATTAACCAGAAATGAGTATAAAGAAGAGATAGCCCGTGAGTTACTGGGTAACTTTCTTCACCACATTGTTTACTTTGTGAAAATTACTTCTCAGCCTTAAACTCATGTGGGTTTCAAGAGGTTTCTACATTTGCACATTACTTATCCCTTAAAGTCATTACGGAAATTTAAGTCTAGTGATTACATGGTTAAATACCATTGTTATGGTGCAATATTTGCTACTGATTGCCAATCAACATCCCAGCAAGACAGCATTTAAACATTTGAACTCTCATTCCCTCAAGTTATGCATTGTTGGAGATTTTTTAAATGATAAAGGAATTTTATTAATTCTTTACTCTCTCAATTAAACAATGGGTAGTCTTGCAGTAACTATGCAAGGCACTAGTCAGACCTGACATGCTGTGAACAGTTTTGGTCCCTGTATGTAAGAAAAGATATACAGCCATTGGAGATAGTTAAGAACTGCAGATGCTGGAGTCAGAGATAACACAGTGTGGAGCTGGAGGAACACAGCAAGTCAGGCGGCATCAGAGGAGTAGGAAAGCTGACGTTTTGGGTAAAGACCTGAAGAAGGATTTGAGGAAGAGTCCCGACCTGAAACATCAACTTTCGTGCTCCTCAGATGTTTCCTGGCCTGCTGTGTTCCTCCAGCTCCACACTGTGTTATCTATTGCCATTGGAGATAGTCCACAGAAGGTACTCTTGGTTTATTCTGGATATGGAGGAATTTTCTTGTGAGGAAATTGTGAGTAAGTTGGACGTGTACTCATTGGAGTTGAGATGAATGAGAGGCGACCTTACTGAAACATACATGATTCTTAGGGGACTCAGCAGAGTAGATGTGGAGAGGTTGTTTCTCAATGTGGGAGTCTAGGAACAGAGGACATAATCGCAGAGTGAGGGGCCACCCATTTAAGGCAGAGATGAGGAGGGATTTATTTTCTGAAGGTAGTGAATTGGTGGAATGTCAAGGCTGGGTCATTAACTGTATTTAAGGATTAGACAGATACATTTCTAATCAGTGAGGAAGTGAAGGGTTATGGTAGTAAGGCAGTAAAGTGCAGCTGATTATCAGGTCAGCCACGATCTCATTGAATGGCACAGCAAACTAAATGGGCCAAATGGCCTACTTCTGTTCCTACATCTTATGGTCTTTTATCGCCTCTTTATTTCTTACTCTGTGGCTGAGTTGACCTTTCCCAGTCTTTCCTCTATTAATTTCCCAATCGCTAATTATCATTAAGAACACACAGTGTTGATATCGTTGTTCATCAAAGCCCCCGATTTGCTCAGCGTTCCTGAATCATTTGCACTACCAGCCTCTTAGAGGACAGAAGTATTTTGAGCTGGACAATGCAGAATAAAATCTAACTGGGTATACAATGAGCTGCCCATTTTCCACTAAATTCTGGAGCAATATGGTGGAAATGGACTGAATTTCATTGTTTAAAAATATGTTTTTTATGTTTAGGCACAGATGAAAGTTTGACGTAGACAGAAGTGGGGTTTTGTCGGAGGTATAAGTAAGAATTCTTTGTAACAGTCATGCATACCATATGAATGAATTAAGTAAAATTACATTTCTAAGCAAGTTTTAAGAAATATCCAAAAACCTTATTTCAACCAAAATTCTGCAGGTACTGGATCTCAGAAACAGGACATAGAGTCATAGAGTTACAGAGATGTACAGCACAGAATCAGACCTTTCAGTCCAACTTGTCCGTGCTGACCAGATATTCTCAATAAATCTAGTCCCATTTGACAGCATTTGGCCCATATCCCTGTAAACCCATCCTATTCATGTACCCATCCAGGTGCCTTTTAAATGTTGTAATTGTACCAGCCTCCACCGCTTCCTCTGGCAGCTCATTCCATACACACACCACCCTCTGTGTGAGAAAGTTGTCACTTAGATCCCTTTTAAACCTTTCCCCTCTCACTTTAAACCTATGCCGTCTAGTTTTGGATACCCCTACCCCAGGGAAAATACCTTGCCTATTTGCCCTATCCATGCCCCTCATCATTTTATAAACCTCTTTAAGGTCATCCCTCAGTCTCCGATGCTGCAGGGGAAATAGTCCCAGCTTATTCTGCCTCTCACTATAGCTCGCACCTTCCAACCCTGGCAACATCCTTGTAAATCTTTTCTGAATCCTTTCAAGTTTCACAACATCTTTCCTATAGCAGGGAGACCAGAATTGCACGCAGTATTCCAACAGTGGCCTAACCAATGTCCTGTACAGTCATAACATGGCCTCCCAGCTCCTATACTCAATGCACTGACCAATAAAGTCAAGCATACCAAACACCTCCTTCACTATCCTATCCACGTGCGACTCCACTTTCAAGGAACGACAAACCTGCACTCCAAGGTCTCTTTATTCAACAACACTCCCCAGGACCTCACCATTAAGTGTATAAGTCCTGCCCTGATTTGCCTTTCCAAAATGCAGCACCTCACATTCATCTAAATTAAACTCCATCTGCCACTCCTCAGCCCATTGGCTCATCTGACATTTTGAATAGGCTCACCAAGTGAGACAGTCTTTGTAATGAAAGGGAAAATGTTGGATGATTGGGCATGATCCTATTGAATGGGAGCAGGCTTGAAGGCCAAATGGTCTACTCCTGCTCCTACTTTCCATGCTTTCTGTTTCCCTGTCGGCATTTCAGGCTTCATCAGAAGTGGGGTTGGTCAATCTTGGCCAAGCTGGAGTTCTCCCATTTACTTTAATATTATACATATCAAATAATTAATAGCTATGGCACAAGCTCAAAAGTAAAGAACGACTTGCATTCACATAGATTATGTTGCAAAGTGCCTTACACCGAATAAAACGGTTTGAGGTACAGTCGCTCTGTAAAAGGGGCCACTTTGCTGTTTTGCAGTGATGTTGGTCGGGTTAAATGTTAGCCAGCAAGCCAGGGGAAATTGCCCTGCTCTTTTTCATAGTGGCATGGGATAACTCTCATTATTCATTTATTTAGTTAGCAAATCCAAATCCCTGACAGGAAGCAATAACCTCTCCATTTGCTGAGTTTAACATGACTAGACTGCCTCTTATCAGTAGGGGGCACTCCCATCGGATATGTGCAGCATTGTTTGGCTCTTCACAAATGAAGAAGGGGTTTGAACTGAGGCCTCAGTGGAGACTGGCTGCCGGGGGGCCCTAGCACTAACCTATTCAGCAGGGGCCACTCTGGTTCTTCAGCCAATAGGTTTTGTCACAAGGACTTTGTTGGTAGATCTCGCTCAGGAGCATTGCTCTAGATGGGTGTCAAAGTGGAAGGTGGACACTAGGTGGGTTGAACACACCATTTGGGAGTGGCAGGTGGGGCATGGATGGTTCCAACCAGCTAGCGGGTCTTCGTCAGTCAAGGGCAGTCATTCTCATCTCACCCCTGGAATTCAGCTCTTTTGTCCATGTTAGAACTAAAGCTTTATTTAAGGTCAGGAGCTGCGTATTCCTGGCATAAAATAAACTAAATGTCAAAGAGCAGGTCATTGCTGAGCAACTGCTGTTGATAGCACTGTTGATGACCCCCTCCATAATTTTACTGGTGATCAAAAGGAAACAGATGGGGTGGTAATTGGTTGGGTTTGATTTTTCCTACTTTGTGCACACCATCATACCTGGGCAGTTTTCACATTGTGGAGTAGATGCCAATGTTGTAGATATATTGGAACTGTTTAGCTAGGAACCACAACATGTTCTACAGCATATGTCTTCAGGACTATTGCCAGAATGTTCTCAGGATCCATAGCCTTTGCAACAACTAGGATCTTAGCCATTTTATGGTATCACGTGAAGTGTATCAAATTGGCTGAAAACTTGTGTCTGTGATGCTTGGGTCTTCTAAAGGAGGCCAAGATGGGTCATCCACTGGCACTTCTGGCTGAAGCTTGTTGCAAATATTTTGGTCTTATCTTTTGCACTGGTGTGCTGGGCTGGCCCATCGTTGTGAATGGGGATATTTGTGGAGCGTCCTTTTCCGGTGAGTTGTTTTTTCCCTTCTCTCATGGGATGTGGGCTTCACTGGATGGGCCAGCATTAATTGCCCCTGAGAAGGTGGTGGTGAGCTGCAGTCCATGTGCTATAGATAGACTCACAATGCCACTAGGGAGGAAGCTCCAGGATTTTGACCCAACGACACTTAAGGATGGTGTTATGATGAAGGTTAGCTTGAAGGTGTACCTGGAGGTGGTGGTGTTCCCATATATCTGCTGCTCTTGTCCTGCTAAATGGAAGTGGTTATAGGTTGGAAGGTGCTATCTAAGGATTTTTGGTGAATTTCTACGGTGCATTTTGTAAATGGTACACACTGCGGCTACTAAGCATCAGTGTTGGAAGGAATACGTGTTTGTGGATGTGGTGCCAATCAAATGGGTTGCTTTTTCCTGGATGGTATCAAACTTCTTGAGTATTGTTGGAGCTGCACCCATTTAGGCAAGTGGGGAGTATCCTATCATACTCCTGACTTGTGCCTTGTAAATGGTGGACAGGCTTTGGGGAGTCAGGAGGTGAGTTACTTGCTGCAGGATTCCTAGTGTCTGATCTGTTGTTGAAGCCATTGTCTTTCTCTGGTGAATTCTGTTCAGTTTCTGGTCAGTGGTAATCCCCAGGATATTGATAGTGGTGGATTCAGTGATGGTAACATCATTGAACGTCAAGGGATTATTGGAGATGGGCATTGCCTGGCATTTGTTTGGTATGAATGTCACTTGCCACTTTACAGTCCAGGCCTGGATATTGTACATTGTTTATCAAACACCAGTCACCACTGGATGTGGCAAGACTGATCTGTTGGCTGTAGCCATCAGTAGGATTTCTGTTTCATGTTGGATGTTGTGGTAAAGGCCGTTTGTGGTCAGGAGTTTTTATTCGATACAGAACGTCAATGCGTAAGGTTTGCATACAGAAATATGTCATAACGGGTGTCTTTCATCTAGTCAATGTCAGGATCTGCTTAATACTATTGCCCTTTGAAAGACCTCACAATGCACAAAAATAAAGCCTGCTCATTCAGAGAGAAAGAAACACTTACTCCGCCCACTCTAGGTGCAGTGGTGACCATTTCTCATTTGGATTGCGCACTTGTGTTCTGGCTGAGGATAGAAGACACTTCATGGAAACAGCCAGTGGCTCAGCCTCTCAATTTGGGTGACTGCCCTCCCTAAACCTTCATGTTCCTTTCTGCCCTGCACTCCCTTGTCAACCCCATCAGGTTAATGTTATGTATATTCCAACCCAACCTGTATATGTAACCGTTCATCTCCCCACCACGTTACTCCCTCAGCCCGAGCCATACAACAACACATGGTACTGCCACCAAAGCCAGACTGGTACTGAAAGTTGATTAACCTTCTCCCACTGCATCCCATCTGCTGTCATGCTGTCCCAAGCTCTATCATCTCCTCCCCTTAAATATTGTTTGTTCCCCTTTCACAATTATTATCCCTTCTGATTCCCAATATGCTGCCTTTAACCCCCACAGCTAACTTCCTCAGTAACCCCGCCACAGCTTTGACTCCTAATAACCATTAGCTTTCAGTGAACAGACCCGTGTTCTGACCATGGCCCATCTCCTGGCTGACTTCTAATAACCTCCACTGATGGGAGGTTTGAGAGATCAAATATTAAGGAAAAGTATACAGCTAATGGCAGGACCCTGAACAGAATCGATGTACAGAAGGAACTTAGGGTTCACGTCCGTATCTCCTGAAAATGGCCACGTAAGTAAATAGGGTAGTAAAGAAGGCATTTGGCACGCTTGTCTTTATTAGTCAGGGAATTAAGTACAAGAGTCAGGATGTCATGTTGAAACTTTATAGAACTTTGGTTAGGCCACACTTAGAGTATTACATTCAATTCTGGTCGCCTCATTAACAGGAAGGATATGGAGCCTTTGGAAAGGATGCAGAAAAGGTTTACAAGGACGCTGCCTGGATTAGAAGGTATGAGCAGTTCGGAGAGGCTAGAAAACTCAGGTTGTTTTCTCTGGAGCGGCAGAGGCTGAGGAAAGACTTGATAGAATTCTATAAAGTTATGAGATGCATAGATAGGGTTGATGTTCAGAATCTTTTTCTGAAATGTCTAATACTAGGGGGCATATATTTAAGGTGAGAGGGCGAAAGTTCAAAGGAGATGTGAGGGGCAAGCTTTTTTAAACAGAGAGTGATAGGAGTTTGAAACGCACTACCAGGGGTGGTGGTGGTGGAGGCAGATATGTTAGGGGTGTTTAAGGGACTTTAAGATAAGCACATGAACATGCAAGGAATGGAGGGATATGGACCAAGGGCAGGCCAAAGGAATTAGCTTAATTTAGCATCATGTTTGGCACAAACCTGCACTGTACTTTTCCATGTTCTATGTTGAATGACCAGACCCCTTACTGATCTGTATGCAGCTCCCAGGCTGACTGATCACAATGATTCCCTGGACTGGGCCATTGATTGTGGTGCACTACCTGGAGTGTTGTGATACAGTCGCCTGAATCTGTTTGGCCCATGCACCCAAATGAACATTAATCCAACCCCGTAGACAAATATCAACACTGCCCTTGACATACCGCACTGGTACCTCTGACCGAAGACAGTCCTTCTTGACTTGATGAACGACAACTCCCCCTAGACTTTGAGTGAAGGATACACAGTGTATTTACCACAAGGCCTGCTGGCACGTGCTGTAGGTATGACATTGGTTACAGCAACATGGCCACACCTTGACTGCTGCTGCTGGAAGACACCACAAGCTACCTTGCTTTTTGTCTGCACCATAAGACTATAAGACCATAAAACGTAGGAGCAGAAATTAGGCGATTCGGCCCATCAAGTCTGCTTCGCCATTCAATCACAGCTAATGACTTTCTCAACCCCATTCTCCCACCTTTTTTCCTGTATTCTTTGATCCCCTTGACATTCAAGAACCTATCTATTTCCGTCTTAAATATACTCAATGACCTGGACTCCATAGCCTTCTGTGGCAGTGAATTCCATAGATTCACCACTCTATGGTTGAAGACGTTTCTTCTTATCTCCGTCCTAAAGGGTCTTCCCCTTACTATAAGGCTGTGCCCTCAGGTCCTAGTCTCTTCTACCAACGTCCACACTGTCCAGGCTGTTCGGTATTCTATAAGTTTCAATTAGATCCCCCTCAATCATCTAAACTCCATTGAGTATAGACCCAGGGTCCTCAAGCGTCCCTCATATGTTAAGCTTTTCATTTCTGGGATCATTTTCATGAACCTCCTCTGGACCCCCTCCAGGGCCAGACATCCTTCCTGAGGTATGGGGCACAAAGTTGCTCATAATACTCACAATACCAAAAAGTAAGGCAAGAATCCAAATAGGAGCAAAATGAGGTAGCACTAGGAAAGTAATCAGAAAAACCTGAGGTGTGCCTGATCTAATCCACAAGATGGGTGCAAAGGGGCAAACAGCAGCATTACAATGCAGGGTATCTCTGTGCTCCAGAGGGCAATACTGAAGTGGGTTGCTGCATTATAGGTGGGTCAGACATGTGCAATGATGTGGTGAGGTTGGTGCACATCTGTTGCCAACCTCAGGGGTCAGGTAGTCACTGCCTGTAGAGCGAGTCCTGAAATGTTGGGAAATCCCAGCCGTAGTGGACACCTCGAGGAGTGTGCAGTGAATGCCAGCTGCCAGATGCCCACTCTGATGTTCATATTTGACAAATGATGCCATCTGGTTACTCTATACAGCAAACTGCAAATAAATAAGGTGAGAACAGATACTAATGAGATCTAAATGCATCTAAATAGGCCTCACCCTACTCACTAGTTAGGTTCTTGTCTTGCTGTTCAAACCTTGGGTTGCTAATCAAAATTTTTATTTGTCAATGTCAATAAGGTCAGTTTTTCAATCTCGTTATAATTTCCCAACTGACTTGCAAATGCCTATATTGCTCACAGTCTGAGAGAATTCTGCCTTAAAGTCTGCATTCAGACTTTCAAACTCGGTTTTATAGCAACACTGTATTACGTTCTTCCAAAAAGACTTTCAATTCAGTTAAACAACATTGTATTTCTTCTGTCAAACTTCAAAAGAGCATTACACTATCCCTCTCCTGTTTACTGGGGTATTCTTATTTTTTTGAATGATTAAGCTGTAATTTATTGCATTGATAGCGATAGATAAATTAATATGAACTAGCTAGGCTAATTATAACTATCAGGAGCCAGATCTGAGACATCTGTCTTCACCAAGACCTTGAGCAAGATTGATTCTCCAAAGACTCTGTTACATTATCAGACTGGACACAACTTTAAGTCTTTCAGAGCCATTATCTCATACAATGGTGCCTCCTCAACCTGACCTCTTTTATTTGTCATCCTGCTTCTTCATCTCAATTTTCCCTTTCCTCTGGAAGAATAATTTAAAACCTAGTTTTCCTCACGAACAGGCTAATCACCTGTTCTGAAGAGTTAATTTGACCTTTTGTAGCTTAAAAAAGCACCTAATGCCAATTAAATTGTCTTTTTTTTACCCCAAGTACTTCTGAGAACTTTTCTTTTCACAAGCACACAACTTCCACGTGAAAACTGGATTCAGCTCATCCTCCTCTGAACTGGTTTCCTTTTCATGTCTCCACTGGTTTCATTTGTTTTGTTGAATCCTTGATATACTCAGAAGTTTAAATGAGGAGCAAACGTTCTGCTTTTGTGCACAGGCACAATATCATTATCAGCAGTACACCATCTATGAAGTGCACTTTCAATATCTACTTACCCTGCTGTCATTTTTTTATATTAACTCTTTGAGACACTGATCCACTTCAAATATAACTTAATGGAATCACTTATATTTGTATCATTTACCATTGGAAATGAATTTTCCGTACTGCAGAAGCTACAGATTGAAGCAGCTTTGAGTGTGTTCTCACCTTACAGTGAATGAATATTCATGGTAGTATTATTGACAAGGTCATGTTTCTCCTGATATTAACCCCACACACACTGAATATACATATTGCGAATAAAATGACAAATTGTAAGCCCAGATCATCCAGGTTATCAATAATTTTATTTTCGTAAGTGAATTCCACTACCTCAGGACATTGTGTTTCAAAGCCCTGGTGCACCAAATGTTGCTTTTCTTTACTCCTAATATTCAGTGAGGTGAAAGGTTAGTTGTGTAAGACATTTTAAACAGTCAGTGGTATCAAGCAGAGTTGGTGAACACCACATGGAAACTTACGACGTACTCTTAGGCCATGGAGGAGTAATACTTCCTTATTTGGCATTGCCACTGTGACAGGATTTTTTTAATTATTGAGACAGTGCATTAGTATTAAAACTGGACCACAAGTAGCAACAACATCAAACATTTGGTATAGTGCTTCTTGTAAACTTCCAATGTACAAACTCTAGAGAGGCAACAAAAGGTTGTTAATTGTTTAATCTACCTGTGAATTCTTAGTTACCAATTTTTACACCACTTCTATATGAAGCTGTTAGCTCAGGAATCTCCAAAATTGGTCTGGACCCTTGTGATGCAACCAATGAGTGGAGTGGGATCTGATTAAGAGTGCATTTCCATGGTAATTGGGTAGATATAAAACAGGAAGGACTTTAGGGTAAAAGCTTTAGTATAAATGCATTCTACATTAAGATGGCTCAGAAAAGTCCAGTAGCCCATGCCCAATTGTGTTATTGATGGATTCATCTATCAATATTTTGCAAAAACTAGGATTTTGACTCAATTAATTTCTTTAAAATACTATAATTGCACTGAGTACCTTCCAAACCATTTCTACTTTATACTATTAGTCAGGTTTGATAAGAAAAGCCTGAAATAGTGGCATTTTCGGAGATAATATTCTTTGACTGACTGCAGATATTGTTATACTTTGGACACCAAGAGACTACAATGAGCCAACAAAAAAGCACCAATTGAAGCATTATGTAGCTGATGTTGAACTCAATAGCAAATAATTCTACCATGCAACGGGGCATTACGATTTTGCCATTATCTGATATACGCAGCTCTTTGTGCCTCTCAGCCCAGAGTCTGTTCCTTCTGAGAGAAAAACCTCATGTCTCTGTGCTATTTTCATCATTTGTAAGTAGTGCAATTTGATGGGACTCATTCTTGTGGCACAACAAGATCAAAGATACTGGCTGGTCTTGCATCTATAACACGTCTCCAGTTCTGGAGACCAATTTCTGATGATTAATGTCACATTGCATCATGGTGAGTGACCTGATGAAACAGCAAGACGAAACAATAAATTTTTTATACACAGAAAGCCTCTTATCCAAAACATCTGAATCACCTTTGTGCATTTGAAAAGTATCTCTATACATACTGTAACTTTTCAGCTACATTTCATTACATTATATGGTGAAATATTAACCTCAAGAACAATTAAGGATGGATAATAAATGCTGGCCTTTCCAATTTTGCCCACATCCCTGGAAAAAGTAACACAAAAAAGCTCTCAAATTGTATTCAAAACCAATGTCATTCCTGTTAAATTCTTGGACTGCGAGTTTGCATTAGCTGAGAACATGGGTTTTGAAACTGAAAGTGATAGGAACATCTACTTCAATGTCCAGCTGTCTCTCAGTAGTAGGGGGTAATCTGAGTACATCACGATGATAATAATACTGCCTGCAGCTCAGCTCTCACGATTACACCTAGGAGACTACAGTCAATTAATTGTCTCTGTGCAAGGTAAACTGATTTCCATGGAGACGTAGAATATAAAATAGATTGATAATATTGCTAATCAAAAATGTAAGAATTTATAAGAATGCATTAATTCTTATGTTTCATTTGGTCATTCATAGTGTCTAGATAATATCAAATGTTTCTCCTACCTCCCTTTTCAATTTTATCCCTAGCCATTTATCTATCTCCTTTGAACTTGCTGCTTCAGTTAATCTCCTTGCAACCACTGGCAGTGTTTTCCATGCATTCACCAATCTTTGTGCAAAGTGCTTAAGTCTAAGCTGCCTTTCCCCACTTTTAAATTACAAGCCACCTTCCTAATTACTTGACAATAAACATTGTACTTATATAGCGCTTCAACTATCAAAAATATCCCATTGAAAATTATAGTGGCATAATTAAACAGCAAACACCAAATCAAAAAAGGAGACATTGAAACAAATGACCAAATTTGAAGAATGAAGTTACTCAGGTCATTTTAACTTACTGCAATAAGGGCTGGGGAAAATCTGATATTAACTCTTGCCTGGACTTTGCCACCAACAAAGCTCAGGCTAATTTGACTGTACATTTATCCCCATCACCAAATTACCCTTGGTACTAATTTGACTGTATTTCGCCAGCTCATGGTTTGGATAGAGTGTTGCAACCAATTCTCCTTTCTACATTGGGTCTAAGGGCTTGTTTGGAAAATAGTGGTAGAGAATGAACCTGTCGCGAATCCTAACAAGAAGAATCACTTGTCTTAACAACAGCATGTAGTCTATTGCAATGATAGTGATTAGCACAAGTTACATTGACTAGTTAGACATAATTACTCATACTATCAAGAGCCATGTCTGTTTCCATTGGGATATTGAACTGGATAGGCCAATTCTCCAACAGAACTATTTAACATCATCAGATCAGATGAAGCCTGAAGACTGTTGACCTTGATTCTGATCTTCTGTTCATCATTTCTCCGCTAGAGCTTTTTTTTCAACTTCTTCGATTATCTTTCCAAAGGATATTGTATTTGCTACTCCTGGTAACTCGTCCATTACCTTATTTGGAGGAAATTTAATCACCTGAATTCCCTTTGTAGAGAACCTCTTCACTTCTACCTGAGGCAGTTGTTCTATTACATTATTTGGGGACCTTTATCTCATGAATATCCCTGATGGAAGACAACTACTCTGTTGAAGCAAATAATTTCTTCCTTGTAGTATCCTAGATTTTTAAACCAGTGAGTATCTTGTTCTTGACTGTGGCCTGAATGCATAGATGTTGGTCAGATTTCCATGGAGCTATATGCAACATGTTTCCATTTTATGCAAGCAAATCTTCATTCTGATCTGCTGATACATCGATGTTGAAGTATATAAGCACTTTACTTCAACTTGCTGAGTAGATAACATGTCTTCATTCATCTTTTGTTGATATCTGCCTGGTGAATTCAACGTTTTCACTTGGTACAGGAGGATTGCTGCATACTTTGTATTATCTCTGTCACTGGTATTGATCATTCTACTTTGAAGGACAAAGGATTGAAATGTTATTCTGGAACTTCTGTTGGCTCATCATCTGGTCATATCTGTTGTATCAACTTGTTCACCAGATGGTATCTGAACATCTTCAATTCAAAATTCATCAATGAGTTCAAGCAGGATGTACTCTCATTCTTGTTATCAGTATTTACTTCTTCCAGGAAACATTGCTGTGTTTAGCTTTTTGTAGGTTCTTCAGTAACAGTAGTATGGAAGACATTTCCACTAATCCTCCAAAATCACAGATTTCCTATGACAGTATGAAACAATTTTATTCTGCTAATAAAAGTAATGTCAATAGATTCTTTCCTTTTTTGAGTTGTAACATGAGGCCAGGAAGATAAATAAAATCTTCTACTGGTTGCATCTTTACCAGTTGGTCAACAACAGTTTGTTCCTGCATCTATTGTTCTCTTGGAACTTATCAAATTCCTTTTGATAACCTCATGGATGTTGAAGACAAGACATGCAAACTGAGAAGTGCTGATTGTAAACAATGTATACATTTTCATCCCTCATATACTCTTTGTGTTAGAGTTACTTATAGCATAAATGTAATATTTTGAATTGGAACATATACCTTCACCTCTGCAGATTGTAACTTCTATTTGTCAGCCATGGTATTTGATAAGTCAAGGACACTTGCCTTGGTAATAAGGTTAAAGTTAATGAAGTGTCCATTGCTATGAGCAAGATCTGTCAAATTCATATTTATTGAAACACTTGCTTCCCTTAGGAATCCCTTGGGTATCTTTTCTAGTGGCTATTGCTCTACCACATTGAGCACTGTATGTGCGTAACCACAGCCATTTATTGCTGCTCTGAATCTGTTCCTATGCCTGCATGTTCTCTGGAATTGACCTGTTGTTTTGTCAGTGTAGCATTCTTTTGTCATAGCTGCAAACTGCTTGTGCCCATGGGGTTCTTAGTTATTCCAAAAAAACTGACACTGACTGTTAGCACCTGCTGTCTGGCTTCATGTTGGCTTACCGTGTATGTATTTAGTGGTGTGTACCTGATAAGGTGGATAGATTCTTTTGCTTGCTTCTGATAAGGTTGTCCATCTGCTCTAAGGATTTGTCTGTGATTCACCCTGGTTCCTACTTCCATCATAATCAGACTGGAAGTCCAGTCTTTCTTGGGCTGTAATAAATCTGACAAAGATTCATAAGTGATAGCAATAACAATAATATCTCATTTGAATTTTGATTTCAAAGTTCCATAGTTACAATTTTCTATACATCAGCAATAAAATTATCCATGCATTCACCGGAGAACCAAAATCTTCCATTAAATGCTACCAATTCAATAATTTTGTTTGTTTTCAGATTCGAGTAATTATTAAAAGTTATTAGAATATTTTTGAGATGTATCTGTATCTTCTTTCGTATTTTGGTGAGTTATACATGATCAGCTGTAGCTCCTTTTGAATACAATGGTTTACTTCCTAGTTCAGTTTGAGATTTAACATTTAATTCCGATATTTTAGGAACTGTTTTCTCCAAGATGTCTAATCCTGTGCTTTGTTGAATCATCTCTGACATTAAATTCTATCATATTTCTTAATATGGCTGTTTGCTCTTAAAAGGTTAAAGCTGTTTTAAATCTGTGACATATTGACACTGTCTGTCATCTGCTGGTCTTTAAGTCAGAAATTTTTAGATTAAATCAATTCTCCTGCATGTGTTTGTCTACAAGGTTTGACAATTCTGCATCATTGAAATGCTGTGTTCTTGTCCTTGTGTTTGCAAGATTTTCTGCTCAATGTTATAGAAATGCTGTATTATTTTCTATTAATAACAGTTCTAATTTTACATAACAGCAAAGCTGTCGTATTTTACATCTTTTAAGTTGTAAAATCTGTTCATTAGCAAAGTAACTGCTTTATCTCTGCAGGCTGGGGGTTTACCTACTATTTTTGTGACCCATATTATTGTTTCATACATTCCATTGACAAATTTGAGGGTTTCCCGCTACAGCCCAGATAAAGAGTTCCTGTTTCTTTTCAGGTAAAATGGGTGCCCTCTCACTTTACACAGTTAAATACACAATGCACACCCTTGTCCTTGAGTTTTCAAATAAAACTCTGTTTGTAGTTTTAATAAATTTTCCTATTAAACCAACAGCTTATAAATTTTCCTATTAGACCAACTGTTTAAATTATGCATATCCTAACCTTATCAAATTATTAAAATTCTTTTATCTTCTTCTGTCAGCTCCATCTTGTAAAACCTTTAATTTGTGCTTTTGTTGCCTTAAATCTGCTGTGAACAGTGATGTTCTAAAGACAACGGAAGTGCTGTTAATTGAGCGGCCCTTGATTTCACTATTGTAGCAAAATCTCATGGTGTGTGCTCCCTATTGTAGAGATTCTCGCCATGAACTGTAGGTGCATCTTTTTTGATGTTTTGAGGTTTTTAGGCAGCCCGTGATTTGACAAATATATTGCCACCTTTCTTCCTTCAACTGGTAATCTTCAGTTGGTAAAAGAAGGTTGTTTTCAGACAAAAGGAACTTTGAATGACCCTAACATTATTTTCTTTACAAAAGTAGCTGCAAACACTTCACCAAATTCAGTTGGCCCCATCTTGTCTCCTACTTGACATCATTTCCAACCAATCTGAGCAATAATACCAATCTGTTCCAAAAATTAAAGGCAAATACCTCATTTTTTGTCTTCAAATATCTTCCCACACTCCCTACTTTTACAGTGTCCTTCAGCCTTGCTGTCATTCTTGGAAATCTATCCACAACCTTGCACTTTCATTTTCACTAGCACTGGTGCACAGAGAAAGCAGTGTGTGCCATCACTTTCCCGAGATGGCCTTGTTAGCACCTTTGAAGCCTGTGATATCTACCACTAGAAGGACTAGCGCAGCAGATGCTTGGAACAACCTTCACTTGCAATGATAGAATCCCTACAGTGTGGAAACAGGCCATCCTGCTCATCGAGTTCACACTGACCCCCAGACCCATCCATTCGCTATCCCTATAACCCTGCATTTCCAAAGCCTAATCCACCCAGCCTGCACACCCCTGAACACAATGGGCAATTTATCATGATCAATGCACCTAACTTGCACAACTTTGGACTATGGGAGGAAACTGGAGCACCTGGAGGAAATCCACGCAGACATGGGGAGAACATGCAAACTCCACGCAGAGACCGTTGTCCGAGGCTGGAGTCGGTCCCTGGCACAGTGAGGCAGTTGTGCTAACCACTCAGCCACCGTGCCACCCTCACAAGTTCCCTTCCAAGCCACACAATCCTGACTTGAAAATATGTCACTGTTTCTTCATTGTTGCTGGGTAAAATTCCTGGACCTCCTTCCAAATAGCACAGAGTGTACATACACCATATGGGCTAAGGTCATTCAAGAATATGACACCTTCTCAAGGACATTTACTGATGGGCAGTAAAAGCAGACCTTGCTGGTGATGCCTACATCCTATGACTGAAAAAAGAGTTGATAAGAACGAAAAGTGTGACTAGATGTTTGATTCACATGTTTGTAGCGACATATAAACTGTGCTGGCGGTTCTGTGAACTGTATGATAAGAATTGTTATCAACCTATAATTGATTGGGCTTTCTGTGTTCAAGCAAACAAAATAAAACAGCAGGATCCTGATTCAGGGAACTGACTCTTCAAGCTGTGATGTGTTTCTTGTTGGTTAATTTGCAGAATTATATTGATAACTCTGAGTTTGCAATGTGTCATACTGATGGAATCCTCGGTTTTTATAACAATGTTAGTAAGATTTCTCACACCTGTTTTCAAAAGAAAATTAAATTCAAGGATGGTCTCACAGTTATACAGTTTGTAAATAATGAAAACCTTGCCTTGCCATGGGTCCGTGGGGAAAGAGCACAGACAGGAAAGTGAGGATTTAATGAATAATTCATTTTTCCTTATAATAATAATTCCCTGAATGGTCCATAATAATTATGTATTCAATTGGCAATTATGTACTGTCCTTGTTGCTTTAATAACCTGCTTCGATCCTCACTTCATGTACTGATGAAGAAATATGGGGTTGAAATCCATAGCATTATCGCTGGAGTTAGTGATCTCCAAGTGGGTACTCTCTACATTCTCCCACTTTCTGTTGGGTACTCCATGCTGAGAATGGTGCTCAACTGGGCAACCATGTGGAAAAAGCTGATTTGAAATGATATTTGTAAACTGTGGTCACAAAGATCCATTCAATGTGTCTCTTTGTTGTCCAGTACAAAACCTGGGCTCAACCGTGTGAGGGGCTTAGCACTAATATTATTTAAAGATCCAGGCATCTACTTGCCTTGAGGTGCTTTTGATTTGTTTCTTAGGCAGCTTTGTGGAAATACTTTGCACTTTTTCTGATGATGATTTTAAGGAGCTAGTTATTAAAATCAAGGAGAACACAGGAATTCCTGTCTGAGGTATGGGGTCTGTGCTTTCATTGTTTCTTGCTCTGCAATATGACCATGAGATGGAGCAGAGGCTGCAGAAAGGGAAGGTTCTACGGAGCCTTTCCTGACTCTTCAGGGAAGACCCAACGTACAGAGGAAATCTCAGGAGTACTTATATGTACACAGGGCCTTTATGCCTGGGCTAACTTAGGTTCAACAAGGTGCTGGTCACTGAACTGTGTGAATCCATTAGGAGAATCAAACTAGAGTGAGGAGGGCCCTGTCCAAATCACTACCACCACCTTAAACTATTGCACATTCAGGCCTGCTGTAATAGGAGATATCTTCCACATTTCCTCAGAACTTCTGGGAGGCCTTGAAGGACAGTACATCACGCTCTTGTACAGGAAGGCAAACAGTGAGAATGGCGGTTTTACCAGGATCATGGGATTCCCAATGGCTCAGGGAGCCATCAACTAAACAAATACAGATAAGCGGCTCTGCAGGTCTCCTATTACAATGGGAACAAGATTTGGGCTCTCATTCTCAGTGATCTGGTAAGATTTAGACTGTGAATGCTCCACACAGTTCACTGGAGAAGAGGCATCAAAGATTAGGCTGCTGCATAACTGGCAGGCCAGTCTTTGAAGGGAGAAAGGAAAGTGAATAAGTAGGGAATGGATGGGCAATCAAGAGACAGCTGACCATCTGAGGACCAGAGGGTTGCCCGTTTGCCCTCTCCTGCTCAATAAGACTTCTATCGCTCAGTTACTGAGAAATGCTGCAGTACCCCAGAGCAGCAGAAATTTGCACAGAGTAATAGGTATCACTCGTTAAGAGATACAGGGATCTTTCAAAGTTCTTTGCAAAGGGGCTCACGGCCTGTCACTGCTGGAAATGCTTGTGTAAGCCATAAACAATATTTAAATGAGCCCTGTGCAAATTGGTTTTATGACATTGGATAGACATCCCAATCGACCTGACCATCCACCCAACAAACATGAAGAAGGACTCTATTAGTTATTGTGAATAACTCTTTTCTCACCACAATCATAATTCAATAATGCACTTTATTTATACAGAATAAACCAAACATCTAGAGGTGAGTCACATCCACAAAAACATTAAACACACGCTTCACATATTTGAATGTATTTTCCCCAACTACATTTTTAACATCTGTGAAAGGTGCTGTTGACTTCAAGTGAGATTTGATGATTTGAAATCAACTATTAGTGTAATAACCAAAGTACATCTCCACTTACAGCTTGATGAAAATAGACTCAGAGCAAAAACCCTGTGGGGGTTAAAATTTATTTGCACCATTTGGCCAGTTCAAACAGTTCCTGTGCCTAATAATTAGGTCTAAAACCTAAATGTAATTGGGCTTCACAAGTCATCTGATTACAGGAAAATTTCCAATATCTACCAGGAATGGTGATTACTGGGATTTAACGAGAGTCTCTTGTTCACTGAGATAACAAGGTGTGGAGCTGGATGAACACAGCAGGCCAAGCAGCATCATAGGAGCTGGAAAGCTTGATGTTTCGG
>JAHRHZ010000139.1:14163405-14176949 GCA_024137785.1 Ginglymostoma cirratum | reverse complement strand
AGTGATACTGACTCACTGCACACTCCTCCCAGTCTGTTTCACAGTGATACTGACTGCTACATACTCCTCCCAATCTGATTTGCAGTGATACTGACTCACTGCACATGCCTCCCAGTCTGTTTCAGTGATACTGGCTCACTGCACACTCCTCCCAGTCTGTTTCACAGTGATACTGACTGCTACCATATACTCCTTCCAGTCTGATTCGCGGAGATACTGACTGCTTATCTCTCTTCTCAGTCAAAAGTTCAGAGGAAAGTCATAGATGTTGCACTAAAACATTGACCCATTCAATGTCAGTGCAAGTTCGGTTCAGTGCCTTGTATGAACAGTGAAATGTTTGTTGTTGGTTTTTTTTACTCCAATTCTCGCTGTCTGCCAGGAGGTTAATTTTTCAAGATGTAATTCATGGAAGTTCTTAATTTGCTGGAGATAACTGCCTTGTTTCTAATGTTTGAAGCTGACAAAACGTGAGGAAATTGGATTAGAATCTATTCCTGCTGATACATTGCATGTCTGAAAGAGACTTCCAACATCTTTCCTGTCTCCTTACGTGTGCTGTCTAGAAATTGACTGTTTCAATTTCATTTGTGACTCGCTGCAATAATTGAAATTAATTACAGCGTTCGTTATCGTTTATTTTTGCTTTTACTGACACATACAGGTGATGCTGAAGATGTTGGCTCCTCTGTAGCCATGGGTTGAATTTTCACATTTACAGTTAAAGTGTTTTGTCAAGTGAGATTCAGGTTGTCCAGTCTTTCAGGGCTCACATTAACTTTTATTACGCAGTCTTCAGCTCTTCACCTCCCTAACTATGTACCTGGGCTCTTGGACACCTTTTTCCAGGATTGGTGTGGTTGGAGAGTTGGAAGGACTCACCATAACTGAGACGATCTGGTGTTCATGTTGCTGGGATCACATTAAAGTTCACACTCCACTTCCGATTCTGCAAGCCAAGAATGACCCTTCGCAAGTAATGCTTGGCCATTATCTCTGACAGCATAGCCAGAGGGAAGGTAAGCTTGCTCCTGGCCTCACAGACAAGTACTGGTGGATGAGATGGTGCTGTGGAGGGCATTCCTCTTTTCTGCAGACTGCTACAGGAGGCCACACCATCAGACCTGGCCAACCTGCAGTCACACAGGCATGTTCTGGGTGAATTGTTTGTGCTGTGACCCAGGTGAAGTGGGACACCCAGCAGGGCAGAAAGTACGTCAATGAATTTCTGCCTTCACCGGGATATGGGCCACCATCTTCTTTCTGCTGTCTCGTACTAACAAGGCGAGCACTCATGCTAACTTTGCCACTGGCGCGTTCTTCTCACCGAGATCATAGACTGTGGCTGTCCCTGAGGCAGGCATCGTGTCCATTCAATGGCTCTCACCCACCTCCTTTCCCAAACTACTAACGCTTCCTGCCTTCTGCACTTCCTATTCACTCACTGGAGACACCACTCCTGCTCATCAATCACCATGAACTGCTGTTACATCTAGTTCCATCCTACTCGAATCCTCTCTTCATTGCAAGACAAACTGGCTCATCTCTCAGTCTATAGCACCCCTGTAATTTCCTGCAATCCCTGATCTAATTGCATTTGACTCCCAGGACTAATCATAACCCAATCCCCCAAATGCTGGGACAGGGATCTCCAAACTCAGGTAGAACTAAGTGCCTGACTGACCATAGCCAATCCCCTGAGTTGGAATTGAATGGAGTCCTTTACAGACTGTGGTGGTATCCCCTGACTAACCATGTTCTCCTTCGCCCATTAAGAACTGCTC
Source organism: Ginglymostoma cirratum (assembly GCA_024137785.1). Classification (NCBI taxonomy): domain Eukaryota; kingdom Metazoa; phylum Chordata; class Chondrichthyes; order Orectolobiformes; family Ginglymostomatidae; genus Ginglymostoma; species Ginglymostoma cirratum. The sequence goes on along the minus strand of JAHRHZ010000139.1, from coordinate 14,175,165 downwards.
TCTTTTGACTTTCACACATGGCCATTTGATTGATGTGCACATAATGTGTTCGCTGCATAAACTGCTGTAGGCATGACATTGTTGTAACATGGTGTTGGACAGTGACATGTGCATGACTTTGCCTATTCAGTGCTCCCCACCATCTCGAACTGTTTGCCTCACCATCTTTGCTAAAAATCAATGCAATCTCACTGGCTGTCAACCCGTAGCTTTAAAGATACAGTACACTAAAAAGGAAGTGCGTCCCCCACAGAAGCTGGCAGTCTGTAGGTCAGTGCTGGAGTTGGTGCATGGGCGCTCAGAAGCCAATGTGAAGCATCCAGAAACTAGCAGCTTCCCAGTCAGCACAAAGTGAGTGAGCACTAAGAAATCAAGCTAAGAGATAAGATATGTACTTGATGTGAACGCATTGGCTGCATATATGTTGATGTGAGTAAAACAACATGGCAGCATATTTTGGTCATCTGGAGCTACAATGTAAAATATTGAAGGGTGGCTGAGTGGCTGAGTTGGGCCATTAATAGACATGATAGATTGTTGATGCTGCGGGTTTGCCGAAGCTGACTTGTGTGGAAGGAGGGTCGAGGAGGATGGTGGTCAAGGAGCATTCAGGGATGATGTTGTACAGAAGCAACTGGATGATAGCCAGGACAACTATTCAGTCAGCTGCAGCTATGATTTATATGTCGGGAATATGCACCATCTTGTTTCTTGGGGAAGGAGGGGAGAATTGGAAATAGATTACAAATAAAGCAAGTTTGTGACTTTATTGAGACGCAAATTCAAGGAAGTAAGGTATTTGCCATTCAATAACAAGATTCTGATGTCACCATTTAAGGCTTGTCAAGAAAATTGCTAAAAGTTCTCTTGAAACTTTCTCTATTTTCCCATCTTTCCCAGCACTGCTCACAGCACCCTCCCTCCCCTACAACATATGGAGCAAACTGATAACCCATTCTTTATCAACACATTGTGACTTTGCTATCTCAAATGCACAGAGGACACCTTTCTCCACCAACAAGGAAAGAAACAGGCAATTTCAACTGAAGAACAATCTGTTTTGAAATTTTTGGCATTATATATGTCCAAAGCAAAGTTATCATTTTTTACAATATTCTATTTAGACTGTGGATCCAGTTCAGTTAAATACGTGCTTCAATAAGGGAAAGCAATTTTTACAGGAAAACCTGTGCACTTGTAATGACCTGCAAGAAATATTATTGCTGCTATTGTTTCACACATTTCATTGCTGACATTAACATTAGGTCAGATTACATTACTATAACACATGCAGAATAAAGTATTATGCACTATACAATTATTTTAAAATGCGTCAATAGCCTCAGCAGTATGTATGCTTTGTAAGAAGCATCAATTAATCTCAGAGACTGCAGTTGAGCTAAGCAAAACTGTTACTTGAATGTTTACTGCACTTCCATTTACTGAACTTCTCGGCTCTCCTTACTAACATTACCACTACTGACTGCATCAGACCCTTCACTCACCCATTGACTTTTAGTTTTGGCTGCTATTCCATTTTGGTCTTTGCTCGGATTCTTGCTTTACTTGGGCAGTACCATCACTTTTCTTGGGTTAAAATTGACTTGATGTAACAAGCCCAGTTCACACTTGATGCCACCCAGATAAAATGCAATCCAGTGAAGAGTTCAAGAAGAACCTTCTCTCAGTGACTTATTTGGAGTGTGGAAGTCTGTAACACAAGGAGTAGTTGAAGTGTATACTTTGATTTATCTTTAAGAGGAAGCTAGGTAAGTCAAAGGAATAAAGTGATAGAAGGATTTTGCAGATGGTGTTACGTTAATAGGAAGAGGCTTGTGTGGAGCATAAATGCCAGTAGAAAAAATGCTGGGTTATGACCTGTTTCCTTATCTAATTTCCAAATAATTCTATGTAGCTAATCAAAATAAAAATAAACAGAGACTGTTGAAAATGATGAAATCATAAAAAGAAAATACAGGAATATTTTGGGTGAGGGTCTATAGAAGTAAAGCATCCTGTTTGTAAACTTTTCAGGAATAAAACAGATGATGAAACCCAGTAGAGGAGAAGCTATATTAATTTCTACTGCAACAAGGCAGTTAATGAGTCTTATAGTTCCTCCAAGAACTACTACATCAAATTATAAAGAATATATAGCACAGAAATTGGCCTGCCTATTAAATGCTGGTTGTCTTTGTACCACCTGACAGGTATTGTTTTTATATATTCCAAAATTTCTCATCTTCTTCTAGCTTTTGAGAAAAGTTTACAAGCAATGAGCTTTCAGACTATCCACAGAGGGAGCTATTAAGTTGTATAGCAAGCTGTATCCGAATAAATGGTATTATTCAACATCATCTTAGATTGGTCTCAGAGTAACCCCTGCACTGTAATAATGTGTCAGATACACAAAATGTACTCCTTAAAGCAATGGGTGGCTGGTACATGTGACATCAACATTCCTTGCACAGCTACTAAATAATTGAATCCAGAGAAATGTGAATCATCAGAGACTGTGAGACAGAAAGTACGTTTGCACAACAGTTCCCTGCATAGTGTTAAGTTGTCAGTTTTCTCTCTGAATACTTTGGCCAGTCTCATACCCTAAGACACGGATACAGCAATTTCTCTCACACTTCAACAATATAGTTTATATCAGCCTTAAAATGTTGCCAATGGCAAATTCCATGTTCCATACCAGCTGTCTTCATAGTCTTTGTAAATGATCTATCAACAGATGCCAAATAATTATTAATTTCATATCGGCAACACAAGCCAACTGAAAACTGGTTGAAACCAGCTCAGCTCATTTATACTTTTTAAAATTTACAGCTCCGAAGCAAAGCAATGTTTACAACAGATTGTGTTGCAAATTCAGTTCAACCTGCTCAGTGCATATTGGATAGAATCAGATTGCCAGGCCATTTTATGTCCCATTAGATTTTGCTTTATATTTTTTAAGTTGGAAGTTGTCTAGTTTGAGTGATCCTGTTCTGCGCAAAGTTACTTACTTTGACAGAGTCATGTGTTTTTTTTAATTCCACGTAGTTTTTAATTACACTTTCATGGGATATGGGCTTTACTGCCTGGGGCCAACATTTGTACCCTATTCCTAACTTCCCTTGAGAAGGTGGTGGTGAGCTGCTTTTTCTAAAAAAAAGCTATTTCCAAGCCACACTTTTTTTATTTGAGGTTAAATGATATAAATAGTACAAAGGTACTGAAGCTGCACCAAACAGGGACTGTTGCCCACGCCTGCATTTTCTGATGCTTACATCATCAACTTCATGATAGCATTTGCAAAATTATTGTTGTTATTTTTCAGTGCTCGTACAGCCTTAGTCCTAGACACTTTGGCTCGGGACATAGCTAGTGCTATGTTTTGAGCCTCCACACAAATCTCATCAACCTCCTCCTCTTCACTCTCCTCCTGTACAGTTGGAGTCTATGTGGTTGCTTAGATATTGTTAACAGGTTCTCTCCGAACCTTGAATTTCTCTGCAGCAGCTAATTGAACTCGCTGATACAAATCTTAAATCTCGCTTCTCCAAAAACATTATAGTTATCTTGATGCAGGGTTCTTGTAGACTTGTGGTTTGTGATGACAAACAAAATGTTTTGAGACTTTCTTGTTACTGCAGTAACCTGGTGAAGCCCTGGAATTGAAATTGCTTTCCGTGCCTTCTTTTCACTTCTGCTCTTTTGTGATTGGTCGATTGGTCCTATCTGAGCTGCAGTTCAATCTGAGCTTGCTGTGCCACTGACGTTGTTGTATCCTGTTCCTCCAATCCTGGTACTGACTCATCACTGTCTGACTCTGTCCCAAACCCCATTTCAGCTTGAGGCTACTGAATTTCTTGCTCTGTGGCACTGTAGCGGCACTGCTGCCTCACAGCACCAGGGACCTGGGTTCGATTCCACCCTTGGCCAACTGTCTGTATGGATTTGCACATTCTCCCCTTGTCTGTGTGGGTTTCTGCCAGGTGCTCCAGTTTCCTCCCACAGTCCAAAAATGTGCGAATTAGGTGGGTTGGCCATGGCAAATTGCCCATAGTGTCCTGGGATGTGTAGGTTAGGTGCATTAGCTTTGGAAATGCAAGGTTATGGGATGGATCTGATTGGGATGCTCTTTGGAAGGATGGTATGGACTCAATGGGCCTAATGGCCTACTTCCCACACTGGAGGGATTCTATGAATGGTTTTTGTGGCCTCATCAGGCAATTCGGTTCAGTTTGTCACAGTCCTTGTGGTGTTGGGGTACACCATTGAGTTGTGAAGAAGGAAGTTTCAGGATTTTAATGCCACAACAGGAAAGTTAAGATGATGTGTCTTAGAGGGGATCTTTCAGGTGGTGCCATTCCTATGCATGTGCTGCTGTCCTCAGTGGTGGATGTTGTATGTTTGGAAGATCTATTTCAGGAGCTTTGGATAGTTGTTGCCGTACATCTTGTGAACTGCTGTTGGGTGTGTGTTTGTGGTGGAGGGAGTGAATGTTAGAGGTGCTAGATGGGGTGCCGATCAAATGGGCTGTTTTGTCCTGGATGGTGTCAACCCTCTTGCCTGATATTGGAGCTGCACTCATTCAGGCAAGTGGAGAATTTTCCATCACACTTTTGACTTGCGCCTTGTATGTAGTGAACAGGCATCAAGGAGTCAGGGGATGGGTTATTCACTCCAAAAATCCCAGCCCCTGATCTGCTGTGGTAGCCGCAGTTGTTAAAAAGCTGGTCCAGCTCACTTAAACCCTAACAAACGGACATAATGATTCATGTTGCTGTTGAAGCATTCTGGCCAGTTTGTGTTGCTAGCCAGTGTGCTGGTTTAGCAGTTGGTATTCAATTTACCTCATTGAAGGCCTGTTAAGACCAGTTATTGGAGAACAACTTCCTGGAGATATCAGAGAACAGGGTAGATGCTTAGAGGTAGCCTCACAGTAGTAAATCAGTGAGCCAGCCTAGAGAGTGCCCCCGCATACTTGGTTTTAACTGCTGCAGCAGACTATGAGCTATATTTGTTTAGCTGCTGAGGCCAGTCATTAAAACACAAAGTTTAAAAAAGATGCAGGGAGGGTATTTCAATTGTGGAGGCATGTCCTCTCTCTCACTTTGCTGATGAGTGTTTTGGAGGGCCTTCTACTGACCCTGTAGCTCCATGACCCCATCGGCCAACCTTCAGTGTACAGTGAGCCCACCTTCTGGCCATTGAATGGCTCTTTCAGTAAAAAAATCACAGTCCATTAGCTGGTCTCCCATTCCATACAAGAATGCCATCAGACACCAGCTCATAGTCTAAGCTTGGGTCAGTTAGACACATCCTTCTTGGGGCTTCCCCAGCCCATTGTTTGCATTTGGCAGTATAATACGTTTGTTATGTTTCCATCATTCTGCATGTATTTGACAAATGGTCCTTACAAAAATTGAGGAAGTTGTACAGCTACCATTCCTACTTCAAAATAGTCATGCAAAATGTTGACCAAGGTTCACTGAAATGCCCATCTTTATTACTCTTGAAGTAACAATTCATGAACAAACTCAACAGTTAAGACAGTAATTTTGAGCTGTATGCATTATGAATGCGATTCCACACCACATGCTCCCAATTTCCTCTTTTATTCACGCTGCAAAATGAGGTTAAAAGTTTATTTTGCTGTAAGAGCTTAACAAGTGCTAGGAATACTCACTGGGAAAATGGCAACGTCAAAGGCAAAGGCAGATGAGAATTTTATGTGTATGGGGAACATGCCACCACTTGTCTTTCTGACAGACAGTTATGATTCAGAACTCAAAAGACTTTTGTTGACATATTTCATAAATATTCTGTCAGTATTTCATAACATATCCTTGAAATTCTTCTGAATGATCTGAAGGCCATGGCTTTTGAAATTGTGCATAAACAGCTAAATGGGAACATTGCCCAAATGGGAGGTTTCTTTACAACATAATATATGTTGTATTCAGTGTTATTGTATTTGTGGTATTTCTGCATTCATTAATAAGTGTTATTGTACCAAAAATTAATTATTGCTGAATCACTTCCTCTTTCTCTGAACCTTAATAAGCCTTAATATATCAGGTTAAGTTATATATCAGTCCAGATTTTGTGGTTGGAATGGCAATGAAATTGTCGTTACTGGAAACCTCATTACTGTTTAAAATTGACAGCAACTTCTGGCATCTACACACGTGCAGTTAAACACATAAATCCACATTGTTATTGCTAATTTTCTTTTCCATCGAGTGTATTTTTTCTGTCTTCGTGAATGGAATCAACACAGAATCCCTGATATGACATGATCCTCAACTTTTTTAACATGGTAGACTCACTGTAAAAACAAACCTTTTGGTCTAACCAGTCCATGCCGCCCATAATCCCAAATTAAACTAGTCTCACCTGCCTGCGCTTGGCCCATATCCCTCCAAATACTTCTCATTCATGTACCTTTCCAAATGTCTTTTAAATGTTGTAACTGTACTCACATCGACCACTTCCTCTGGAAAATCATTCCATGTATGAACCACTCCCTGTGTAAAAAAAGTTGCCCCTCATGTCTTTTTTAAATTTTTCTCCTCTCACCTTAAAAATATGCCCGCTAGTCTTGAAATCCCCAATGCTAGGGAAAAGGCACCTGCCATTCACCTTATCTATATCCATCATGATTTTATAAACCACTATAAGGTAACCCCTCAGCCTCCTATGCTCCAGTGAAAAAAGTCCCAGCCTTTCCTTATAACTCAAACCCTCCAGTCACTGGAAACATCCTGGTAAATCTTTTCTGAACCCTCTCTAGCCTACTAACATAACAGGATGACCAGAACTGTTCCATAGAGTCATCACCCTTTGGCTGAAGAAATTCCTCCTCATCTCAGTTCTAAAGGGTTGTCCCTTCACTCTGAGGCTGTGCTCTCAGGTCCTAGTCACTCCTACTAGTGGAAACATCTTTTCCACATCCTGTCTCTCCAGAGCCTCCTAGTATTCTGTAAGTTTCAAACAAATCCCTTCCTCATCCTTCGAAACTCCATCAAGTACAGACCCTGAGTCCTGAACTGCACCTCATATGACAAGCCCTTATTTATTCTTGTAATCCTCCCCTGAAGTCCCTCCGAAGCCAGCACATCCTTCCTTAGATATGGGACCCAAAACCACTCATAATATTCCCAATGTGGTCTGACCAGAGCCTTATACATCCTCGGGGATACATCTCTGCTCATGTATTCTAGCCCTCTTGAAATGAATGCTAACATTGCATTTCACTTACTAATTACCAACTGAATCTGCATGTTAACCTTAGGAGAATCCTAAACTAGGACTCACAAGTTGTTTTGTGGTTCAGATTTCTAAAGTTTTTCTCTATCTAGAAATTAGTCCACTCCGCCATTCTTCCTACCAAAGTGCATAACCTCATACATTGTATTCCATCTACTACTTCTTTGCCCACTCTCCTGCCCAAGTCATAATGCAACCTCCCTGCTTCCTCAACATTACCTGTTCTTCATCGACCTTTGTGTCATCTGCAAACATAGCGATAATGCCCTCAGTTCCTTCATCTATATCATTGAAGTGTAATGTGAGTAGTTGTGGTCCCAACACTGTCCCATGTGGAACTCCGCTAGTCACTGGCTACCATTCTGAAAAATACACCTTTATCCCTACTCTCTGCCTTTTGCCATTTCGCCAATCCTCTATCCATGCCAGTACCTTGCCTCTAACACCATGGGCTGTATTATTATTCGTCAGCCGCCTGTGTGGCACCTTGTCAAAGGCATTTTGGAAATCCGAACAGATCACATTCACTGTCTGTCCTTTATCTAACTTGCTCGTTACCGCCTCAAAGAAATCGAACCGATTTTGTCAGGCATGACATCACCTTTCATTTCTTGTTTTGCTGTGTGAAATCTGTAATCTCATTGGCTGATCATTTTACCAGCTTCCTGCCTTGTTGCTGGACGTCACCAATCCCCTATAAATGGTGCTAAATTCAAAGTGTCTTTGGAATTGAGGAAATATGCACTTTAGAGCCCACTAAATGTTTGCAGGCAGATTTGTTTCAAGGTTAATAATGCATATCTTGTTGTCAGTGACAGCAATTCCAACTCTCTTGGTTTCTCCATTAGTTTGGAATGTTACCTCAGGTGCTGGCCCAGCCTGAAAAAGTGGCCAGTGGAGATAATGAAAAACAAAATGAGTCCAGGTGATCTCAATGTTAATAATGTGCCACATCCGCTGTAGATTTGCTGATCTTACTCCAGCTTAAAAAGGGATCTGTTCAGGAAATGGATAAGCAATGGTTCTGTGGTAAAGAATTCTCTGGGCTCTGGGAAATACCAAAATGCTCTACAACACAGCCAAAGTACCTTGGAGGAAGTTCCAAACATATTTTCTGCAATGCTTTTCCAACATTTTCTATTTTGGTATCGGTTTCCTAACATTTATAGTTTTGTTCTTTCTACCTGGGCTCCACCAAATTTCACTAGTGTTTTACTGAGCCTCAGTATAACTCCAGAAGTCCAGACGGATGCCTAGGAAAATGTGCAAGTGAGCAACAGTTGTCCATGTCATTAACCTACGGTTTCATGAGGACTCCTACAACAAGAGGCTGGTAGAACTGAAATGGAATTTCTCTCAGTTACTTAAACATATGCCATATATATGTTTGACTCCCATATTTTATTAAACGATTTGCTCCAAATAAAACTGGTTAAATTGGTGCAATTTACATGTATTATGTACCATTCAGAATATATAGCATCTGGCAGAATAACAGGAGGATTAGACCAGTGGCAAATGCAATAAGGACAGATAGGTTTGACATTACTGGGTACTAGAAACTCATAAAGAACTGAAAAAACAAGTATTAAATTACAAATAGGAAGCTAAAAGGCTTTTCATTGTCTTATCCACCCTCTGTGAGATTGCTACTCAGACAGTAGGAGTCAATAAGAAAGATAGTGACGGATTTTTGAACTGATACCTTCCAGAAGAGAATCATTTAAGTTGTACCTGTGTCTCAGTGGGCTCTCAGTGTAGTTTGAACCTTTTGGATCAAGAAGGTTCAGTTCTTGGGTTGTGCTGATTTATCAGAGCTCAGCCAGAGCAGTAGCTGGAAGACTAGAATTTGTTTCAGCTCTGCTGAGTGGAAGAGCTCTGTCTGTTTTCTAGTGGCTCATATTTAGCCGTGTGTCGATGTGTGCAAATAGTCGGGTATAACTTCTGTTTCCCCGGTTTCCCCCACCGACTATATGTTGGTACTAATTGGTACCGAGGTACTACTTTGCTAAGGGTCCCTTTGTACTATCCCATGATGTGCAATGTTAACTAGGGTTGTGAGATCTAGAATTCTAGCTGTAACAGTACATATCCCTGGACAGACAATGGCACAACACATCTGGGGTCACATACTGCACCAACTTCAAGATGTACATCTCATGATGCACCATGCCCAGTGCAAACTTAAGAAACTCCAAAGAGCACACCACAGCTGACATGTCCTGTGCATACAAGTCTGATACTCAATGTATACAGAGCATTAAATACATGATTTACTGTGCCACAGCGGACACTGAAATATACAGTGCATCACCAGCAGGCACCACACACCAACACATACAGCAAAGGGACAGAAAAACCATCAGCCATTTGGGGTTAACTTGACAATGCAGAACTGTGACGTGGGGTCTGCAGAGCTCTGGTATTAAGTGACTGCGATTTCACAGGCCTGTCTTATTTTTAATGTGTTATGTATAATGCAATTCCTTAACTGCATCTTAACAGAATGCTCAATCACAGCAGTTTTACAACTAATGTGGAATGTAAACTCATGATAGACCTGCCATAGCTTATTCATAAAACACCAAATCAAATACTTTTTCAAAGAAAAATACCTAAAATTTGTGATCATGAATGTTATATTATTCAAAAAGATGATAACTATAATGGTTTGTATGTATATGTAAAATATCTAAAATCGTATGTCACTCATGACTTCACGATAATCGAGATATCAAACTGACAATGTATCATTATGGCAAGAGCTAAGTGGAATTCTTTATAATGCAGATGTTGAAGTCCAAAAAATGAAAGTACGCTATATCTGTACGATGTTATAGTTAGGTCACTTTAATAAGAAAACATCCTTTTATCTCCTGCTTTTAAGAGTTACCTTTTGTGGAAGTCATATCTGCACCATAAGCCAATTCACAGTATATTGAACCACATTATAAGGGTCTTCCAATTTCAGTTTTTCTGTCAAAAAAATGTGATTATTTCAAATTCTGGAAACCACGAGACAGAAAAACACACAGTGGTAACAAAATTTCGCTCTGTGATTCCCACAGTTTTTGGAGGTGCCAGTTTGGTAGCAAAATGGCATCCATACAATACACACATTTTTCAGGTGAGTCCATCATGCCCTTTTGTGATTTTTTTTTAAAAAATTCATTCATGGGCTATGGGCACGCTGGCTGGACCAGCATTTACTGCCCATTCCTATCAGCCCTTGAGAAGATGGTGACTAGCTGTTTTCTTGAAGCAGTGCTGTCTACCTGCTGTGGGTAAAATCACAATGCTGTTCTGGAGTGAGTTCCAGAATTTTGACCTAGCGACTCTGAAGGAATGGAAATATAATTTTTAAGTTAGGATGGTGAGTGGTTTGGAGGGTGGTGGTGTTCCCATGTATCTGGCTGCCCTTCTCTTTCTAGATGTGCCGTTACCACTAATTGTTGGTGGTGGAGGGAGTGGATGTGGTGCCAGTCAAGCGGCTGCTTTGTCCTGGATGGTGTTGAGTTTCTTGAATGTTGTTGGAGCTGCACCCATCCTGGCAACAGGGGAGTATTCCATCACATTCCTGAACTGTCCCTTGCAAATGGTTGACCAGATTTGGGGAGCATAAAGGTGAGTTCCTCAATGCAGTATTCCTAGCGTCTGATCTGCTGTCATAACCATTGTATTTATGTGGCAAGTCTAGTCCAGTTTCTGGTCAATGGTAACCCTCAAGAAGTTGTTAGAGGGCATGCAGTGATAGCAATGCATTTGAACATCAAAGGGTGGCAGTTTTTTTTTTTGATGGAGATGGACATTGTCTGGCAGCTGTGTGGCCTGAATGTTACTTGCCACTTGTCAGCATAAATCTAGATATTGATCTTGCTGCTTTTGGAAATTCGCAGTTTCAGTATTTGAGGAGTCACGAATGGTGCTGAACACTGTATAAACCTCCCCACTTCTGACTTTATTATGGCAGCAAGGTCATTGATGAAGCAGGTGGTTCACTAATGTCACTTAGTGAAGGAAACTACCATCGTTACCTGGTCTGGCCTACATGTGACTCCAGACCCACAGCGATGTGGTTGATTCTTAACTGCCTCCTGGGCAGTGAGGGATGGACAATAAATGCTGGCCTAGCCAGGGATGCCCATATCTCATGAACAAATAAAAAATTAGCTAAAAATGGTTGGGCCTAGGACACCCTCCTAAGGAACTCCTGCAGAGATGCCCTGGAGCTGAGATGACTGATCTCTTCCAAATAAAACCATTTTCTTTTTGATGGTGTTGGGGCAAATGCCATAAATATACAGAGTAGTTCCCTGTTTGGAAAGTTATTATTGAATTTACTTCCACACCCCTTACAGACAGTGTTTTCCCAGGCACAGTAGCCACCAATATAAAACAAGATCACCTTATTTCCCTTCTGGCCCATTCACCAAAGTCCCTAAATCTACATAAAGAAAAACTGAAACTGATGCTGGAAATTGGAAGCAAAAACAGAAA
>JAHRHZ010000139.1:14144401-14163005 GCA_024137785.1 Ginglymostoma cirratum | reverse complement strand
ATTTTATGATGCTGCTTGACCTGCTGTGTTCATCCAGCCCCATGCTTGTTATCGCCATTAATACCTGTAATTATGAGCTGGAAGAAAGAGAGAAGTTTAGCAAAGTTACAATCATGAGGCAAGTGGTACTGAGAAAGCTTCTGAAAGCACATGGGTTTCATCTCCACTTCTTAGACAAGGTACCTGTAAGGTAGTTGTGGTGTTAACTTTCCAAAACTTTTTAGATTCAGGAAAGGTTCCATCAGACTGGGAAGTAGCAAATATAACATCTCTATTCAAGAAGAGAGGAAGATAGAAAACAGGAAACAATAGGCTGGTACTTAACATCTGTCAATGGGAAGGTGTTAGAATTGATTATTAAAGAGATTATAGCCACACACTTATAAAACTCAAGATAATCAGGAAGAGTCAACATGTCTCTGCCAAAGGGAAATCATGCTCCCAATTTATCAGAGTTCTTTGATAGATTAACATGCGCTGTGGGTAGAGGGCAGCCTGTATTATATATGGTTTTCCAGAAGCCATACAAAACGGTGCCATAACAAAGCTCATAGCATAAAGTAAATGCTTTATGTAAATCATATCGAGGTTAACAGATTATTATAGATTGAGGATTGACTGGCTGACAGAAGACAGAGAATATGGATAAATGGACCTTTGTCTGCTTAACAGGATGACGAATGGGGTCCTACAGGGGTCTGTACTGGGTCTTCAGCTTATAATTAATGTAAATGACTTTAATGAGGGGAGTGGAGATATGGAAGTGAAATTTGCAAAGGACACCACGACAGGGAGAAAAGCACGTTGTGAAGAAGGCATAAAGAGTTTGCCGACAAATATATGTTGAGTGAGTGGGCAGATGGAGTATAATATGGGAAAATGTGAAGCAAGCAAAGCATTAGTTAAATGGAGAATAACAGCAGAAATCTGAGGTGCAGATGGTTTTAGATATTCGAGTGCATGAGTCACATAAAGTTGGCATGCAGTGCAGTACTTAATCAAGAAAGCTAATAGGATGCTATCCTTTATTATGAAAATGCTTGTTGATCTCTTTGCACCTTCTCAGCAGCTGTAACACTGTGTCCTGCACTCTGTCTGTTACCCTGATGCACTTGTTTAGTATGATTTGCCTGTAAAGCACGTAAGACAACACTTTTCACTGGACCTCAGTACATGTGATAGTAATAAATCAAATCAAATGAAACATTAAAGTTAGGATGTTATGTTTCAGTTATACAAGGCATTGGTGGAATCACATTTTAAATACCATATGCATTTCTGTTTTCCTTGTTTAAAGAAGAATTGGAGGTGATTCAGAAGATGGTTTAATAAATTGATACCTGGAATGAATGGGTCATCTTATGAAGACAGGTTGGACAGATTGGACTTGCTTCCACTTAAAAAAGTGAGCTGTGACTTGATGAATATGTTTAAAAACTTGGATGGTCTTGACAGGGTAGACACAGAAAGGTTGGTCCCTTTTGTGGCTGCATCCAGAGCTAGGGGTCACTGTTTTAAAGTAATGGTTGGGTCAGTCAGGACAGAGATGAGTAGAACTGTTTCTATTATCTCAGAACATTGTGCGCTCTCTGCCTCAGAGACAGTGGATGCAACATCATTGAATATTTTTAAGACAAGAGCTGGATTAATTCTTATTAGTCAGGGGAACCAAGGGTTGTCGGAGTAGACAGGAATGTGGAATTTGAAACACAAATGGATCAGCCATGGTTGTGTTGAATGAAGGAACAGGTGTGACAGATGAATGATCTATTTCTGCTCCTAATTTGTATGTTTGAATGCTTGTAGGTCATGTGTTATCTGCTGTAGCTGGTGATTAAACAGTAAGTGATAGCATCAAAATGTCAAAGCATTAAATATTACATTAGAATTACTTCATATATGTGTTCTCAAATTGGGTTACTATCTCCATCAAGCTCCTGCTGTTTACCTTATACCGTTAATATTAATGTCACAGGCTAGTGCGGCTGCCGTCACATTGTTATCTCACACTGCAGAGACGGCCCTGTTCTTCTGACCATCTGTCACATGACTAAGTTTGTAAACCTTGCAGCCTCAGTTAATACGCGCACTGTGAACATGCATTAAACACCAGTTAAAGGTTGCAGTACAATATCAACTTGTAGGAGAAAGAAATCCTGAATCCACTTTGAGTTTCAGTGCAAATTAGTCACATTTGATTTGCACCTGAAAATTAAACCTGTTGGTGAGAATTTATGGGATTCTACAGTCAAGGATAACAATTTTAGGATTGGACGCGGGGGAGAAATATTAATTAATGGAATTTGGCAAATCAATTTTAATGTTGTGTTCAACTTTTATCCCCACATTGACTGAGATTGCAATATTTCAGTAATCAAATATTGCCTCTGTTTGGACAGGTAATTATATTGGAAAGTAAATGGTTAGAAGTAAATTCCGAACAGTAAAAATTAGCAGCACCATGCAACTGCAAAATAGATGTGTACAATATGAAGTGACAAAGTATCAGTGATTGTACCAGCAGTGATGTTACTGAGTGTATTAGTTTTGATCTTCCAGAATTCCCTTGATTGTAGAATGGATCAGAAAGCAGCAATTGGAATCCCGCGGCTCGAGAAAGGAAAGACAGAAAACAGGGAATCGCAGGTCATAAGAACATATGAAATAGGAACAGGAGCAGGCCATCTGGCCCCTCAAGCCTGCTGTGCCATTCAATAAGATCATGACTGATCTTTTCAAGGACTCAGCTCCACTTACCCGCCCACTCACCATAACCTTAATTCACTTTCTGTTCGAAATTCTTTCTGTCTTTGCCTTAAACATTCAACAAGGTAGCCTCAACTGCTTCACTGGGCAGGGAATTCCACAGATTTGCAACCCTTTGGGTGAAAAAGCTCCTCTTCATCTCAGTCCTAAATCTGCTCCCCCTTATTCTAAGGTCCATTTGTCTAACATCAAAATCAAAAGGAAAATGATCAAATCTATTGTTAAGAAAAGGAAGCTAAGAAATCACAACATGACAAGCCAGAGTCCATGTTTTTATGAAAGAGAAATTGTGCTCAACAAATAAACTGTGATAAATAACCTGAGATAAAAGGTACTGCAGATGCTGGAGAATCCGAGATAACAAGGTGTGGGGCTGGATGAACACAGCAGGCCAAGCTGCATCATAGGAGCCTGCTCCTATGACGCTGCTTGGCCTGCTGTGTTCATCCAGCCCCACACTTTGTTATCTCAAATAAACTGTGTTGTTTTTTTGAGAATATAATTAACAGTGTTAGTCTGGGGAAAATCAGTGGATGTGTTATATTTCGATTTTCAGAAGGAATAAATGCCACACAAGAGGTTGTTACACAGATTACGATTTATGGCACTGGAAGTAATGAATTAGCATCGGATTAATGATTTGTTAAAGAACAGAAAACTGGATGGAGGAGTAAAAGAGCCACTTTGGGATTGCCAGTGTGTATCGCGTAAAGTGCATCTGGTTAGTGACTGGGCATAAGCACACAGTAATACCATAATTTTATAATGTTGTCTGCCTGACAGGGAGTCTTGCCCACTGAAGTATATATTAGCTATCAATTTAAGAGGCAGACAATCACATTAAGCACTAATCTGAATTTCTAATATGCACTTCCAATATATTCATTTTCAAAACACCAGCAAATACCTTTCAAAAAAGAACTCGTTGTCCATTTTAGTGCCTGGGAATCTGAAAGTGCTTTAAAAATGATTTTTTTTAATGCTCCATACTATTTGGTTATTCATGTTTTGATCAATTCCCTATTCATATTTCCAATGAGATTATACTATGGTTATTGACATATGTGTTATTCATTAACTCCCTTGTATTTACAGCTATGAGCAATTCAAGTAGAGCTACAAATTGATATTGTAAATTATTTTGCAAATAATTTATTAGTCACAACTTATTTGCATACCTTATTCCTCCTAGCAAATGCAAGCAATTAATCCTTGAACAAAGGCTTCAAAGTAATCTTGAAACAAACTACAAAATTCTTTTATAAGAACAAACTTCTGAATATGATGTTTCATTATAATTGAAAGAATCAATGGCCCCTGTATAATTATTTTTGCCTGTGCTTCTCTGAATACTTTTCTAAAGCTCCTGTGATAAATCAACTTGGATTAAGTATTATTGTTTGCTCATATTGGCATCTGCAAATGAGTTTTCATCCAACTCTTCCACCCTCTCATTATTCCTTAATGTGTCAGCACATGTTGTTAGCTGTGATAGAGGTACTGAACTATTGGAGCATACACTAATCCTTATGCATTGCAGAACAGAATCGCAGTAAAACCTACTCTAGCATGGTCATATATGTGAATGTTAAAGCAGTTCCAGATCATTGACAATGAAATTTGATTAGGAGCACTGTGATATAAACTGTTGCTAATGGTATGTTCTCTTGAAGGTAGAGATAATTGAACCACTGTACTACTGCAAAGCTATTTTTACATTTCTGACATTTCTAGGTAGTTTGATGATGGATATCTTGCTTGTTGTAAAAATAGAACCTACGATTGTGAGATCAAGACCATAATAGGCTTCTATTGGTCTGTTGCATTGGTGGCAGAAAAGAAAGAGAACTTTATATTAAGCCATCACAGTTCTCTAGGTTTCAGTCTACTTCTAATGAATTATTTTGGATTCAAATAAGTATTACCATGTGCTTACTGGATTTTCCATAAAACAAAAGCATTGAATCTTATGTTTTCAGATAAATGCAAGTTGCATTGCTTTCTTTTGGTGGGATTTCTCACTATAAGGCCTAGAATGTTTTCTCACCAAATCTTACCAAACATGTCTCATTAACTTATCATTACAACCCCTGTGGAATCTCTCACATTCAATTCCAACCCTAACTTACTACATAAGCTTCCCGGAACAACTCACTGCTCAGCAAAGTTCACAAAGACTGGCATCCTTTCACCTGTACCATCTTTTAGAGGGCATTGTGAACCTGGACAAGCATTGGCAATCCAATGTTGCCCCTCACTGGGAATATAAACATGCGCAAAGCCACACTGCTTACAGCACATAGTCAGCATGGCTGACACTCCATAGAACATACATCTCCATTCACTCAACTTAGTTGCTGTTTAACTGCCAGGCCTCAGGTTTAAATTGTATCAGAGATAAAAGGTACTGCAGATGCTGGAGAATCCGAGATAACAAGCATGGGGCTGGATGAACACAGCAGGTCAAGCAGCATCATAGGAGCAGGAAAACTTGACGTTTCGGGCCTAAACCCTTCATCAGAACTCAGGTTTACCTGTTTTTAGCTACAACCCAACTAAACACCTTCTCTAGGTCACCACTGCTCTGTCAGCAGTACCCATTGGAGACCACAGCTTGTTTTTGTCCAGCAGGAGACAATTAGACAATACCAAATCAGAAATTTTATTGATCATTCAGGAAGGTGTAAGGAAGGCTGTGGGGGAATTGAGGCTGGGTGAATCACTGCCCAAAGAGCAGAGGCACCTGGGAAGGTAGGGACAAGAATGATGATAGGAGGGCTGGTTCTCCAGGTTTTTGCATTGGACGGTATGTTAGGTTACAGAAAGGGGTTTACTGGCAACAGCCACACTGCCACCTTTACAAGGGGAAGCATAGACGAGCAGGGTGGGAATTATGAAGATCAAATGTCAGGGGTCAGGGTGCAGGGAAGGCAGATGGAGGCTATAACGATTGTTGATGAATGCTGGACTGCTGTAATATGATGTAATATGGCCTTCTCAGTACTATGTGTGTGTGGTTAGCTGGGAGGACCTCACAGAGTATGAGTTCCCTGATTGGGCCCCTACATGTGACTGCCCAGAACCCTAACTGCTGTGTTTACAGCTCCCTGACTGATCCCCCTGACTATTGGTGTTGCCCCTACATGACTGACCATTGCCACTTCGCAGACTATAATTGGACAGATCCCCTGACGATGAGCACTCACAGTGGTCAACTACCTGTGGCCAAAAGCCTGTACTGTGTGTGCACTGTGCGAATGGTGCTGGGATCCCCTGACCAGTTGTGGATTGTGCATTGGCACCCATCCAGTTTCTGACACGGTCGTTTGGTTGATTGTACGTGCAGTTTATTTGACACACAGGAAGCTGGTACATGTGTAGGTGTTAGATTGACATCTCGGTGTATTAGTACAGAAAGATGCTCCCCACCTCCCAGGCCCTGGGCCCGTTCCTGCTGAGAAGCTGGCTGACTGTGTGCCTGTGCAGAACAGAACGTCAACATGGCAGTACTGGCTGAAGTAGTGGTAGACACAACACTACATGGCAAGACAAGACATGAATGCTGCATGCATGCAGATAGGTGCCAAGTGAGCAGGCACTATCAGTGCAAGCCAACAGCCCTGAGATGTACTCTGCACCAATCCGTGTGCTCCATGCACAAAGTGTCCTTCCAACAGGCTTTCTACGTGAGTCCCCGGTGTGCCCTGCAATGTGAGGCTGTGCTTCCTAAGGGATCAGAGAGGTAACATGTATGTCATGAGGGGTTGGCAAGGGCTTGGATGAAAGGTGGTTGTGACTGGTGTCCATGGATCCTGTCCTGAGGGGCTGAGCAACACGATGAGGTTAGCCGCATCCTGGGATGAGCTGAATTGGCCAGGGCCCTGTACTGACTTCCATGCCGGGATCTCACGCCATCTACCTTATTCAGCGCGTTTGGTAAGATAAGGAAGCTGAAGCTTAATGAATTGATGAGATGTTTAATAAGCACTAATCCCTTTTAATTGGCAACTTGTGGGTACGCAGCGTGAAATTTGCTCCATCACTCATCAAACGGAGAAACAATACAGCAAGATGCTGCTAGAATTATCCAATTCTGCCACAAGTCCCACCAGTGGCCATGTCACTCAGACCACTATAAGATTCCCTCATTGTCTTAACTACAATTATATTAACAGTTCCACTGGTGGGTTTGCTGTTTTTGCCAATAACCCATGCAGTCTTTTTCATCAGTGTCTCTTCCTTTAATTTTGCTTAACTCGTAATGACAAATAAACTAACCTTTTCCATTAGCTTGCGTTAGTTCTACTTTTCCATTAGCTTGCATTAATTCTATTGTGCAATGTGTGGAGGCATTATTTCTATTATTAAGCCTGGTCCTGTCTTTTTTCCCTTTGTGCAGTACCCCTTCCCATAAATAGTCATCGTTTCTGGAAAAAGGGGTTGATTTTGTTAACAGTAATTGGGTGTATCTGGCACAGAGTCTCACAGATTAAATTAAGCCTGCTGAGGTCTGTAGGGGATAACAGGCTCCATTATTAATATCTAGCCGCTGTAATCTTCACAGTGTGGATAAAGTGGACCATAAGTACCATTGTACATTTTTCACGAGCTGTTACGGTGAGGGTCTATTGTTTGATAAGAACGAGTCTCAATACAATACATTAGCTAGCTACATGCAAACTGCATCTGCTGTCCTTTTGTCACAGCTCTTGTAGTCTGGTCTGAATTTTATATATTTTTTCGTTCATGCAATCATGATGACAG
Organism: Ginglymostoma cirratum; assembly: GCA_024137785.1. Taxonomy (NCBI): domain Eukaryota; kingdom Metazoa; phylum Chordata; class Chondrichthyes; order Orectolobiformes; family Ginglymostomatidae; genus Ginglymostoma; species Ginglymostoma cirratum. The sequence goes on along the minus strand of JAHRHZ010000139.1, from coordinate 14,155,475 downwards.
GCTTTGGGCAATTTAACAGCTTGGACCATCATAATTAACCTATTAATAACATTGTTGTTGCTGGAAGTTCTGTTCGTTAAAACAGAATATTTATTTGTTGCCTTTGTTTGTAGAATTGTAGAATTTGACAGTACAGGAGGAGGCCATTCGATCCATCATGTCTGCACCAGCTGCCCAGCTAGCCCCATTCTCCAGCCCTAGATCTGTAGCCCTCTAAATTCGTCACTCCCAAATATATATCCAGCTCTCTTTTGAAACCTTGTATCAAATCTGCTTGCACCACTCTCCCAGGCAGCACATTCCAAATCCCAACAACTCCCTGAGGAAAGAAGTTTCTCCTCATCTCACTCCTAATTCTTTTGCTGACTGTCAGATCCTTTTTTACCCTGTCAAAATTGCTCTTCAATTTGAACACCTCAGAATGGTCAACCCTTCATCTTCTCTCCTCCAAGGACAATAAGGCCAATCTCACTAATCTTTCTTTGTATCTAAAATATCTCATTCCTGGTATCATTCTAGGAAATCTCCGTTGCACTCTCTCCACGGATTCAACATCCTTCCTTAAATAAGGTGCTCAAAACCAAACACAATCCCCTAAATGTGGTCTTACCAAAGATTTGTAGAGGTGTAGCATCAGTTCCTCACTGTTATACTCTATATCTTTATTTATAACCCAATGATCCTATGAGCTTTCTTAACAACTGTTTCAACTTGCCTGGCCACCTTCAGAGAATTGTACATGTGAGCCCCAAAGTCCCTCTGCTCCTATACTCCCGTCAAAGTTGTACCATTAAACCTGTATTGTCTCTCAATGTTTTTCCTTCCAAATGCATTACCTTACATTTCTCAGCATTGCGAAGGTGTCTGCTCATTTGTCCAATTTGTCAATGTCCCTCTGAAGTTACTTATCATCATCATCACAATTCACCGCTCTCTCTAGCTTAGTGTCATCTGCAAATTAGAGATTTTGCCCTCAACACCCATCTCCAAATTGTTTACATGAATCAGAAAAAGCAAGGGTCCCAACACTGATCCCTAGGAAGCACCACTTTCAACTCATCTCCAGTCTGAGAAATGCTCATCTATAACCACCCTCTGTTTCCTATCTTTTAGCTAATTTCCAACCATGCTGCCAAGGGCCCATAAATCCCAAACATTTCTAACTTGCTAACCAACCAATAGTGACATTGTAACAAATGTTTTCTGAAGGTCCAAATATATGACAGCAGTGCCCTCATCTACTGCCTGTGTCACCTTGTCAAAGCGTTCAAATTTATCAGATGTGACATGCCTTTAATAAAGTCATACTGATTGTCTGATATTAACTTATACTTTTCTCTAAGTGTGGATTTACCATATCCTTTATTATGGCCTCCATCAGTTTGCCCTATTGATGTCAAGCTGACAGGTCTGCATCATCCTTTACCCCTTTCTTAAACAACGGTGTCACATTTGCAGTCCTCCAGTACCCAATACTAATCCTGTGTTCAGGACCTCAGCCTGTTCTACAGTTTAAAATTCTGTTTTGTAGTTTAAATGACAAATGCACATTTTATTTGACCATTACTTTAGCTTTGAAAAACTGAAGAACAAAATGTTTATCAATTATTTTCAGCTGACAACTATTTAGAATGCATATTTTCCCAAGTGACTCAGCAATGCCTACGTCACTCAGGGGTTGGTAAGATTCTGCCCAAGGTTTCTACTAAATGGAGAAGCTGCTGAAGATCAAATCCTTCCAGAACAGCGGTCAATTGACAACTTTTTATTAGTTCAGCTGGAGCCCTTTCTAGTGGGAAAAGAATCAGATGAAAGCAAAGAGAATTTAACTAGAAACAGTAGGTGCCAATGAATGAAGCAAATATATTAAAAGCTTCACAACAGTTGTACTTTAAAAAGTAATTCACTGCATGTGATTAACTTTCAAAAGCCTCTCAGCAGCTCCAGTTGATCTGTCGATTTGATTACCTTTGACATTAAATAGAAAAGCTTTGGGAGATGCGTTATGAAACTCAAAACCTCTTGTGAGTCTCTTCACATCAATTATGAATCTTTCACATTAAAATGATTTGCTGCTATGTCAGCCTTGGTGAGTTATGCATCATTGGTCGAACAAAACCACCAATGCGAGCTCGAAAACAATTTTTTCTTTTCCTTTCTCAATAAGCCCTTTCATTTCTCCCTCTCAAAGGTTATAGTTCATGTTGGAGTGCTGCACCTTCTTCGATATCATGGCCATTTTTCATGTGCAATGCTGGATGAAAGGAAAAGGGATTTTGATTGTACAGCATCTTATCAGAACTCTAATAAACATTTCAAAGGTAACCTTGGAGTTAAACAACTTGGAAGGGCAGTCTCCTGTTGTTAAAGCAGTCATGTTGCCCTGAATAAAATTCCACAGTCACGAACAAGCAGTAAATCTGAATATTAGCAGATATACAAGGGTTCTTTTGACACCTCTTTCCAAACCTGTGACCTCTACCCTCTAGAAGGACATGGTCTGTGCATTGGAGATGTGCCATGTGGGTGCAATATGGCTGCTGCGGGCCAATACCAGTGTAAATAGCTGGGGGTGCAGGCAGTCCCTCCTCATGGAAGGTGTGCTGGGATGTTGGGGACTGCTGTCCAAGATGAACACCCAGAGGAGCAAGTAATGCCATGGGATTTTTAACCTCTAATGAAAGCAAATGAACAGACAGATGGACCTTAGCTTAAAGGCACATGAAAGACAGAAGGTCTGACAATGAAGGAGCCTTTTCAGTGACCCTAGTGTGAGCTGTGAAACACTGCAGGTCATATATATCGGTGTGATAATTCATCATGAATTAATGCAGTTCATCAAATAATAGGGTGGTTTATAGCACAGAAAAAGGCCATTTAGCTCAGTGTGTCAGCACTAGCTACCTAAATGAGCAATTTTCCTTGTGTCACTACCCTGCCTTTTCCACGTAAATTTTTCATTTTTACATAATGAACCAATTCTTTGTTTTATCTATTCATGGGATTTGGCACCAGTGTCTAGGCTAGCATTTATTGCTCATTTCTAATAGCTGTGAGAAGGATGGTGGTGAGCTACCTTCTTGAATTGCTCCATTTCTTGGAGTGGATGGATCATTCACTGTACTGCTGGGAAAGGGTTTCTAAGATTTTGACCCAGTGACAGTGATGGCAAAGTGATATTGCTCCAAATCAGCCTGGTATGAGACTTAGAGGGGAACCTGCAGGTAGCAATGTTCCCTTATATCTTCTTCCCTGGTCTTTGTAGGTGGTAGGGGTCATAAGTTTGGAAGGAGGTGTCTAATGAGCCCTGCTGATTTTCTGCAATGGATCTTGTAGATGGTACACATTGCTGCTACTGGTGGAGGGAATGAATGCTTGTGAATGTGATGTCAATCAAGTGGGCTGCTTTGTCCTGGAAGGTGTCAAGCTTCTTGAGAGTTGTTGAAGCTGCACCCATCAGGCAAATGGAGAGTAATCCATCATACTCCTAACTTGCACTTTGTAGATGGTGGACAGGGTTTGAGGAGTTAGGAAGGGAGTTATTTGCTGCAGCTTCAGTCCTGCTCTTGTAGTCACTGTATTTATATAGCAGGTCCAGTACATTTTCTGGTGAATGATGTACCCAGGACGTTGACAATTGGGGATTCAGCGATGGTAATTCTCAACTTGGCATCTATACTCACGTTTATTACTTCATCATACTCTCTATTACAATACCATAAGACTCAGAAGTAGGTAATTCAGTCATTTGTGTCTGCTACATGATCCAATGAGATCATGGCTGATCTGATAATCCTCAACCTCACTTCCCTGCTTTTTCCCCATAAACTTTGATTCGCTTACTGATAATAAAAAACCTTTCCATCTCAGCCTTGAACATAGAATTATAGGGTCATACAGTATGGAAACAGACCCTTCGGTCCAACATGTCCACGCTAAACAGACATTCCAATCTGACATAGTTCCATTTGCCAGTATTTGGCTCATACCCATTTAAACACTAACAAAAATAGAGTTCTGAGGAAGGGTCACTGGACCTGAAACGTTAACTCCGAATTCTCCTCACAGATGCTGCCAGGCATGCTGAACATTTCCAGCAATGTCTATTTTTGTTTCTGATTTACAGCATCCACAGTTCTTTCATTTTCTCTCTAAACCCTTCTTATTCATGTACCCATCCAGATGCTTTTTTAGTTGCAATTGTACGCACCTCCACCACTTCCCCTGGCACCTAGTTCAATACATGCACCACCCTCTGCATGGAAAAGTTACCCCTCAGGTAATTTTTAAATCTTTCCCCTCTCACCTTAAACCTATGCCCTCTAGTTTGGAAATCTCCCCCCACCCCAGGAAAATGCCTTGGCTATTCACCGTATCCATCCCCCTCATGATTTTATAAACCTTGATAAGGTCACCCCTCAGCCTTCAGCGCTCTAGGGATAAAAGCCCCAGCCTATCTGGCCTCTCCCTGTAACTCAAACCCTCCGGTCCAAGAAACAGCCTTGTAAATTTTTTCTGCACCCTTACAAATTTAACAATACCCTTCCTATAAAAGGGGGACCAGAATTGTACACAGTAGAGGTAGTTCTCCTGTAACGCGATAGTTGCATTCTTGTATGATCTCATGCTATAGGAAATTACATTACAGGGAAATCATTATGCCTGTACAGCAGAAAGTTTAATGTTACTGAATGTGAAGCCGCAATGGATAGATTCTCCCTTTTGAAGATGGTTGTGTGACACGAATGTTATTCCCCAATTATCAGCTGAAACCTGGAGATTTTGAGCATGGACTTCTTCAGTATCTGAGGAGGTGGCAAATGGTTCTGAACATTATGCAATCATTGATGAACATCCCCACTTCTGACCTTCTGATGGATGGAAAGCTATGATGAAACAGCAAAACATGGTTCAGATTAGGACACTACACTGAGGAACATCTGTAGGGAGACCCTAGGATTCAAATGATTCCCCTCCAACAACCACAACCACTTTCCTTTGTGGTAGGTATGGCTCCAATTAGTGGAGTCTTTCTTCCAATTCCAATTGACTTCAGTTTTGCTCAAGTTGCTTGATGCCATACTCCATCAAATGCAACCTTGAACACCAAAGGCAATCACTCTCACCTTGTCTCTGAAATTCGGCTCTTTGTCCATGTTTGGACTAAGGCTGTAATGAGGTCAGGAGCCAAGTGGCCCTGGTGGAAACCAAACTGATTGTCAGTGACCAGGTTATTCATTTGCAAATGTTGCTTCATCGTACCATCAATGACCCCTTCCAGAACTTTACCGATGATCGAGAGTAGACTGATGGCATGGTAATTGAGCAGGTTGGATTTGTCCTGCTTTTTGTGCACAGGACATACCTGGGCAATTTTCCACACTTTAAGGTAAATGCAGTGTTTAGCTGGACTAGACCAGCTTAAATAGGGGCAGGACTGGCTCTGGAGCACATGTCTTCAGTGCTATTGCCAAAATGGTGTCAGGACCCATAGCCTTTGCAGTCTCCGGTAGCTCCAGTCATTGCATACAGTGAATGAAATGGTTGAAAATTGACATCTGTGATGGTAGGCCTCAAGCTGAGTATCAAGAACTTAACACTGCTGGCTGAAGATGACTGCAGATGCTTTATTCTTGTCTTTTGCAATGTGTGAGAACACCTACGCTCGGTTCGCACTAAGCAACCGCACCTCCCAGTCTCAAACCATTTCAACTCCCCCTCCCATTCCGCAGACGACATGTCCATCCTGGGCCTCCTGCAGTGCCACAACGATGTTACCCGAAGGTTGTAGGAACAGCAACTCATATTCCGCTTGGGAACCCTGCAGCCCAATGGTATCAATGTGGACTTCACAAGCTTCAAAATCTCCCCTCCCCCAACCGCATCCCAAAACCAGCCCAGCTCGTCCCCGCCTCCCTAACCTGTCCTCCCACCTATCCCCTCCTCCCACCTCAAGCCCCACCCCCAATCCCCTACCTACTAACCTCATCCCGCTCCCTTGACCTGTCCATCCTCCCTGGACTAACCTATCTCCTCCCTACCTCCCACCTACACTCACCTTTACTGGTTCCATCCCCGCTTCTATGACCTGTCTGTCTCCTCTCCACCTATCTTCTCCTCTATTCATCTTCTATCTGCCTCTCCCCTCTCTCTATTTATTTCAGATCCCCCTTCCCCTCCCCCATTTCTGAAGAAGAGTCTAGGCCGGAATCGTCAGCTTTCCTGCTCCTCTGATGCTGCTTGGCCTGCTGTGTTCATCCAGCTCTGCACCTTGTTATCTATGTGCTGAGCTTTCCCATGTTCGAGGATCAGGATATTAAAACAGCCTTTTGAATATCTCGACTGAGCCTGCTTCACCTACACTCGCGGGCAATGCAATTGCAGATTTGAACCATTTGCTGCAGAACAAAAGATTTTCCTCATGTCGTTATTGCTTCCTTTGCTCACTGCCTTAAGTTTGTGCTCTCTGGTCCTTGATCCTTCCACCACTGAGAACAGTTTCTCCTGATCTCTTCTATCCAGCCCTTCAAGTTTTTGAACAACTCAAGCCAATCTCCTCTTAATTTTCTGGTCTCCAAACTGTGTGACTGAATTCTAAAGCAGCTTCACACCCATCCCAAGGGCACAAGTCTCCGACAAAAATGTTGGTTAGCAATCAGTAGTGGGAACTCGGTGGTTTTGATTCTGACCTTCTCCCTAAACCAAGAAAGCTATTGCTACTTGCTGTTCTGCTATGCTATCCTGGCTGAAATTGTCTCACTCCATGAAGCCATGGGATCAAACTTGAAATCAGGATCAAGGAATGTGGTTCAGTATCAAACAACACCGGGCACTTATCCATTGTGTATGTAGTCTTTGGTTTGCTGGGCACTCATATAACCTGTTACAGGTTGGTAAATCACACCAGAAGTAGAAATGTAATTCATGTTGGTGGATATTAAACTTTCCAATGATCACTGCACAGTTTGCAGTTCATTTCTATAACTCACAATAAATACAATTTAGTAAATTGTCTCCTGTAATGTCATTCATGCTGAAATTTAATTATGCAAATTGGGCAGAAGTAATGATCATGAGGAATGCCAATGTAGAAAACTGGGCCAAGCAAAAACATTGCAGGGAGGAGATGGCAACAAGTAAATGGTTTAGCTCCTTACTGCTGTCACATCATGTAAACCATCAATTAAAAATCATGCTGCAGAACTGGAAACCTGGAACTGGTACAAGTTTTGAAATGAGCAGAAAATGCACAGTCAAAACTGAAATGATCAGGAAACAAGGAGCATTTAATCTTCCCATTAAGATCAATCATATATTACCAAGTTTACTCCTCTATATCAGCTCCAGATGTGCAACTATATTAGATCTGTGCAAAGGCAGGTTGTAAGAAATTACCCAATCATCATTTTGTTTAGCTAGATTACATGCTTGAGAAAGTCTCTGATATATGGGGAGTTGATATGAATGGTAATTTGATGAGATAAAATAGTTGGGTTAATTCAACAATGCTATATTGCTGATATGGATATGAGATAGCACTATAGAGGATAACAGAACAGGTTCTAAGTCCCTTTCATACAAGATGAGATACAGCATCATACCCAATGCTGCAAAAAGTCATATAAGTGTGACGTGGATACAGTAACAATGTGAATACAAAATTAGCTGGGGAATAGGAAACAGAGAATAGTGGTCAATGGCTGGAGGAAGCTTCGTAGTGGAAAGTTTGCAGTTGGTATTTGGATCCTTGCTTTTCCTGACATTTAGATCCTGGTGTGCAGGGGCTAATTTCAAAGTTTACAGATGATACAAAACTTGGAAGCATTGTAAACCGAGAGGTAGACCTTCAAAAGGATGTGGACAGGTTGGTAGAGCGGGCACACAGTGAAGCTCAATGCGAAGGACTGTGAGGTGATGAATTTTGGTAAGACTTTGTAAGGCAATATAAAATAGGGGGTACAATTGAAATGAGGTGCAGGAGCAGAGGGACTTGGATCCATATATACATAGGTCATTGAAGGTGGCAGGAAAAGCGGAGAGTGTGATATAAAATATACAGCATCCTTTGCTTTATTAATATGTGCATAGCGTACAGGGACAATGAGCTGATGCTGAACTTGTATAAAGCACTTATTGGACCTCAGCTGGAGTATTGTGTACAGCTCTGGGTGCCACATTGTATGAAGGATACAGCTCAATGATCAGTCATGATTATATTGAATGGCAGACTAGGCTCAAGGGGTCAAATAGGCTACTCTTGCTCCTGTCTTCTATGTTTCTGTGTAACGTACTGCAGAGAATGCTGAAGCAATTTACGCTAATGGCTCCAGGAAGGAGAAATTTCAGTTTTGGGGATATTTTGGACAGATTGGGACTATTTCCCTCTGAGAGAAGAAGGCTAAGAGGAGAATGGTAGATGTTTTAGAATCATAAGGGACTGGATAGAATCAATAGAGAGAAATTGTTTTCACTCATAAAAGGTTCAAGAGCGGGAGGTGGGGACACCTACAGGGAGATGATGTCAGTGACAGTCCTCATGCTCATTGGTGGGGTCACGATCCAGGAGGACTTTGGAAGAAGCACCTGAGAGTTGGCACTCAGCCTCTGTAAGGTAGAGTTTGATTTGCCAGATACATGGCACTGGCCTTGTCAGGAAATTTGACAACAAAATTAGTTTAAACTTGAGAGAATGGAATGCAACAAGTTCAGAAGGAGCCAGGTTAGAGGTGTGAGGGGAGCAGAGAAATTTAAGTAGCTGATGTCACATTTGCAGTTCTCAATGCAGAGATCAAAGTCAAAGGCAGGGGCCCAGGTGCAGAAGGACTGTTGAAAATGGTTGAAAGGCTCTGTGGAGTGCATAAAGGATTGCTGTCCAAAGAAATGGACATGGAGCTGAAACCAATAGAAGGAGAGGTTTAAGTCATGTCCAAAATTCATTGAAGTGGGGGGAAGAAGGGAAAATATGGGGAGTCCTTTGCCGAGGACTGATCATTTTGCATCAAAGAGCGGAAGGTCAGAGCGTATATCAAATATACAAAAAGAGGCTGGATTAGGAGAATGAGTGGAGCCAGAAGACAGAGGAGAGAAGAAGGAACTATTATTCAAGGTGAGGTAATGAGGTGTAGAACTGGATGAACACAGCAGGCCAAGCAGCATCAGAGGAGCAGAAAAGCTGACTTTTCGGGCCTAGACCCTTCTTCAGAAAATTTAAGGTGGTTTAGAATGGCTAGACATCATTCAACTGCAACAGACCAGAGCATGAAAAAGGATTTTTATTGTTCATGGTTTTCTGAAAGAATTAGTGTCAAACAATGGACCTCAATTTGTAAAGTTGGATTTCAGGAAGTTCAGGTCGGAGGCAGGAACCAGGAGTGAAGTTTCTCACTCCATCACCAGAGAAAGAATGGTCAAAATCTCAAGTCATTGATGCCTAAGAATCCAGACTGGCAATTAGCTCAACTCAGTTATAGAACAAAGCCATTGAATAAGGAATAATTGCCAAAGGATTCATGATGTTGGGAAGTTTAAAACAGGTGTACTGATTTTTAAGACATGACCTTGGATCAAATATAATCTCTCAACACTGTAAGGAGCTAAAACAACCTGAGGGAAGCTACAGCAAAAAAAATCAGCGGAGGCTGTACCATACTTCCTGAGTGTACTGTGACTTTAAGGGTCAACCAGGTAAGTGGAACGTTCAGTGGGAAAATAGGGGAGCGGGACGCTGAGAGAAGCAGCAAGTGAGAGAGCGGAGCTCGGTATGGGGGTGCCCTGTGTGTAACAGGGGGGTGGAGAGTCACCTGCCAAGGATGTATGCAAAGCTTGTCAGTGGGATATCAAGCAGAGCTGCCAACGACTTGGTAATCAGTGCACTGCACATGTGCAAATAGGTGGAGTTGACATAGGCCTCTGACTCCAGACACACATTGATCTACTCACCCGTCTCTGGCTACACTTCCATTGCACATACGAAGGGGGCAGTATTGAGTTCCCACCTTCCCTTGAGCTGATTGAGGCTTTTAAGATGCCAACTAATTGTTTCTTCCCACCCTGCTGTAAATTGTCGCATGGTAGACATAGGACAGAGCCTCAGGTTTGAAGTTTGGATCTGTGGAAAGTGAAGGGGTATCTGAAACCAGGACAGACAGGTGGCCTTCCTAGAATGCCCTCAACCCTTTGATCAGGCCCTTAGTGACTGACAATGAGGAAGTCCCCTCAGAGGCTACAAACAAGACAGAGATTCCCTCTTCGGTTTCCTGCCTGGTCAAATAGTTGCGTAGAGGTGAGGCCATCCTCAAGCCTTCCTGATCCTGACTAAGTTGGGGCAGATGGGCAAGGGTAGATTGATTGCCACCCAGATCATATTACTGCTCACTTTCCAAACTTGCCTCAGAGGAGAGCATTAGCCTTTGGGTGTTATTGGCAAGTCAAACTGACATTTATAAATTGTCATCTGAACTTTGTCAAATTAAAAGGACACATAGCTGTATAGCTACCACCTTATAAACAATAGCATTGATATTGTCTCTTTGCCTGGTTTCCTCAGTACATATATTTGATTTACACACCTTTACAAATTGACAGCACACCATAGCTTGACATTTGGAATGTGCTGAGTATATTGACTTTTCACTGTTTGAGTACAAATAAACTCAGTGTTATCTTCACTTTAGTTATATGTGCTACCTTCCACATTCTTTGCGATTCCATATCATTGGCATTTCTTCGCAGCTGCAGCATTAATCCTCTGCCTTGCTCCCCTCCCTTGGTCTCCTGATATAATTCATTTGGTTGAACAAAGTAAACTGAAAGTCCTTACATGAGTGAGCACTCATGGTACATTTTGTTTTTTAGTAACCTTTTGCCTCAATTTTCAGAGCCGGGAAGTGAAACACTTCAAAATTTTAGACATCACTGCCCTGAGGTCATAACGTTCCTTGTACTTTGTGTATAAGGTCAAACTGATGGCAGCACAATGACTTAACAAGCATGGGGCTGGATGAACACAGCAGGTCAAGCAGCATCATAGGAGCAGGAAAACTTGACGTTTCGGGCCTAAACCCTTCATCAGAAA
>JAHRHZ010000139.1:14117885-14144001 GCA_024137785.1 Ginglymostoma cirratum | reverse complement strand
AAAAAAGGGTTTCTGATGAAGGGTTTAGGCCCGAAACGTCAAGTTTTCCTGCTCCTATGATGCTGCTTGACCTGCTGTGTTCATCCAGCCCCATGCTTGTTATCTCGGATTCTCCAGCATCTGCAGTACCTTTTATCTCCGCAGCACAATGACTTAATGGTTGGCACTGCAGACTCACAGTGCCAAGGACCCAGGTTCAATTCCATCCTCAAGTGATTACCTGTGTGGAGTTTCCACATTCTCCCTGTGTGAGCATGGGTTTTTTCCAGGTGCTCTGGTTTCCTCCCACAGTCCAAAGATGTGTAGGTTAGGTGGATTGGTCAAGCTAAATTAGTCCGTAGTGTCCAGGGACATTCAGGCTAGGTGGGTTAGCCATGGGAAGTGCAGACTGTGGGATAGGGTACAATGCTCTTCTGAGAGTCAGTTCACTTTTGATGGGCTGAATGGCCTTTTTCTCCACTTTAGAGATTCTATATTCCCATAAGGAGTTCCGGTAGGGAATCCATGACAAATGAAATCAAGGTTAAATTAAAACCAACAATCTTATGTCCTTATCCCAGCCATTTCCAGGCGGCACACTTTAGGAATAATGCGATGGTATCAAAGAAGTTGCAGAAGAGTATCATGAGAACGGTTCCAGTCATGAGGAACTTCAGTGATATGGATATATTGGAGAAAGTGTGATAGAACAGTACTCGAAGAAAGTTGATTGTTGTATTCAAAACTGTGAGGAGTGTAGACAGACTAAATAGGAAGAAACTGTTCCCATTTGTGGAAGGATTGAGAACCAGTGGGCACAGAATTAAAGTAATTGACAAAAAAAACCAATGGTGACAAGAGGAAATATTGTTTTCAGTTGAGTTTTGTATTAAGTTGTTAGCACTGCCTGAGAATGTGGTGGCAGACATTCATCTTGTGAGGCAATAGAGCAATGATGAGCAATATTTCTGATGAAGGGTTTAGGCCCGAAACGTCAAGTTTTCCTGCTCCTATGATGCTGCTTGACCTGCTGTGTTCATCCAGCCCCATGCTTGTTATCTCAGATTCTCCAGCATCTGCAGTACCTTTTATCTCTGGAGCAATGATGGAGTCTTTTCACTTTAGCTCCATCCATGGTTGTGGATATTAGAGCTCAGTCATCTCAGTCTTAGGACACCTTCATCAATGGCCTTCCTTCCATCATAAGGTCAGAAGTGAGGATGTTCACTGATGATCGCACAACGTTCAGCACTATTCACAACTTCTCAGATACAGAAGCAGCCTGAGTCCATTTGTGGTGAGACCTGGACAACATTTATACTTGGGCTGATAAGTGACAAGTAACAAGTAACAATAACAAAGAAGTGCCAGGCAATGAACATCTCCAACAAGGGAGAATTTAACTATCTCTCCTTGACATTCAATCAGCATCACTAAATCCTCCACCATCAACATCCTAGGGATTTTTAGTGACCAGAAAAGTAACTGGATTAACCATATAAATACGGCGTCCAGAGGATAGGATCAGAAACTAGAAATGCTGCTGAAAGTAAACTCAGCCGGTGTCTCCGCAGTTCCTGTTTACTTATCTACAAAGCAGTGTCGTGGAATATTCTCCACTTTTCTGAATGGGTACAGCTCCAACAACATTCAAGATGCTTGGCACCAGCAAGTACTAAACAGTCAACATCCACCACCTCAACACTCACTCCCATCACCACCATCATCCATTTACAACAGTCCTGTGCCATATCACAATCCAACACAAAGAGATTTGGAGATACTTGTGTACAAAACACAGAAAGCTAGCACACAGCTATCACAGGTAATCACGAAGGCTAATGGAATGCTGGCCCTTATTTCAAGGGGATTGGAGTATAGGACCATAAAACCATCAGAAATGGGAACAGGTGTAGGCATTCAGCCCCTTGAGCCTGCTCCAACATTCCATAGGATCAAGGCTGACTCATTTACTCATGTACACTTTCCTGCCCTTTCCTCTACTGATAAGAATGTACCTTTCTCAGCCTTAAATATGCCCACCACACCTCTCTATGGCAAGTAGTTTTAAAGACGTACAACCCTCTGACAGAAGAAATTCCTTCAATTCCTTCAATAAAGGCACCCCTTTATTCTGATTCTATGCCCTCTGGATCTAGACTCTCCCATGAAGGGAAACATCCTCAAAGCACTTACCCAGCCAAATCCCTTAAGAATCTTATATGTTGCAATGAGATCACCTCTCATTCTTCTAAACTCCAATGAATGGAGGCCCAACCTGGTTAGCCTTTGCTCATCGTGCCATCTCTCCAAACCAGGGATCATCCTAGTGAAGGTTGTCTGAACTGCCTCCAATGAAATGATATCTTTTCTTAAGTAAAGGGACCACAACTGCTCTCAGTACTCCAGATGTGGTCTTGCCAGCACCTTGTACAGAAAGACTTCCCTGTGCTTATACTCCAAACCCTTTGAAATAAGGGCCAACATTCCATTAGTCTTCCTGATTCCCTTCTGAACCTGTACTAGCTATCTGTGTGCTAGTTTCCTCTTCCTATTCCAAATGGTCTTATGAACCACTGAAAAGATGCACTGCCTTTTGACAGCGCCTTCCAAACCTGCAGCATCTACCACCTAGAAGGACAAAGTCAGCAGATATGTGGGAACATTCCCTCTAGCCAGTACTCCTTCAAGCCACTCACCATCCTGGGTGAGGACTATATCACAGTTCCTTTACTGTCACTGAGTCAAAATTCTGGAACTTCTTTCTTACCAGCGCTGTGTATGTCCCTACACCCCAGTGAATTCAAGAAGACAGCTCACCAGCATCTTCTAGGGGGAAATTAGGGATGGCAAATAAATGCTAGTCTAGCCAATGACCACCAACATCCCATGAATGAATGAACAAAGAAACATCCTTAAGTCCTTTAAATGTCCAAAACTGTCAAACAAATACTAACATCAACGGAGGCAGATTTCAACCTTGTTGATAGATATTACAAATCAGTCAGTTGTAATAAACACTCAACTTTGCTTTCTCCCAGCAGTTGCAGAATTGCGTTCAGGCAGCAAGTGGAAGATGAACATTGCGCAGTCTCCACTGTAAATTATAGAAACAAAACCCCTTAAAGCCATTAAACTCTCACACAACAGTATTGGTTAACAACAGTAATCAACATTCTAAGCATATTTAAACTTTAAAGAAGTGAGCTGCATCATATCGTGTTAACAAGTTTTTTTTTGCAATCACCTTTCTTTATTGCCTTTGTTTCCTGGAGAGATTGCATTTTATTGTGAATTCTTTAGGAGATGGTCATTAATGATTTACTTAATCTCCTCAAAATAAATCTGCACAAGTCACCTACAACCTGAATTGATTGGCCTCTGTATGTAACAGACTGATTCGCCATGTTAACAGGAAAGCTGTCACTCTTGCTCAGGCAATGACACTTATCAGGCCGGTCAGATCAGCAGACTGACATGTTCCAGTATAAGCTTCACTGATTTCAGGCATTGTGTTACACTTTGGCCTCATACGCTCCTGTGACAGAAAATGAAATGAAAGAAACTTGGGCCAGGGTTTTCCTCTCCCAAGACATGATGGAGGAGGTGGCAAGAGAGGCAAAGAATTGAATGATTTTACACATGAAGATAGCTGTAGCCCCCAACTCACCACCTCATAAATTAAGGTCTGGGCTGGAAGACCAATGATCTACCTTCCTTCCAAACAAAGACCTTTAATTGATAATTAACAGCCACAAACGTGCCTGAACCCACTTACACTGCAATTACTTCAGCCGTAGGCAGGACTAGAAAGAGCTGGCCTACCTGGCTGGTAAACTAGTGCAGCCTGGCTATCAGTTTGTTTGCAGGAGTGGGGCGATGGGAGCTGGGTGTCCCTCTATCTGCATTAATTTGTGCAATGTAAAGGAATTGGATCTAGGGTGGGGGTTAGCCACCCCAATGTCTCCACTTCCACCCTACCTAGCTTTCCCAATTCCATCTGCTTTCTCCATGTTGGTTCAGGTGGGCATGTCCCACTTGGCCCCAAACATTGAGGGGACACTGGAACATGCCAGCCTTCCTTAATAATGTTGGAACTTGTAATTCTTTAATATTGTACCCAGTCAATACCTGTATCAACATTGAGTATGCAGTAGATTTTCTCTTCTGTACTCAGCAGTGGACCATTGTACAAACAGCATGATACTTAATCAAATCACCTGTATCAGTGATTGAACTGTGCAGGAGTTAACATGGAACATTTCATCTTTTCTGAGACTTTAGTTGTTCGAGAAAACATTATCTCTGAGTTAATTTAGTCAATATACCTAAGAGCTAAAGTAACAATCATCTTATGCTGTAATGGTCCTCACCCTCTCCATTCTGTAATGCAATTACATTATTCTAAAGATGGTGAAGTACAGAACAAAATTTTCCAACAGCTTAGATGCAGTTTGTTGTGTCACAAGCCCTTCTCAACTTAATGTATTCCACTAAAAGAAGGCCAACATAAAACATCTCAAAATATAAAATTCTGAAAATTTGGCCCTGACTAAAAGCATTTAAGTAAAAAAACTCACTTTAAATGTTGGTAATAAATGTTGTATTTATCGAGGTAGATTAGATTTGATTGATGGCATTGTCATTTTTTATATGGGATTAGGTTGCAGATTCCATAGAATTTTTAACCTATCATGTATATACTTTCCCTTAGCACCTTCCATCCCACTTTTAAACAGATAGTTGCTCTTCATACTTTTGCAGTAGCAGTAAACAAAGTGTGTACTGCCCTATTCAAAATAATTAAATGATCACCAGAAGTAATTATCACTTTAGCAATATCTGACCTATTTCTTCTCGTACATTTTTTGACCAATTGCCAGACATGTCTGTGACGTTTTCATGGCGTTCATCAAACAATAGGTGAGACACTTCTATTATTTCCATTTCAAAGCTAAAATCTAATCAATCTCACCCAGTGTGCAAGGTAAGACAGATTGGTATTGAATTACAGTAGACTCAACATTATTGCTTCAGCGGCCTTTGTTCCTGAACAATATTTTGGTTGCACTCTTTCTGTGACATTTAAATCTATTCCAAATCACATAAGGTACAAAAAACCAGCATCAAACTTGGCTGTTCAATACAGCTAGATTCTCTTGACAGATGACCCCAAATTTATGATTTTCAATTGATGAAGATTTGAATGATTTTATTATCAGGCACTGAAATACAGTGAAGAGCTTTTTTTATGAGCTGTATGGGCAGATCACAGCAAGCAAAGGATGTACAGATCAAAAAGACTTACAGGCATACAGGTTACATTGCAGGTTACATTTTTGGGGCTACAGTTCATCCAACAGTCTGATAATAGTCAGAAAGAAGCTGTTCGTGAACCTGCACGTGTATATGTGTTCAGGCTTTTGTATCTTCTGCCTGAAGGAAGAGGTTATTACCAGGATAGGGTTGGTCTTTGATAATGTTGGCTGCCTTTCTACGGCGGCAAGCCGTGTAAGTGGAGTCCATGGATGGAAGGTTGGTCTGGCCTGTGCACACTACCTTCTGTAGTTTCTTGGTCCTGGGCAGAGCAGTTGCCATACCAGGTTGTTATGCACCCGGACATTATGCTTTCAATGGTGCATCTGTAGAAGTTGGTGAGGAACCTTATGGACTTGCCAAATTTCCTGAGCCGCCTGAGGAAGAAGAGGCGTTGTTGTACCTTCTTGACCGTTGCATTTACGTGGAAAATCAGGACAGATCACCAGTTATCGTCACTCCGAGGAACTTGATGCTCTTCATTCGCAGTCCAATTGATGTAGATAGGAGCATGTTCTCTTCCTTTCTTTCTGAAGTCGATGGTCAGTTCTTTAGTTTTGCTGACGTTGAGAGACAGACTGTTTTCATTGCACCACGTCAACAAGCCCTCTATCTCCCTTCTGTATTTTGACTCGTTGTTGTTAGATCTCTGTCCCACTACGGTGGTGTCATCAGTGAACTTGTAGACGGTGTTCATTCAGAATTTGGCAACACAGTTATAGGGAAACATGGAGTGCAGTCATGGTTGAGGACACATTCTTGAGGCGCTCCAGTGTTGAGTGTTATTGTGGAGGAAATGCGGTTACCTATCCTCTCTGATTGCAGCCTATGGGTCAGAAAGCTGAGGATCCAATTGCAGAGGGCGGAGCCAGGACCAAGGTCATGCAGTTTTGAGATCAGTCTGGAGGGGATAATGGTGTTGAAGGTTGAGCTGCAGTTAATGAGCAGGAGTCTGACATGGGTGTCTTTGTTGTCCAAATACTCCAGGGATGAGTGCAAGGCTAAGGATATGGCAGCAGCTGTTATGTCGGTAGGCAAACTGGAGAGGATTGAAGCAGATTGGGAGACTGGAGTTGATGTGGGCCATGACCAGCCTCTTGAAGCACTTCATGATAATTGAGGTCAGAGTTATTGGGTGGTAATCATTAAGGCACACTGCATGTGTTTTCTTGGTTAGAGGGAAGTAAAGAAGAAGTAAATAATGCAAATCAGTTACATGGACTAGTCTTGGTACTTTTTACCTTTTATGCCAGAAATAGATTGCTAAGTGTAAGAAATGTGGCATAATTTATAACAATAGAGAAGAAGAATTGAATTATTTGTTCAGGACCTAATAGCCTCCTTTGCACATTTGTAATAGAGACAGAGCTAGAGAATATACTGGTAATATTATCTAAAATTCCTAAGATTCCTAAAGTCACAGGAGATTAGAAGTTAGCAGATGTATTACCAGTAGTAAAGAAAGGAGGAAACGGAGAAAGCAGGGGAGAACAGACTAGTTAGCCTGTCATCAGTCATCAGCAAATTCCTGGACTTGATTAAGAATCATAAAATCTATCTACAAATAATGAAGTCAGGTAAATGTATGAAATGTCATGTTGAGTCCTGAAAGAGAATGTAAATATAGGACCCAACCTAATGATTTTCTTTCTTGTTTTCATCATCCATGATTTTATAACTGACCAGAAATGGAATTATCTGCACAATAATAGTGGGTTTAATGGACATCGCCGTTATCAATGTGTAAATTATATAGCGATTCATGGTAAGAGCTGAGATATTCCATGAATTGGGAGTCATCTCAAATTGCTGGATAATTTATGTCTGGGTTTGCATTCATCAATTCCAATGTGAACATTGCGCCCCTTTCAGAGATTTACCAACTTCACATGTTGTAGTTTCCAAGATAACAGACATCAATAGAGAAAAGGGACAGGTTGCACTTGAACCACAGGGGGTCCAATATCCTCACGGGGAGATTTCTGTGGTACCAGGGAGGGTTTAAACTAGTTTGGCGTAGGGTAGGACTCTAAATAAGAGGGGGGCCGTCGAGAAGTCAGGAGAAGATACATTAGCCATCGAGAGACTGTTTACTATTCAGGATAGCCAGGAGCACAGTAAAGGGAGGGAAAAGACTTCTGGTCTGAAGTGTATTTATTTCAATGAGGCCTCACTGGTAAGGTAGATGAGTTCAGAGCTCGGATTGGCTCTGAGGATTGGGATATTATAGCCATAACAGAAACTTGGCTGAGAGAAGGGCAGGACTGGCAGCTCAATATTCCAGGATACAGAAGCTACAGGCATGACAGAAGTACAAGTAAGCAAGGAGGGGGAGTTACCTTTTGATAAGGGAGGACATTACAACAGTGCTTAGAGAGGATATTCTTAAGGGGTCATCAAATGAGGCCATATGGTTAGAACTTAGAAACAAGAAGGGGATGGTCACTCTGTTAGGGCTGTATTATAGACCCCCAAATAGCCAGCAGGTACTAGAGGAGCAGATGTTTAGAGAAATTACAGATACTTGTAGGAATAATAGAGTAGTGTTGGTTGGAGAGTTAATTTCCCCTGTATTGACTGGACCACCCAGAGTGTAAAAGGCCCAGACAGGGTGGAATTTGTCAAATATGTCCAAGAAAGTTTCCTAAATCAATATGTAGAGGGCCCTACTCGGCAGGGTGTAACACTGGACCTCCTCTTAGGAAACGAGGTCAGGCAAGTTACTGTAATGTCAGTCAGAGAGCACTTTGGGTCCAATGACTATAACTCTCTTAGTTTTGACATAGCTACAGAAAAAGATAGGACAGGTCCACAGGTTCAGGTGCTGAACTGCACCAGGGCCAACTGGACCATTAGGCAGGATCTAGCTGCGGTCGATTGGGTGGGTCTGTTTGAAGGGAAAGGAACAACTGGCAAATGGAAAGCTTTAAAAAATGTGATGTCAAGAGTCCAGGGACAGTTTGTCGCAGTTGGGGTGAAGGGAGAAGCTGGCAAGTTTGGGGATCCCTGGATGATGAGGGATATTGAGGCTCTGGTCAGGAAAAAGAAGAAGGCATACATTGGGTTTAAGCTATTGGGCTCAAGTGAATCCTTAGATGACTATAAAAAGTGTAGGAGCACACTTAAGAGGAAATCAGAAGAGCAAAAAGACAGTATGAAATGGATCTGGCAGATAAGGTTAAAGATAATCCCAAAGGTTCTATAGCTATATTAAGTGTAAAAGGGTGGTGAGGGAGAGAATAGGTCCCCTTAAAGATCAGCATGGCCATCTATGTGTGGAGGCACAGGAGATGGGGGAGATTTTTAATGAATATTTCTCCTCAGTGTTTATTGAGGAAAGAATCATGGACGCTAAGGAAATAAGGGAAACAAGTGGGAATGTTTTAGGCCGCATACATATTACCAGAAAGGTAGTGTCTGCAGCCTTAAAGCACATTAAGGTGGATAAATCCCATGGGCCTGATCAAGTCCATCCTTGCACATTGTGGGAGGCTAGGGAAGAAATCGCAGAGGCCCTTGCAGAGATTTTTGTCTCATCTTTAGCTACTGGTGAAGTTCCAGAAGACTGGAAGATAGCTAATGGTGTTCCATTGTTTAAGGAAGGTAACAAAGACAAGCCAGGGAACTACAGGCCAGTGAGCCTGACATCAGTGGTAGGCAAGTTATTGGAGAAGAAACTGAGGGATAGGATCAACCAATATTTGGATAGTCAAGATCTGATCAGGGACAGTCAGCATGGATTTGTGCATGGGTAGTCATGTCTGTCAAATCTTTTAGATTTTTTTCAAAGTGGTAATCAAGAGGATGGATGAGGGAAGGGCAGTGGATGTTGTCTATATGGCCTTTAGTAAGGCCTTTGACAAGATCCCCCATGACAGGCTAGTCACGAAGGTTAGGTTGCATGGGATCCAGAGAGAGCTAGCTAATTGAATTCATAATTGGCTCGATGGCAGAAAGCTGAGGGTGATGGTTAAAGGTTTTTTCTCGGACTGGACTAGTGGTGTGCCAAAGGGTAGGTGCTGGGACCTTTGTTATTTGTTATTTACATAAATGATCTGGATGTGAATGTACAAGGCATGATTCCTAAATTTGCAGATGATACAAAATTAGGAGCTATTGTTAATAACGAAGATCATTTTCAATAATTACAGAGGGATCTTGATCTGATGGGGAAATGGGCTGAGGATTGAAAATGCAGTTCAATACAGATAAGTGTGAGGTGTTGCACTTTTGAAAGTCAAACTAAGAAAGGACTTTTACAGTAAATGTTAAGGTCCTGAGGAGTGTTGTGAAACAGAGGGACCTAGGAGTACAAGTACATTGTTTGTTGAAAGCAGCATCACAGGTAGACAGTGTGGTGAAGAAGGTATTTAGTATGCTGGCCTTCATTGGTCGAGACATTCAGTATAGGAGTTAGAACATTGTGTTACAGTTGTATAAGTCATCAGTGAGGCCACACTTGGAATATTGTGTACAGTTTTGGTCACTCTGTTATAGGAAAGACATAGTCAAACTGGAAGTTGTGCAAAGAAATTTATGAGGATGTTGCCAGGACTAGTAGGCCTGAGTTACAGGGAGAGGTTGGACAGGATAGACTTTATTCCTTGGAATGTGGGGGAATGAGGGGTGACCTTATTGAGGTGTATGAAGGGCATGGATAAAATGAACACATATAGTTTTTTTTCCCCAGGGATGGGGAATTGACAACTGGAGGGCATTGGTGAGAGGGAATAGATTTAAGAAAGACCTGAGGGGCAACTTCTTCATACAGAGAGTGTTGTGTATATGGAATGGACTGCCAGAAAAAGTGGTTGAGGCTGGTACAATAGCAAAATTTAAAAAGAACGTTTGGATAGGTACATGGATGGAAAGGGTTTAGAGGGATACAGAACGAGTGCAGTCAACTGAAACTAGCTGAGTGGGCACCATGGTCAGCATGGACCAGTTTGGGCTGAATTGCCTGTTTCTATGCTGTTTTACTCTATGACTCTAAACACAGAGTTCCCTTGACAGTTTGACAATTTGACAATGATTTTGTTCCAATTCATTTCAGAATCAATGTCCTGAAAAACGAACAAGTTTTCTGCCCAACAAGTCACGGTTGGTCAATCATCCTCAAACACAGATGCTTGGCACCTACTGTCACCATATGTGGAAATGGCTTCTCGTTCAATTGATGTCTTCCTAATGGCACTGCTGATAGTTAGTCGTCACAGGGATCCTTGAAACAATTGTATCTGCTCCCAGTATGGATCAAAGCCATACAATCCAATGGAAATGCCAGGAAACAGTATTGGGACTTGTTTACATAGTTCTCAGACAATATTTGTGCCGTTGTAATGTTTAAATTACTTATGTGTTTTTGGGACATTGACTTACAGGATGCTCAACAATAATGTTATCTTCAATATACAGCAATGTGAAAACTCCAAGTCTATGATGAAACTAAGCTATAATGAAGATCATAACCTGCATGTCACCAGTGAGTCATTTGTAAAATGCGTGATTTCAAAATTATTCACTTGGAGGACACAATTCTTTAATTGCTTTGTAGCTATGAATTGTGGCAATCAGTTGACACTGTTTTATCATTTCAAGAAAACAGCAAACACTAAACAGTAGAAATGTACAAGCAGTGCTGCCAATATCTATAAACAGAAAAACCTTGCTCTCAGCAAGGGTTTCTACAGGAAATATCACCTGACTCATGTTTTCTCGACATGACCTGTTATGTCTCAAACATTTTCAGTGTCTGCAATGCCTTGCTTTCTGATCAAAATAAATGATTGAATTTGTACTGTTAGGCCGCAGAGGTCTGGCAACATCCAGGTATGAAAGAATGATGTCCTTTCTAATCTACAAGCCACCCTTGCTGTGTATTTGCAGCATTCTTCCTGTTTGCAGTCACGCTTTGTAGTCCACATTTTCACATCAATGCTACGTCCGTTTGTGCCACAAGCACTGGACAAAATATCGCTCTGAAATCACTGACAGTTTGGAGAAGTTTAGGAATTATCACAGGATTATGTTACCAGCAAAGTGCTGAAGTTTTTCACATTGATCACTGTGCATTTCCCTATCAGCTGAACACAAGTCAAGTCCAAGTTTGCTGCTTGCAAACAATGTAAACATTCTTTAAAAAATCTTCATAAAGCTTTCAGTCCCTTAAAATTTGGACTTCAGGTATTTTTCCAATGATTCTTGTTGACAATAGGCGGAAGTAATGCAAAAGAAAAGTTCAATGGGTCTCATTTTATTGTTATATGTATAAGTTCAATAAAAGTCCTTTTTGAACAAAAACTTTTGACTCAGGCTGCTGTACTGTATTGACATTGCATTGTGCGTTTTGTCCACTTGACACGACCGTTCATAAAGTACCAGCCAAGGCAGCTTATTGGGAAGGTCTCCTCTACATCGGGGAAACCAAGCGGAGGCTTGGGGACCACTTTGCAGAGCACCTACACTTGGTTCACAATAAACAACTGCACCTCCCAGTCACAAACCATTTCAACTGCCCCTCCCATTCCTCAGACGACATGTCCATCCTGGGCCTCCTGCAGTGCCACAACGATGCCACCTGAAGGTTGCAGGAACAGCACCTCATATTCCGCTTGGGAACCCTGCAGCCCAATGGTATCAATGTGGACGTCACAAGCTTCAAAATCTCCCTTCCCCCTACCGCATCCCAAAACCAGCCCAGCTCATCCCCGCCCCTTTGACCTGTCCGTCCTCCCTGGACTGACCTATCTCCTCCCTAACCCCTCACCTACACTCACCTTTACTGGCTCCATCCCCGCATCTTTGACCTGTCTGCCTCCTCTCCACCTATCCTCTCCTCTATCCATCCTCTATCCGCCTTCCCCTCGCTCCCTATTTATTTCAGAACCCCCTTCCCCTCCCCCATTTCTGAAGAAGGGTCGAGGCCCGAAATGTCAGCCTTCCTACTCCTCTGATGCTGCTTGGCCTGCTGTGTTCATCCAGCTCTACACTTTGTTATCTCAGATTCTCCAGCATCTGCAGGTCCTACTATCTCTCTAACAAAGGATCTGTGTTTAGCATACCATATAGTTTCAATTCTAAATATTTCCGGCTAAACACATGACAGTTTCAGTCTCAAGTACTACGCAACAGAAGCCAGCATTTTCACCAGCAGCAATCATATACCTTTTATTTATCTTCATTTTCCCACAGTTCACCAGTGGCAGTAGTATCACTGAACAGTACTTCAGCAAATGATTTTATATCTAACTTTGCAGACTTCTCAGATTCTATTGCTCAAGCAGTTCTGCTCCTGTTTGCCAATAATCCATATGATATCTATACTGAAGTTTTGATCATTTCCAACAAAGCTACCACATAGAGCTTAAAGGAGAGCCAGACAGAGCAGACCTCCTGCTCCTATGATGCTGCTTGACCTGCTGTGTTCATCCAGCCCCATGCTTGTTCTCTCCCACCTCAGTACATGGTTTTAATGATACAACACTTACACCCAGAACACATGATAGTAAGAGAGAAACTGAAATGAAGACTCATACAGCAAAATAATATAGACCACAACACAGAACACAGTGCTGTGATCCTTCTCTGATGGCTTTGTATTATGGCATAATTTTGATTTTGTTGTCACAGTAAATGGGTGAATATGAATTGTTGGCCTGTATTAAATCACTTCCAATTCTTCTTTCTGCTGAAGTCAATGGAGGGAGATGGTGCATAAGGCAAGTGCATAACGACAAAGTCATTGGATCAGTAAACCAGAGCCTCAAGGCTAATGTTCTAGGGACATGGGTTCAAGACCCATCATGGCAGGCAGTGAAATTGGAATTAAAAGACAAGTTTGGAGAAAAAAGCAAATCTAATGGGTGCCATGCAATCACTATTGATTGCTTTAAAAACCCATCTCATTCACTAATGTTCTTTAGGGAAGGAAATCTACCATCCTTACCTGGTCTGTCAAATCCCAGACCCACAGAAATGTGGTTGACTCTTAATTGACACCTAGGCAATTAGAGTTAGGCAATAAATGTTGGCCTGACCAATGATGCCCAAACCTCATGGACAAATCAATTAAAAATGGAAATTCAAAATGGACAGTTTGAAGTGCTATTACATAACATCAAAGCTATCCCCAACATATTTTACCTTTGAAATACAGTGATCATTAAGTCGCCATTCTTTCAAAAAGGCAAGGTTGAGAAGTGACCTAAAAGAGTTCTTTAGAATTAGGTAAGATCTTCATTCAACAGCCATAAACAGAATGTTTCCAGTTGTTGGAATAAGGAAGCCTGTAGGTTAATAAAGAGCGAAGGCAATTCAGAACGAACCATTTAGGCTGATAGTGAAGGGAATGTGCTACCACAGGGAGTGGTTGAAGTGAATAGTCAAGATGCAGTGAAGGGAAAGCTGGATGAACACGTGAGGGTGAAGAGACTATGATGTGACTGGTTGAGCTTGGTGAGTAAACTTGAGAGAAGGCTCAGGTGAAACATAAATATTAGCATGGGATTGTTAGACTAAGAGGACAGTTTCTCTGCTGAATAGTTAATGTTATTCGATGTAAATATTTGCACATATCAAATTTGGAATCAGAGCAGCATGACATGACATACATATTTTTCTGAATTTAGTATTATCTTTGTGTTATGTAAAGGAAAATTTATTTGAATTTGAAATTTATTTGAAGGCTTCATAAGGATATTAAAATGCTTTGAATCCTGACATTCAATGAGCAAACTTTTATTTCCATGACAAGAGAATGGGGAAGATTTTTGATATTAAGAGATGTTTGAGTATATAAGAACCATGGCTGTTTCTATCAATTGTCAATTATCAAACTTGTGTGCATTTAGACCTTTAAAATAAGACATATTTATGGATTTCTCACACCCAGCTGAACTGTGGCAAGCTCCATTTGATTTGTGTTAGCATCAATTGAGACAAAGAGTTGGAATGGGTTCAGGCAGAGAATTTAAGAAAGCAGAATTCAAGAGGCTGAATGTCCTGACGATAATGATGGAGACAGTGAAGTGCAAAGCCTTAAATATAGGGAGAGGGTGGGAAAATGTGTAGCTCGGTATCAGGGATGATGAGCAAGTGATGAAGAATACATGCAGCACAGTTTTAGATAAATTGTAATTTAAGGATAAGGACTAGAAGAAGCAGGTAATCATAGGATAGACATGCAGAAGCAATAAAGATATGAATGAGTGTTTAGTGGCTATGACAACATCATGGGCCAGCAATGTTGCCAGGCTGATGTCTATTGGAATGATTATGGATATGAAACTGAGCTCACAAATGAACAGGTCACTAAGTATTGGAAATGAAATGGTTCAGGCTCAGTCTGAGAGCACAAGGAGCAACTCAGACTTACCCCAGTTAAGATGCCCCATCTGACAAACAGCATTCTAAATAACTACAATAATATAAAAGCAGTCCTTCCCTTCAAGCAATAACCATTAGATTTTTGTATCAAGTTGCAGCCGGCTCCTGCGTAAAATTTTGCTTGTGTAAAGAAATTGGATCATATGCCCTTCAACTCCTATCCATCAGGCAATCAGATCATTGCCAATCTTTCCTATTTAATGAAATCACTTCTCACTTTTCTAAATTTCATAAAATATAAATCCTTAAATAAAATGTGGGGCTAATCGAATAGCTGCACCTTTTGGATTTTTAGACATGATTCTTTGAGATTATTTTTATGAAATTTTAGATAAGATCCTTCTACCAATCTCATCTATTCGTCAGCTGGTTTACTGAAGGAAAGGAAACACCTTTACTCATTTCTGCTGGCTGAAGAAATCCTCCCTTGGAAGAATTTGACTCTTCTGCCACGTATTTTAAACCGTGGAAATTACCATCAATATTTGACTTTCAGATCGACACCAGGTTTATATTTAGAAAGAAGCAACTAAAGAAGCAACATGAACATTGAAAAAGCCTTGTCAATTACATGCAAGTGCAATGGGAAAGTTGTTTCTCGCTTCAGGTTCTGTTAATTTGTCTTATGTAGCACCACAGTAAGGTTTTTATATTTTTATATAAGTTCATTTAGCTCATAATACAAAGCAACCAGCTTGCTTTCTAAAAGCCTGTGGTACAATTTGTATAAACCAAAAGAACTGCGGATGCTATAAATCAGGAACAAAAACAAAGTTGCTGGAAAAGCTCAGCAGGTCTGGCAGCATCTGTGGAGGAGAAAACAACGTTAACGTTTCGGGGCCGGTTCTGAGGAAGGGTCATCGGACCCAAAACGTTAACTCTGTTTTTCACAGATGCTGCCAGACCTGCTGAGCTTTTCCAGCAACTTTGTTTTTGTACAGTTTGTAAACCCTCATATCAAAGGATTTGAGTTCATGATAATTTGTTTTTCAGAATAAGTACTTTCCATAATGTATTTCAACGAAAGTTCAACTCGCTGGATTTGGGGCAGCACAATGGCTCAGTGGCTAGCACTGCTACGTCACAGCCCCAGCGACCCAGGTTCAATCTTAGTCTTCAAGGACTGTGTGGAGTTTGCACATTCTCCCTGGGTCTGTATGGGTTTCCTCCCATGTCCAAGAATGTGCAGGTTACGTGGATTGTCTGTGCTAAATTGCCCATAGTGTCCAGGGATTTACAGGTTAGGTGGATTAGCCATTGGAAATGCAGGGTTACAGGGATAGGATAGGGGTGTGAGTCTGTGTGGGATGCTCTTTGGAGGGTTGGTGTGCCCTTGTTGGGTTGAATGGCCTGTTTCCACACTGTATGGATTCTATTCTATTTCATTGTACAGGCTGTGATGAGAACAATGTTTGAGAAAGGTAGAAACATGGAAATCAGGAGGAGGAGTAGACTATCCAATGCTTGGAACCTGCTCCCCCATTTCATTTGATCATGGCTAATCATCCAGTTCAGGACTGTGTTCTGAGTTCCTCCCTTTACCCTTTGATTCTTTTTGGCCTAAGAATTATATCTGAGTCTTTCTTGATGGGTTTTGCTGCATTGCTGGCCATGGTCAAATATTGTGTAAATGTACAGGGTTTAATCAGTAATCTTATGGTACATGAGCCATTGTACGAATGATCCATGGGGAACAGTGATCGTAGTAGGTAGAATTTAATGCTTCCCCCTTGATGGACTTGCTGGTGGAGCATGGGATGTATTTAATTGGATGGGAATATGAAGGAAATCATGCCTGGGCAATTTATGCTTAATGACAGCAACTTCCAGTGGAACATCCTGTGGCATACCCTGTGTCGCATTGTTTGGCACCTTCTAAAAGTAGGTACTTTTCTGAAAATTATGAACTTGCTTCTGGAAAACATGGATACATCAGCTCAGTAAGGTGCTGATAACAAAGCTTTATAGATACACACTGCAAGTTATTGAATCTCACAATGATAAACTAAGGATGCTCCTGAATCACTTGTCAACTGTATCCAGGAAACAGTGTCCTAACCTTAAGAGGGAACTTTGTAACAAGCAAACCACAACGATCTGTATTCCTTAGCTTCCTGCTAAGTTGAAAGATGTGGATCAGCATGTGGGCTCATGTATTTCCTGCTTGTTCGGCATTTTTTAATGGAGAAAATATTGAAATCACACCTGAGACCTTTAGATTCGTTAGATTCACCCCAACAGCTCTTTCAGAAAAGGCACTGCTGCTTTGCTGATCATGTGATACTTCTCCCCTTAATTAATAAACAGAAAAGAAGACCTTTCTTTAAAACAAAAGTTACAACAGAGGATGTGTTTGCTGCAGAGACGGTACAAATAAGTTTACAAGGACATTGACAGGAGCAACTTTAGCTATGAGGAGAATTTTGACATGAAGGAGTTGTTTTCTTTGGAACAAAGAAGGCTGAAGAGAAATTTAACTGATGTTTGTAAGGTGACTATGTAGGGTCCGTAGGGAGATTCTATTTCTCATGGCAGAGAGGTCAATAATTGGGACATAGTTTTTGAACAATTGGTAAGTAAGAAAGTTTCAGTAGGAGTACAGAAGACTTTATTTTCACTCAGAGGGTAGCAGGGGTCTGGAATTCACTGCCTGCAAAGGTGGTAGAGACTAAGCCCTCATAACATTTTACAATTACTAGGATATGCTCTTTGAAGTAGTGTAAACCCTGAAACCATGGAGCACGAGCTAGAAACAGGGGTTAGGCTAAATAAAAGGTAGGTCATGCAGTCTCCTTTTGTGGTCTATGTTTCCTTCGTTCTATGAGAAGATACGATGCAGTGAAAGCCAGCTAACTACACACAACAAATAGAAAGCAATTGACCCGGTAACACTGGGGACATTTATGCTGTTACTCGAAAGCAATTCAGACTGTTTAACAGAGCCTGCTTGTTTTTGGGAGCACATTTAAAAAGGCAGATTTTTCAATTTGTTTTAAAAGTTGGCAGTTTCATAGCGATGAGCAGAGCTGAGCTTGTCACTGTGATTGCTCGGGTCCATAATGCTTTTAACACTGAGCTCAGGAGGGCAACACATGCCAGCTGTCTGATGTCAGTGGCAGATCCAACAAACAGATCCGTGACCATATGCATAGAGGAGATGTGAACTGGCTGCTCAACTTCTTAATTTGTCTCTGCCAAAGCAACCTGATTGGAGACAGAGGGTGAGTGCAGTTGGCAAAGGCTGTACATGGAGAGATAGGAAATCACATTGAACAACGCAATCAAAGTAGCACAGTGTGGATCCGAAGGAACACAGCAGGCCAGGCAGCATCAGGTGAGCAGGAAGGCTAACATTTCAGGTCAAGACTCTTCTTCAGAAATGGGGGAGGGGAAGAGGGCTCCGAAATAAATAGAGAGGGGGGTTGGGCTGGGGAAGGTAGGTGGGATGGTGATAGGTGAGTGCAGGTAGGCAGTGATGGGGATTGGTCAGTGAGGTGGGAGGAGTGGGTAGGTGGGAGAGGAGATGGACAGGTCAAGGAGGCTGGGATGAGAGGGAGGGTTGGTCTTGGGATGAGGCTGGGTTGGGGAGATTTTGAAGCTAGTAAAGTCCACATTGAGACAATTGGGTTGTAGGCTCCCAAGGCGGAATATGAGGTGCTGCTCCTCCAGTTTCCGGGTGGCATCATTGTGACACTGGAGGAGGCCCAGGATGGACACATCGTCCAGGGAGTGGGAGTGGGGAATTGAAGTGGTTCACGACTGGGAGGTGTTGTCGTTTGTCGCGAACTGAGCGTAGGTGCTTCATAAAGCGGTCTCCGAGCCTCCGATTAGTCTCACCGATGTAGAGGAGGCCACATCAGGCACAGCAGATATAATAGATCACATTAGCAGATGTGCAGGAAAACATCTGTTTAATGTGGAAGGTTTTCTTGGGGCCTGGGGTGGAGGTGAGGGGTGTGGTGTAGGGACAGGTGTAGCACTTACTGCGGTTGCATGGAAAGGTGCCGGGGGTGGTGGGGCTAGTGGAGAGTGTGGAGCGGGCAAGGGACTCACAGAGAGTGAGCTCCCTACAGAAGGCAGATAGGGTCCTTGGTAGTGGGGTTAGATTACAGGTGGCGGAAGTGGCGGAGAATGATGCGTTGAATCCGGAGGTTAATGGGGTGATACGTGAGGACAAGGGGAATTCTGTCTTTGTTTTTGTTGTGGGGAGGGGATGTGAGGGCAGAGAAGCGGGAAATGCAAGAGATGACAGTTGAGGGTATTTTCGACCGCTGAAGGGAGGAAGTTGCAGTCCTTGAAATACGAGGACATCTGGGATGTTTGGGAGTTGAACACCCCATCTTGGGAGCAGACACGGCAGAGGTGGAAGATTTGGGAGTAGGGGATCATATTCTTGCAGGAAGGTGGGTGAGAGGAGGTGTAGTCTTGGTACCTGTGGGAGTCTGTGGGCTTGAAATAGATGTCAGTTTTTCTGATTCTGGCAGATGAGAATGCTTTGGAGAGGAGGCAGGTGCTCTAGATGGACATACGCAGCTGGTGCATGGGAATACCACAACCTCCACATTCCATCCCATAAGCGAAACGTCATCCTGACTTGCAAATATATGACCATTCCTTCAGTGTCATTGGGTCAAGATCCTGGAATTCCTTCCCTAACAGCGCTGCATGGGTGTCCAAATACCCCAACGATTGCAGCAATTCAAGAAGCCTGCTCACCTCCAGCACAATTAGGGATGGACAATCAACACTGTCCCAGCCAAAAATACCCACATAACATGAGTGATTGATTAAAAAAAATTAGGAACTGATTATTTTGCACAGAGAGTCTTCCTTCCTCTCAGTCACCCCAAAAAAGTTCTCTAAAATCTTCCTTCCTCCCCTCATCATCTATCTAACTCTAAATATAACAGAGAATCTGGGGTTTGCTTAACAGCAATAATCAATAATGTCAATGTAATGCTGTTGGTAATTGCTTTAAAACGTCTATCCCTAGTGTAAAATATCCACCTCACAGCGCTAATTTCAAATGGTAAATGCAGGCATTCCTCTGCATGTCATGTGCATCAGATTTGCAAAAGTATGACCACAGACTTCTTCTGGTTTGTCCACTTGTTAGAGTCATAACCCCATTCTCAAAGAACCAGGTGAGAATTTCATTGGATATAACAGCCAGAGAAAATCGTCATCCACAGGTTTGTAAACACTCCACGTCCATTATTGGTAAGGACAGTAGTACTGTCTATACTCCTGTAAAAGGCAAGTTTTTAAGGCTAAATTTTTAATCAAACACATGAAATTCACTAAATAAAAACCGAAGGAACTGCAGATGCTGTAAATCAGAAACAAAAACAGAAGTTGCTGGAAAAGCTCAGCAAGTCTGGCAGCATCTGTGAAAAAAAATCAGAGTAAATGCCTCAGGTCTGGTGACCCTTCCTTAGAACTGATGGTAGCTGGGAAAACATCTGTTTATATGCAGAAAAAAAAAGGTGGGGAGTGCAAATGGGGAAAGGAGTAAACAATAGGATAGAGCCCGAAGGAAGAGAAGAGCAGTTGGACAGACAAAGGAGTTGATAACGATCTGGCTAGGAGGGTGAATAGTTGTTAATGGGGACTGTTAGTGACTAACAATAGGTAGTGTGTAATGGCAGATTATGCGGTAACAAGGCCTGGTGTATGTGGGGTCGGGGTCTGAGACATGGGAGAGTTTAGGCCCTAAAATTATCGAACTCGATATTGAGACCGGAGGGCTGCAGGGTCCACAGGCGGAAAATGAGGTGTTGTTCTTCCATAGATAACAAGGTGTAGAGCTGGATGAACACAGCAAGCCAAGCAGCATCAGAGGAGCAGGAAGGCTGACGTTTCGGGCCTAGACCCTTCTTCAGAAATCTTCCAGCTTGCATTGAGCTTCGCTGGAACACTGCATCAAGCCAGAGACAGAGATGTTGGCCAGGGAACAGGGTGGTGCGTTAAAGTGGCAGGCAACTGGAAGCTTTACGGTCTTTTTTGCGTGCAGAGTGTAGAATGTACATGAAATTCATTCTCTCCCATCACACGCTGGTGCAGTGTTTCTGGATCAGAGAATGTTTGCCTCAACCCCATCCCCAAAAATAATGCAATAAGAGTGAAAAGGGATGGCAAGGTGGATCAAAAACAGAAGTTTCTAGAAAAGCTGAGCAGGTCTGGCAGCATGAAAAATCAGAGTTAATGTTTCGGGTCTGGTGACCCTTTCTTAGAATGGTGGCTCAGTGGTTAGCACCGCTGCATCACAGTGGCAGGGACCCTGGTTTGATTCTACCCTTGGATGGAATTGGGTGTGAAGTTTGCACATTCTCCCTGTGTCAGCGTGAGTTTCCTCCCAAAGTCCAAAGATGTGTAGATTAGGTGGATTGGCCATGGGAAATGCAGTGTTTGGGTAGGTGGTGTGTTTGGGTGGGATGGCCTTCAGAGGGTTGGTGTGACTGGATGGGCCTGATGGCCTTCCACAGTGTAGGGATTCTATGACAAGTAGTTGAACAACTGCCTTCAATAGTATGCAAATCCATCATTCTAGCAAGTTCCTTTGCACCAAATTAAGTCGGATTTTGGCAATGAGGGGTGGTAAGAAGAAGAAAGTTTGGGTCTTTTGGCTTAAACATTGGGGGTTGACTTTTACACAATGTTTAGCCAAAAACATTCAAACCTCCTTGTAGAAGTAGTCAACCTTTCCATGAGTGTATGCGGTAATTCATTTTGAACAATGTGGCTTCATGATTCAATATGTCATAAATAAGCTCTGTCATTAAACAGTGTATCTTTGTTTCTTTTATTCTTTCACCATCAATCAATGATAGAGATTTAGAAGGCCAATTAAGTGAAGATAATTTTTAATAGTTCTATAAAATGTACACTCATTCACCAAAGTACCAGAAGAACATTGTATTTTTTCTTTTAGGCGACAACAAAATAAATATTGTCATTCTTCCTCGCATTAGTCAGCCAAGACCCAGATTAAATCATAACTTTCCTTTGTGACTATTTTGAAAGGAACAATATTTTCAAGTTATACGAAACTTGGATTGAATAAAAGAATGATGGACTAATGTGATCAAAATTGCCTGCAAAAAGTACAAAGAATTCATTTCGGCTGCTTCTGACAATTTTTTTGGCTAAGTTTCAGATGGATGTCTTGGAATTGAGCAGTATCCCTTTCACTGGCACCATTTTTAAAATGCTAATACACATCTGGACAAGCACCGTGTGTCTATAGCTGCCCTGCACAGATCCTGACATTTACCCCACACATCGCAGAGATGGCAAAGTTGGCACCTCACTTTAAAGGCAGGGACCTGGGTGGGACATCCTCTTCACCCAGGACCAGTAGGGGAGGCCATGGCACCAGACCATGCCAGCTTAGCCCAAAGTTGACGGCCTGGTCTGTACTGTCTCAACTCCGTAGGAATGCACAAACATGTGGGAAGGAGATCAATGACCTTCTCCCTCCACAACTGTATTTCTCACTCTATCTCTGCTGCTGTACTCATATCCTAACAAGTCTCATGTTCCACAATTCTCAATGTTGCCTGTAATATTTTCTTTCTCTTACTTTCACCCACTCCTGACATTAGTAACCTTTCACAGCCTCTACGCTGCCTGCTCACTCACTAAGGGTATCTCCACACCTACACCAGAAGTACCAGTTGTGTCATCCAGTTTCATTCCCTTAATACCAGCCTCGATCTTAATACCAGCCTATTCCCTAATACCAGCCTCTATTCCTAGAAGATAAACTGCTCCCAATAGGGCAGAAGTGTCAGAACAGATCCTGGGCTACCTGACATATGTCATAGAGTCATAGAGTCATATAACACAGAAAAGGCCCTTCAGCCCATCAAGTCTGCACCAACATAACTACCACTACTAGTCCCAATTTGCTGCAGTTGTCCCATATCCTTGACGGTCACGATATTTCAAGCGCTCATCTAAATTTTTTTTAAAAAGTTTGTAAAGTTTCCGGCCTCTGCTACCTTCCCAGCTAGTGCATCCCAGATACCCACCAGCCTCAGAGTGAAAGTGGGGAGCATCCTGATTCTCACCGCCCTGAATGGCTGATGAGCCATATCCAGGCTTCTGGACTGACATCAGAGGCTACTCTTGACTCATTGTGCTGAGACCTTTTAAGCAAAGGCTATCCCCATTGATGTGACTGAGGACTGCTGACAACCATGACAAGTTTCTTGGCTGCGTGTGAGGTTATGCACCTTGGCAGGAAGAAAAGAGGCACAGACTGAATTGTAAATGGGGAAGGGCTTTGGAAATCTGAAGCACAAAGGGACATGGGAATCCTCATTCAGAATTCTCTTAAGGTTAACACACAGGTTCAGTTGGCAGTTAGGAAGGCAAATGCAATGTTAGCATTCACTTCAAAAGGGGTAGAATACAAGAACAGCAATTCTGCTGAGGCTGTATAAGATTCTGGTCAAACTGCATTTGGAATATTGTGAGCAATTTTGAGCCTCGTATCTAAGGAAGGATGTGCTGACCTTGAAGAGGATCCAGAGGAGGTTTACAAGAGTGATCCCAGGCTGAAGAGCTTATCATATGAGGAGTGGTTTGAGGACTCTGGGTCTGTACTTGATGAGGTTTAGTAGGTTGACTGGAAATCTGTCCGAAACTTACGGAATACTGAGCGGGCTGGATAGAGTGGAGAAGATATTTCCAGTAGAAAGAGAGACTAGGACCTGAGGGCACAGCCTCATAATGAAGGGACGACCCTTTAGAACTGAGATGAGAAGGAATTTCTTCAGCCAGAGTGTGCTGAAACTGTGGAACTCATTGCCACAGGAGGCTCTGGAGGCCAAGGCACTGAATGTGTATAATACAGGAATAGATAGGTTCTTGATTATGAAGGGGATCAAGGGTTACAGGGAGAAGGCAAGAGAATGGGTTTGACAAACATATCAGCTATGGTTGAATGGTGGAGCAGAGTCAATGGGCCGAAAGGTGCAATTTTGCTCCTAAAATTTATGGTCCTCTGGCTAAGAGGCAAAGCCTGCAGATCAGAAACTGGTGAGGCCAGCATTCTTAAGATCCTGGGAGTAGGAGTGATGCCCAGTGAGAGCTGCCACCTAATCAGAGGCCAACACCCAAGAAAAGCAGCCTCTGAGTGCCAGGATAACAGAGGATTTAGGAGACAGATAAGTGATGTATGTGGAGTAGTTTCTCAGTTAAGCTGAGAGGTGGGGAGGGGGTTAGGGAGGGATATGTTGGGGGTGGGAGGTGGAGAGGCAGATTTGAAGCAAGACCACATTCCTGCCCAACATCCAGTTCAATCGAGAAAATGCCTCCCCAAGGTAACCAGCAGCTGGCACAACCTGCATGGTGACGGTACCCATTTGAACTGGAATAATCCCATTGGTAGCAGGCTGAGGCCCTTAAATGGTCTTTAGTTGGCCACTTGTAGGTCTCAATTTACAGAGACATGGGAAGTTCAATCATCAGAGCTTAATGCTGGCAGACATAAGAAGGTGGTGTGGTTTGGGTACATTACCACCTCAACTAATTAGGTGTCCTTCCCATATCCAAGCCTGCAATCTCCTCGCACTGATTCATAATATGAGTGAGCTGAAGTTCTGATGAAGAGTCATCTCGACTCGAAACGTTAGCTTGCTTTCTCTCCATGGATGCTGCCTGGCCTGCTGTGATCTCCAGCATTTTTTTTGTTTTCACTTTAATTATTTAAAGCTGACTTAGTATAGGAAATTACCTTACTAACAAATTGGGAAAGTTTAGAACCAACAGATGCAGACGTTTAGGATATGCATTAATATGCAATTGCTGCATACATGAAACAGTTTTAACATTCGGAGATCTAAAACTATTTGGGCATAGCACATTCACATTAGATACAACAAATAGATTAATATCAAATTAAAATAATGACCAAAGATGTTTCAGGCAAGCACATTAAGCATTTGCCTGCTACTAATGCAGTTTGAAGGCTATTTTTTCATGAAATGTTTGCCGGTTGTTGTTCTCTTATTTTGTTTGTAGTTCAAATCTTCCTAAATGATTGGATTTGAGTATCTCACATTATTTTTTGAGTAATTTAAAGCTAAACCTGTGACAGTTCCTAACTTCAATATAAATTGCTGAAGCTTGTCGGATTGGTTGTCTGTGATTGGCAGATCGTCACCCACATGTAATAAGAGTTCATGGGTAATATCTGTGTGACTGGGCAAAGCTTACCATAATGAGCACAAACTGAGAAATTAATCCCAGTTAAGGTCCAAGCTTGGTTCATTTCCTAGAGTTTGTTATGAATATTTGGTTCGACAGTACAAACTCCACAAAGAGCTAAATTTGCTAAAGCCATTAATTTCATTTAGCAAGCAAGATGATTGTTATTGTAGACTTTTAGAGAGCTGCAAGTTATTATTAGGAATGAGTAACACAAATACATTAACAAAACACCTTGACCCTTCGTGTCTAGGCCCGAAACGTTAGCCTTCCTGCTCCTATGATGCTGCTTGGCCTGCTGTGTTCATCCAGCTCTACACCGTGTTACCTTGATTACAAATGTTTAGTTTACTGACTTGTTCACTTTGTATGATGAACCCCTTTGGATTCAAAGTCACTCATTGAAAAGGAAGAATTCTGAAATGATTGATTGGAGTTTTGCTTTGCGGGGAGGGATCAGGGAGTAGGATTGTCTATAGGTGCCATACCCACCCACAGGGGAAGCAATTGCTGTTTAAGGTTTTGACCATGGCACTTTTGACCAGATCTGAGGGCAAATTACAGACTTTCCACCTGGAGAGGTGCAGGAGGCCAGAGGAAAAGGAAAGCAACTGAAATGACACTTCAATACAAAGGCAACCTCTCTCAAATATATTCTTTAAATCTGATTTTAAAAACACAAAAAGCAATGAACTGACCATTGAGGCTGGGGG
This sequence comes from Ginglymostoma cirratum, assembly GCA_024137785.1. Lineage (NCBI taxonomy): Eukaryota > Metazoa > Chordata > Chondrichthyes > Orectolobiformes > Ginglymostomatidae > Ginglymostoma > Ginglymostoma cirratum. Next base: position 14,118,394 of record JAHRHZ010000139.1, on the reverse strand, counting down.
ATGGGGGAGAATCCCTCTGACCTATGGATACACCCATGCCTAGACAAGGAGGATAGTATTTGAGGACAGTGACCCTACATTAAGAGACACCGTACCATAAGAAACAGTGCAGAGAATGCTGTTGGTGGTCTGAAGCAATGATACCGCAGCCTGAAATACTCAGGAGCTGGTGGGGGGCAGGTGGGGGGTGGGGTTGGGGGTGTGGGGGAAAGGCGAGGAGCTGGTGGGGTGTGCCTCCAGTATTCAATATAGTGACTGCCAAACTGATGCGGCATCCTTCCTTAACTCATTATCATGGAGGTGAGGCTGTGCACTAAGTATTTTGTGTGTGTCTGTGTGTGTGTGTGTGTGTGTGCACGCGTGTGTATGTGTGTGCATGTGTGTGCATGTGTGTGCGCATATGCCTGTGGGCGTGTGTGTCTAAGTGTGTGTGTGTATGTGTGTGTGCATGTGTGTGTGCATATGCCTGTGGGTGTCTGTGTCTAAGAGTGTGTGTGTGTGTGTGTGTG
>JAHRHZ010000139.1:14065522-14117875 GCA_024137785.1 Ginglymostoma cirratum | reverse complement strand
GAGATGTTTGAGAGACGGTGTGTGTATGAGAGTGGATATGCGTGAGAGAGTATGTGTGTGTGTGCGCGCGCGTGTGTGTGTGCGCGCGCGCGTGTGTGCATGTGTGTGCATGTATGCGTGTGGGTGTCTGTGTCTAAGTGTGTATGTGTGTGTTTATGTGTGTGCATGTGTGTGTGCATGTGCCTGTGTCTAAGAGTGCGTGTGTGTGTGTGTGTGTGTGTGTGTGTGTGTGTGTGTGTGTGTGTGCCTTTGGGTGTCTGTCAGTGTGTGTGTGTTTGTGTGTGAGTCTGTGAGTGTATATACATGAGATGGAGTATTTGAATATTAGGCATGAATCCTCTTTGCTCGCAATGTGTTGCATTGAGGAACAGAGATATTGGTGAAATGGATACATAACAAGCTCTCAAGACTCATTACCTCACCTTAACTAGTCTTGTGAGGTCATTGACTTGCTTCCTGCATTATCTACAGAACTGACCTTCTCGCCCTCTGTAGAAATATCACTTCCCTTCTTGCCACCTCTCAGACTAATGCCTCAAGCCAGCATGTGAAAACTGAACTCTCTCTTTTGCGTACTGCTTGACTTTCTGTGCTTCTTATAGTCAACTATTCCACAGGCAGCAGCTTCGATATAATCAATTCCCTTGATGCAGGATAGACTATCTTTAACACCAGGCAAGCTGATACACGTGGCTTGATCCCATTCAGATTGCTTGACTCCCTATTCAGGGTATGGTCAGTCAACTCCATGCAGCACTGAGATATTGAAATAAGGAGATAGCCACCAAGTTTGTATGCGATCTGCATCAACAGAACTGGGCAAAGAGTAATTGTGGATCACAGACATTGCACCCAAAAACGGGGTAATTAAATATTTCCCCCAAAAGTGAAGCAATGCAGTACATTTTGAAAGGACTATTATGTGCTTGCAACCTCCCATGTATCTGTAGAAGCAAAATCAAATTGACATTGTTGAGAAATTAAGTGGTGCAGCTGTGAAAGACATGAGTCACAACAGAATGAACCAGGAGGAACAAAACAAAATAAAGAGCGCTCCCTGTAATCACAGATTAGCTCTTTGTATGGCTGCTGAAATCCTTAGAATTTATTTACTCATGATTCGGGCTGTATCTCCAGTCTCCCTTTTCCTATTGCATGGGCTTTTGTTTGTCCTTTTTAACAGGTGGAATTTGGCAGCCTAATTTTGAAGTGAGTACAAAATCTCTTTTCCTCAGAGATTAATATTTTCAGTTCCAGCATGTTTTACTTCCTAAAAAATAATTTCAACTCAATATTTTTAAACATTATTGTTATTGGACAACATGCTTTATGTGATTTATAACTAAACTCTCCAGAAATAAAATGACCAGGTCACCCATTAGTGGAATCAGATCTGACTGAACATTACATTTCTGATAATTAGGCACTTTTCCTGAGAAATCTTAAACCAAATTTTAGACAGCTATTTAAATACATCAACAATTTGTCTTTAATGTTGTAAGATATCCCAACGTGGCAAACAGTGGGTGGTCTTATCAAAAAAAATTGAACACCAAACAACTTCAATACATAGTAGACCAAAAGTACGGTCAAACAAGTAGCTGTTAAGTATTGTTTTAAAGGAGGTGATTGAGAGAGAGAACATAGTGTTAAGGAGATTTAGGAAGGAAATTCCAAATCTTTATTCTTAGATATCATAAGGAATGGCTGTTAATGGTAGAGTAATTGAAATTGGAAATGCACAAGATGCCAGAATTTGGAAGGAGGTTGGGGAACGTAGAGATCTCAAAGCTCGAAGAACTAGAGGAGTTTATAGACGTATTACATATTAATACAAATAATTGATTTTATTAGATTAGATGAAAGGGTCACAATTAAAAAATTTTATTCTGAAATATTTTTAATGAAGCATTGACATATCTGTTCTGAATGCAGGATTTTTATAAGACTGTTATGATTTAAAAGGTCTTCTTTAAGATAAGGCAAGATAAAGTCGTCAGGAGATCGCTATGCTCCCCAATCTCCATCCAAATTCTTGCATTTGTGCATTTCCAGTTTCAATTGGTCTACCGTTAACAGCCATTCCTTATGATATCTAAGTAGTCAGGAAATGATGTGACAATCACAACAACGCTGCCTGGAGACAGCTCCGTGTGATTTCGTTGTCATGAGGTAAGAGGATTAACACGAAACCTACTGAAGAGCAAATGACAGTTTTCACACCTGGGCGCAAAAGAGGAGCAGCTGTCTTATTGGGCACAGAACCACAGACATACAGAGGCATGGAGATCTGAGAGGGAGCTCAAGACAGAAACAGCGGCTGCTCTGAAGAGCAGAGGAACTGACCATATTTGTGTCAGAAACTAAATAAGAGGAAAGTGGACCTGATTTTCAGTTCAATGCTATGGGGTTTGTAGAGATATAAAGAGCAAGGAATCACTGCAATGGGTCTTATGGGTGGAGGTCAGTTTGGGAATCGTCAGGAGGCCATATAGAATGGTTTTCAAATGGCATTGGGCGACATAACCTGGCATGGCAGGAGGAAGGAAGGCTGCTGCAAAGTTTGGGAGAGCTTTGAACTAAATCTTAAAGGCCCCATGTTTGCTGGGAGTCAGCAACAAACAGTAAGTGATCAGCTCCAAAAGATTTCCAGCACTCCATTGACTAGAAAGCATTGCTTTACATGCAGAGATTGAAGAAATTAAAGCAACATTCAGTCCATTGTGAAATAACTCCACAGAGGCCAGTATCATGTCACCAAGTCACCCTTTACTTTACATATGGAGAGTCCATGACATTGATCCAGCTCCCTCAGAGCCAGCTCTCAGAGTGAACAGGGTGTCTCACACTCCTGTTCTTATCTGTCAGCCAGGGCTCCCTGATTGGACAAGATTAACAGCCCCAATCAGGGACCTCATATTCAATGAGGTCCACCTGGCTAACCTTGTCACAATCACTACACATTGCTTCCTGTTAAATTATGACTAAACTAATATTAAATCTCCTCTCCACCTTTTATATTATAAGAGAGAGAGAACTTCATAGGCAGAGCCCAGGGGCACTGTTCGATCTGGGCACAGAATATTGGAAAGTACTTTAAAGGAACCCACCTGCTTTTCCGGTATTCCTCATGTCTGGAATACAATGTGCCTAACTGCTAATCCAGTTAAATTGCTAACAGGGACTAATCTAGATGGGTAATTGTGAAAAAATTAAAATGCCTTGAAGCAAAGCTTCAATAAATGCTGCAAGTCAGTTGTGTACTGTGTAAAAAGGGAACATGTTATGGGAAATAATCAGAATTTGTTGGAAATTCACTCTCTGTAATTGCACATGGCTTGGCTCTTAAATGTTTCTGTTTTGATTATAGTAAAGATCCAGCAGACGTCAAAGCTTTTCGAAATGTAGCTTTTGAAGAGAAGCAACATTTAGAGTCAAATGGAACAATTTATCATGCTGATTGCTTTAAATTTGCATGCTATAGATTTGCAACACATTTTCAGTAATTGTATGTTAACTGAAGTGAGGTATTAAGGTGTTTTCAATGTACACTGTCAATCATGGAAATGAATCATTACCTTCAAATTCAACTATCTATGAATTTCTGAACAGCTGATGGTAGACCACTCCAAAAATTCCATGGCAACGCTGCTACTTTGACTGACAAAGATTACTGTGCAAGAAATGTAAAGGCCAGCATTTACTCTGGAAAGCCGCATTGATGTAGCTGCCTCTTGCCTTTGTAATTTTCCATCTCAACTGCTGAAGGTACACATGTAAAATGAGGAAAAAATGTAAATCCTTGTTAGGAAACTGCAAACATGGTGACTAAAACTTCTCCTTTATACCAAGGTCCAGGCCTGGAACAGATGAATAGGGTTCTGCCTGTGAAAAAGCCTGATCAATTTGCCAGCAGCAATTTCAACTACTGGTCACAGTAATGCGGTCTTTGGACATAAACCTGGGAAAGTCCAATACCAACTGGGACAATGTTGTCTCTTAAATGATAAGTTAACAAGAGATCTGGTGACACTATACGAGTGAAAAATAGGTGCTTACACATTTAACATAGTGGGGTTGGACAGGCCCACATTACACCATATTGGCAAAGTAAGGCATCCTGGCATTAGACTGATTGCAGGAGTGAACTTCAGACCTTACACCTCTTTCTGTTACCTTACCACAAGCTTGCGGTTTCCAGCTGTGTTCAGGTAACCATATTAACATGCAGTATACAGGGGCCATCCTTTAAGGAACTGCTGGAGTTACTTAGTACAAAAGAGAAAGTCAAATACTTCCCTGATTGTGGTGCAGGTGTGGGTGCCTCCTGGTTGAGGGCAGTGCCACAGGTTATTTACTAACTCACACTGCCCCACCCTTCGTACCAAGCTCATCACCACCGCACACCTCCCCTCCACCCCCAACCATCACCCCTACCCTTTGGAAACACGAATCCTCAAGCTAATTTAAGTAAGGCCCGATATTGGGTGAAACTCTGACCTATCCCTGATGATGTAAAGATCTTTACCTGGGTTTATGTCATGCTGGCATGTTGGTACTTTTAACCTCAAGATTCTTTTTGATTGAATCCATTTCACCTCAACGTATTGGATAGAATTTTACTGGAACAGCTGAAGTCCTACCAGCAGAGCAGGAAGTGGGAGACAGGTGTGAAGATAGACCAGGTAAATTCTATCATTAAGCTCTGACAGCGCTACCTTGTGATAGTTGGTTGACAAGAAATTGGGTGAAATGAGAGATGTGTTACAGTGCTAAAATAGGAGCTTGCATACATAACATTAGTCATTAATATGCAATACATTAATTCTGGTTTAACGTAAGAATGTTTTCTAGTTAGACCAGGAAATGGTTTTCCTCCATCAAACAAGAACCAATCAGGCCCTGTAGATCTCTACATATAGAAAGGATTGTGGTAGCAAACCTACCATGTGGTGAGATGCAGATTCTGTTTGACTGCATGTGCAACATGGTGAACAGTGTTATGAACTTCATCTAACTGCCTCATTCAACATGATGAACAGTGGTGTGAGACCTTCAGACTCAGCTTAAGTCACACACTCATGCAGTCACTTGGAGGAAAGATCTGAAGTTTATAGAACCCTAGAAGAAACAATCAAGGGCAAAATTTGACAAGGAAGCAATCCAGTCTATGGTGAAAGCATTTCAGAGCTGGTAAGAAACACACTGTAGTAGGTGAGTTAGAACTCCTCAGATAAGGAGAATTAGTTACTCTCAAAGCAGAGACAAAGTACATTACATGATGGATGGCTACAGGAGTAGTCCTAAATCAAGGTTCAGCCAGAGAATGCACTGATAATGGAGACTTCCTGTGTAAAGATACAATTCCTGCTATGCAAGAGAAAACTTAAATAAAGAATGGAACAATTTTACAGACTGGTGAAAGCAAAACATAAAGGAAGTACTTACAGCTCAGATCAGGTGTCATCAGCATCCTTGGTGAATCTAATCCCAGTGAGAGTGTTGTCACCAAGAAAGAGGAGAAGAACAAACAGCTCCCATTCCTGGATGTCATGGTGGAATGCAGGATCAACAGGGAATTGCTAACAAAGGTACACAAGAAAGTCACACACACTGACCAAGTACTGAATTTCAACAGCAAACACCCTAAAACCCACAAATGAAGTTGCGTGAAAATGCTATTTAAACAGGCAACAACACACTGCAACAGCACAGAGCTACGCCAAAAAGAAGAAGAGCGCCTCCTCCAGGTATTCAAGGACAACGGATACCCGAACAACTGGGTCAGAAGGTACGTATTCCACAAAAGACACCAGGAAGATACTGCATGCCCCGACACACTCATCACGCTACTTTACATCAGGAACACATCTGAACTGACCACAAGACTCCTATGACCACTGGGCTTCAGAGTAGCACACAAATCCACATTAACCCTATGCTAACTGCTAACCTGAACCAAAGACCCCTTACTCACTATGGACAGGAACAACGTGATATACAAGATTCCCTGCAAAGACTGCGACAAACATTACATTGGACAGGCAGGAAGGAAACTGGCCGCAAGAATACATGAACACCAACTAGCAACAAAAAGACATGACCAATACTCACTCATCTCCATCCACATGGATAAGGAAAACCACCAGTATGATTGGGACAACATCAGGATCCTGGGACAGGCCAAGCAGAGAGAAGCACAGGAATTCCTAGAGGTCTGGTTCCCCACCAAGAAGGCCATCATTAAACACATAGAGCTAGACCCTATATGTACTCCACTGTGAAGGAAAACCTGAAGTGAGGTAACCCAGCTCAAGGGACCCCAGAGTTTAAATAACAGGCGGGAAAACACAACAGCTCTTCATCGGAGGCTGCACCGATGATGTTACCCAGCAGGGTAATGAACCGTCTGCGGAACAACAAACCAGCTCAGCGAGCCAACCAACCATAACATCCACAAGCCGAGCTACAAATCTACTCAAAAACTATATAGAAAATCAGCCATATGATGTTGTGGGGTAACTACATGAGTTAGCAGCAAACTGTTCTACCATCAATGAAATTTAAGAGATTGATGTTTCACTTAATAAGGTTATGAAACAGCGATAATGCTAAGTAAGAATAATATCCTCCATGGAAGATATCTAAGAGATTAAGACATTCAGTGCAGCAATGATCCACAGTTCAGAACTAGGGTTAATCGATCTCAAGAGAAAGGCTTGTTATTTTTTTCCAAAGTGAGTGTATACTAGAAAAATTGTGAAGTGTTCTAAGAACCTGTTAGGTCAGAAGTGAAGTCAGATACTTGGGGGAGATAGCATAGTTGTAAATTTAGCACAATTATATACATGATTGTGTAATGAATTAACTGTGGTACAAATAGCTTGCAGGGAGATGGTGTATAAGGTGATGGTTCTGAAGGAGTTAAAGTAAACCAAGTGTTTCTATGTCATCTTGGTTCTACCCATTTTATTGATACCACAAGCAGTCTGTGAGTGAGACAGGGAGTTGTATAATGGCTTTAAGAGGGAGCAGATGTATCTGTATCGGTTCCCTAAAGTCCTAGTAATAGTGCCTAAACAAATGTGGTTGTATTTTTCCACCATGCAATGAACTTTCTTGTTATTTGAGGAGAGTGCCTCTTCTGTAGACACTGTGGAGTGATGGGTCCTCTACTGCTGATCACTAGAGTGGTCGAAGAAAATCTAATTCAAAGGAGTATTAGTAGCAATGAACTACCTCAAACAAGCCATAGCCAGTACCACATACTGGTAGAGATGGTGTATCCACAAGGTGCCAATAGTAGTCATCTTGGAAAATAAATTATAGCTTTCTGAAGTGTGAAAAGAAATGACAGTACTTGAAGAAGTATGGAAAGCCTTTGACAATCATTTTCATCACAGAACAAAAGCTATTCTTGAAAGAAGAATATTTAACAGAAGAGATCAACTTCCAGAGAAGTCCACAGATAATCTCATAATGTTCTCCACAAATTAGTAGAAAAATGTGACTAGTGTGATTTAAAGTTAGAATTAATAAAAGGCAAAATTGTTGTCAGAATTGTGATTTGTCTTTGTCAGATTTATTACAGTCAAATAAAGACTTGACTCTAGAGAAATCAGATGGTGTATGAAGCAAGGTCCAAAAGCAACGTCAATCCTCAGTGGGAAAAATCAATCTTTGCACAGGAGATTAGCAGAATTCACTCAGTTGTTAAGCTCAAAAACCACAAGAACCATGTTTGACAAACCAGTACAGTGAGTAGGATAGATACCAGTCACTAAAAGTCCTTGTCAGTGCTGTGGTGCAAAGTCTCACGTGCATAAATCGTGCTCAGCTGTCAAAAGTGAAGGCTTTATCTGTTATACAATGAGTTACTTTCAGAGAATGAGCTGAAGCACATTTACAGAAAAAAGAAGTAGCTACCCGCACAAAGAAATTAATAGGGTAGAATAGTCTAAATTAGTAGAAAATCTTAAAGTGTTCCTAAGGACGTAAGAGATCCAGATCTTACATTTTCGCAATGCCTCATCTCACAAATTTCAATTGAGGTATCAAGCTGAGTGTTGCTATATTACCAGATAGTGAACCACTGTTAAGAATACACTATTTGCAGTTGACATCATAGAATAGTAGGGCACAGGAAGAGGCCCTTTGGCCCACCATGTTTGTGCTGACCATGATGCTATTCTGAACTACTCCCATCTGCATGCACATTGTCCATATCCCTCTATTCCCTGCCTGCTCACATGTCTGTCTAAATGCCTCTTCAACATTACTAATATTATCCACTTCTCCCACCTCCCCTGGCAGTGTATTCCAGGCACCTACCTTCTGTGTAAAAAACTTTACTCACACTGATCCTTTAAATTTTCTCTCTCTCACTCTAAACCTATGACCCCCATTATTTGATATTTCCACCATGGGAAAATAACTCTGAATATCCACCCCTATCCATACCTCTCACAATTTTACATACTTCTATCAGGTAGCCCCTCAGCCTCCAATGCCCTAGTGAAAACAATCTAAGTGTGTCCAACCTCTCCTTATGGCTGATACACTCCAATCCAGGCAACTTCCTTGTAAACCTCTTTTGTACCCTCACCAAAACCTCGCATCCTTCCTTTACCGCGGTGACCAGAACAGCACACAACACTCCAAATGTGGCCTACCTAAAGTTTTACACAGCTGCCACATTACTAGCCAAATTTGATATTCAATGCCCTGACTGATGAAGACAAGCATGCCATAAGCCTTCTTTACCACCTTATCCACTTTCATGGAGTAATGGACATAGATGCCAAGATCTCTCTGTGTTACAATGCTCTTAAGGGTCCAGCCATTTACTGCATACTTTCCTCTTGCATTTGACTTTCCAAAATGTATCACCTCACACTGGTCTGGATTAAAGTCTATATGCCATTTCTTTGCCCAACTTTCCAGCTGATCTATATCCCGTTATATCCTTCAATAACCTTCTTCACGATTCACAACTCCATCAATTTGTGCATTATTTGCAAAATTACTAATCAGACCACCAACATTTTCATCCAAATTGTTTATATATATTGCAAACAACAGGGGCCCCAGCATTTACCCAAGCAGAACACCATTGTTTACAGATGTCCAGCCAGAAAACCACCCCTCTACAACTACCCTCTCTTCTACAGCCAAGACAATTTTGTATCCAACTTGCCAACTCACCATGATTCTATGCAATTTAATCTCCTGGGCTTGCTTATCATGCTTACCTTGTCAAATGCTTTAGTAAAGCCTATGTAGACCACATTCACTGCCTTATCTTCATCAATCACCTTTGTCACTTCCTCAAAAAACTCAGTCAAGTCTGTGAAACAAGAGCTCCCCTGCGTAAAGCCATGCTGACTGTCCCTACTAAGTCCATTCTTTTGCAAATGCAGGTTAATCCTCGCCTCTAAGAATCTTCTCCAATAATTTCCCTACCACTGATGCAAGGTTCATCAGTCTACAATTTCCTGGATTATCCCTGTTGGCCTTCTAATACAAAGAAACAACATTGGCTATTCTCAAGTCTTCTGAGACCTCAACTGAGGCTAAAGATCTCTGTCAAGGCCCCAGAAATCTCCTCCCTCGCCTCCTTCAGTATCCTGGGATAGATCCCCTCAGGCTCTTGCGATTTAACTATCTTAATGTTTTTCCAGACATTCAACATCTCCACCTTCTCAATATCATCATGCCCCAGTGTATCAACATACCCATCTCTAAGCTTACCACCATCCAGTCTTCATCATGGTGAATACTGATGCAAAGTACTCATTAAGGACCTAATTCTCTTTCTCTGGCTCCACAATTTGAACCTTATCCACTATCCACCAGAATTAGATTTCTCATTCTTGCTGTCTATTCTTAATGAACATTAGTGAAGCAACATGGCCAGAAGATATAAAACTTAAAATTAAATGTATGCTACAAGGAATGCAAGAAGTATAAACACATGTCTTGACCTTCATCTCCAAATGAAAGGAAGAGCTAAATTAGTTCAAGTCAAGGAACAGCCAGTCAAAGGATAAATAGTCAAGGATTAATTGGGAAGAACCAAAACAAAAGACGGCATTAATTGAGACCAGTTATGTTGACCTGAGAAAGTTGTTTCATCATGCCAGTTGGAAACCTGTGACTATACTGGATTAGCAGAGATGTTTTCCTCCCATTTCAACACTGAGGAGGCTGTAAGAATTGACAAAGCTTGTGTGGAAACACGAATGATGAAATAGCCAATGAGCATCCACCCCACTTGATCTAACTAATGAAACTTTAGCTGATGTGAATCAGAACAAAACATAGCTTGGTGAAATCATACAAGATTCAAGCCTGATGTTAGATACTCAGGTGAATTGGAAAAGACAAGTTCAAGGAAAGAGTACATTTTCTACCACGCCACAAACAGCCTTCTGTCACAGTCACAAAAGTCATGTCAAGCATGAAACAATCTTCAGATAGTAGAACGGAGGAAGTGAATATCTAGTTTCACCAATACTGGAGTCACTGAGGGCGAACAAGCAAGCCCTTATCAAACAACAAGTGGACATAAAAGATTTACATACTGTAGCACAGATTTACTGGTAAATTGAGAATCAAAAGTTGACAACTCCACAAAAGCCACCAATACAAAGGCCAACCAATGTCCAGTGATTCAGTATACAGCAAAGACGAATTGTCTGTTCGAAAAGGCAACCGTTCTCTGTGAAGGAAATCTGTGAGACTGAAGATTCTTCAGATGATGCAAAGGATAACGTCCTTCATGAAAGGAATGTAGGAAATCCTCCAGTTTAAATGGATTTTCAGACCTCACTCAACCAGGAGAAGAATTAGATTTAACAGTCTTTAGCCCGAAGAGCTCTCTGAATTCCATGTCAGAACCAAATGCACTCTGAGACAATTATGAAACCTCCAAAACACACAAACGTTTGAAGTCTGAGAACTGGGAGAAGATGAGGGATGGTGGTAAATGTAATTAGATACATAAATGTACAATAAAGGAAACAAGCTTTGGGGTAGATGCTGTATACTGATGTAAGGTCCCAAAAGGTTAATACTGAGGAATGTCTTAAGCACTACCCGTTATGATAATGTCATATGGACTTGTGGACGGAGCAGCTTAGGATCTGAATGAAGTGAGACCTAATGTTCTGGTCCTGCTTTTAGTCTCTTTAACAATGTCTATCTAACAATGTCTATCACATCAATGTAACCTGTATCCACTTACTCACAGACGATAAACTACTTCTTGTTAAGTATAAGAGCCTCTTCTAGTTAGACCAGTAAGTGGCTTCCATTTGTGACACTAGACCAAACTGAATCCTTAGATCTCTACTCTTGAAGAGGACAGTAGCAACTAGCCTAAGACATGGCGAGGTACAAACTCAGTTTGATTGTCCTTACAATGGCCTCTTATTCTAGATTCTTCAGCACAGGAAATACTTTCTATCTATCCGATCAAACTTCCTTTCATTAGTAAAAGACCTGCATTAGGTCATCTTCAAACTTCTAAATTTGAAGGAGAATATAAAACAGGGTAATGCATCTGCTTGATAATTTAGTGCTTCAGGCCTGGGTATCATGGCGAATCAGCACTACACCCTTTTCAACCACAAAATACACTTCCCGAAGTGTGGCACTCAGCGATGAATGCAGTACTCCATTTGACCAATGTTATATACAACTAAAGCAAAATATCCTCACTTTTAATTCCAATCCCTTTGAGATAAAGGCCAATGTTTAATTTGACATTTTGATTATCTTTTCTATCTATGATTTAGTGATGTTTTTGCATATGGGCAGCCAAATTCTATCATGGATCCTAATTTCATTTGTCAGGCAAAATGTAATTACATATCCTGACTCAATCGCACTGATGATGAAGCGTAAGATTAATAAATGAATGGCTGAGAGCACTCAGTGCTATTTCATTTTGTTTCTCTGATTTGTTGCTGCAATGCAAAATACTTGGAATGCAGAACAATCCTGTTACACATGACCCCTTGTGAGCAATTGTTCAGTCGACAGTTATCCCATATCTCTGTTTTACATGGTAGGTCATATTGACTAGCTTTGTTCCTGTATTTATGTGTTTCTCAGTAAATTAGCATTTTTGTGGCAATTATTACACAGTTTGTTGATGTGTATTAGTTACATTTCCTAAATGAACCTGTAGCGTCCAATTCAGCAAAGAAAAGATGATTCAGTTAATTTTGATAGCAGTCAGTTAGACTTCAGCAGCCCACTCCACTCAGTCTGTGCCAGTTCTCCGCACCAGCAGTTTAGCTATTACATCCTGAACCTTTCCAAACAACCTTATCTCTTGGAGATAATTTAATATCTTTTTGAAAGCCGCAACTGGACCTACCTCAGATGGCGCATTCCAGACCCTGACTGTTTGCTGCATAAAAAAACAGTTTTCCTCATGTTTTCTTTGGTTCTTTATGGCAATCGCCATAAATCAGTATCTCCTGGCTCTTGACTGTTTTACCAAAAGGAACTGTATCTCCTTAACTACTCTGTCAAGACCTGTCACAATTTGAAAGCCTTGAATAAAACTTCTCTCAACTTCCTCTTCTCTGAGAAGAACAACTGCAGCTTCTCCAGTCTATCCACATAACTGAGGAGCTTCAGAGAGCCAGTGGGCATGGAAAGAGAACTTCCAGCCCATCAACGTCCAGCAGGTCATCAAACACTCTAATCCCATTTTCTAGCACATGGCCCTTTGGCCTTGAATGGTTTGAAGATTGAAGTGATCATCTACATACTTCTTAAATGTTGTCATGGTTACTGCCTCAACCACCCTTTCAGACCGCGATCTCCAGATACCCACTACCCTCTGGGCGAAAACATTCTTCCTTAAATTCCCTGTAAACCTCCTGCCCTTTACCTTTAATCAAAGCCCATTAGTTATTGATCCCTCTACCAAGGGGAAAAGTTTCTTCTAGCTACCCTATCTACGCCCCTCAGAATTCTTTCCATCTGCAGAAGTATTCTCAGAAATCTTTTCTGTGCTCTCCCTAAAGCATTCAGGTGAATTTTAAAGTGCAGTGAACTCAACATTCCATTTCATTTGAGATCACAGTTTTCAGTTCAGTTCGGGAATCCAGTTACCAGACAAATGATGTGTCCTTACCCCACTCTGAATCACATTGCTTTCTTCAAGTGTCTTCACTCAGCAAGAGGGGAGACCAGTGTTCAAACTGGTGCCACCAAGCCTCTCCAGGAAGCAGAAGCTGCCTGATGAACGCAAGGACTAAAAGTGGCATGGCAGCCATGTCAAGACCTGCTGCTGCCTTGCTAAAGACGTCAGGAAAGACTTCTGAGGGCCAGCAGCATAAATACACACCAAAGTAGCCGAAGACCCAAATGAGCAATAATCCATACAATCCAATGTAAGGGCTTTGAGAATTAACACCTACCAAAAGAAAAGCTTTGTCATATTCCCTACAGTGCACCCACTAGTCATTCAGTAGAGTGCACCAGACTGTTCAGGTTGACTGAACTTCAGTTTGAAAATCATATTTTTGCCCTTCACAGCCCACCAGCAAGTTTATGTTAATTGGAGGAAAGTAGGCTCCACATTCCCTGCACCTGCTATTTGAAAATTACATCCCTGTTCAGGAGACAATGCAATATGCTGTCCACCTCCGAGAATGTAATCATGTCTGCAGCCTTTCCTGATCTCACTGTGAATTGAAAACCAGGAATGTAACTCTGTTTGTTAACTTTAACTCTCATAAGCCTTCTTAGCCATTTTCTCAACTTGTTCTGTCATCTCCAGTGAATGAAGCACACATACCTGCCCTCTGAACCATCCTGAGAAACTGGATGTTTTGTTTTATTATTTGGTACAATTGTAGTGAAAATGTACACTCAATATTTAACTTTCAGTGTTTGCCTTTAATAGTTGAGAATCATGCGCACAAAAACAGATTTAAAAAGGAACCCTACTAACCCAAAAATGACTACAATGATCAGCAGACAAACCCAGGCAATCTACAGGTAAAATACAAAACTAGCTGCTGTGGGAATTGTCATTTTAATCACAGGCACTGAAACACAATATCTTGCTTTATTCACGCGAGCATTAGAAACTCACACAGAGGTAGAAGTTTCCTTACAATGATGTAGCTTAGAATTAAGTAATGATGGAGACTCCAGAACTTACGAAGGAACTGTATATCAACAAAAGAGAGAGGAAATGACGTGGACTGAAAACAGTGCTCAAAGCTCTTCTCTACCTCTCTCTCAACCCCAAATATTGGTGCCTACTGAAAAAGTAACTTGTAAAACACACTGAGATAACAAGGTGTGCAGATGGATCATTTTCTGAAGAAGGGTCTAGGCCCGAAACATCAGCTTTCCTGCTCCTCTGATGCTGCTTGGCCTGCTGTGTTCATCCAGCTCTACACATTGTTATCTCAGAGTCTCCAGCATCTGCAGTTCCTACTATCTTTGTAAAACACACTGTTCACTAAGAAATCAAGATTATCTGGATATTTCACTGCTCCTGAGGAAATAGGACAACAGCTGAACCCCTGTGGTAGGGTTTAAACTCTTGTAAATAACAGATTCTTAAAAACTTTAAACTGCAACTTTAAACTCGTGTCTGTATGGATACCTACCTGCCTCCTCTTCTTTTTAAGCTTATTACCTGTGTTGACCATACATGATAATAGTCTTTTTTTTTAATTTCGTGAGTTTGATAGGTAATAAAACTCCATTCTCAAAAACCTTGGAATTGGCACACCTTCACGTCCAATCTTGTTCACTGGGTTTGATTGAAATATGATTGCTACGTGCAAAAAGGAAATGAAAGTACTCATTGCGGCCGACTGAGAGTGAATTAAAAACAAAGAGAGAGGTTAGTCACTCCTCTTTACCTGGTCAGAACAAATTATTTTCCTTGTTCTCCCAAAACTTGTTCACTTGCCCCATGCCCACACATTCCACCGTCTATGTTTCTTCAAGTCTATCATTATCCTCCTCATGTTCAAAGGACTTCAGAGTTTTGAGTCTTCCATAATTGTTTAAATTGTGCCCTTTACAGTCAATTGTACAGACGAAAGATTTAAATGGGTGAAGAAACAACTCCTCAGGAAATCCATTCAACACTTTCTTCCAATTAAAAAAGACATTCATTGCTATTCTCTTTTATCCTGTCACTTGGCTAACTTCATATCCATTTTGCCACAGTCTTTTTTTTTAATTGCATTGGCTTTAACTTTGCTGATAAGCCTGTTAATATGGCACTTTATCAAAAATACTTTGGAAGTCCATGTACACACCAATCTCATCACCATCATCACCCCTCCAACAGAATTACAGAAATGTTATAGTGTAGCCATTGTGTCTGCGCCAGCCCTCAAAATGGTCATCTCCCTGCGTGCCATGGTCCTCTTTACTCCCCAGAACCCTGTACTATGTACTGTTCAAAGAGACCACTCATTGCCTTCTAAATGCTTTGGTTAACTTGCGTCCATCACAATCTCAGGCAATGCATACCAGACTTCAATCTCTCATTGCATCAAAACAGTTTTTTCTCAAATCACTTTTGCTTTTTTTTTATAAATTATTTTAAATCTGCGCACTCTTTGTTCTCAATCATTACATGAATGGGAATATTTTCCACTATTCAACTTCAGCGATGTCCAGATCACTCATGATTTTGAAAACTTCAACTAGATCCCCTTTCAGCCTTCTCTTCTCCAAGGTCCCTCTCACTGTTGAATACTGCAGCAAAGTATTCATTAAGGACCTCCCCTACCTCCTCTGACTCCAGGCACAAATTGCCTCCACTATCCTGATCAGCCCTACCCTCATTCTGGCCAACCTCTTGTTCTTCACATAAGCAGAGAACGGCTTGGGGTTTTCCTTAATCCTACACACTAAGGCTTTTTCATGCCCCTTTCTAGCTTTCCTAAGTCCATTCTTCAGTTCCTTCCTGACTACCTTGTAACCCTCTGGAGCCCTGTCCGATCCTTGCTTCCTCAACTTTAATTAAGCTTCCTTCTTCCTCTTGACTAGGCGTTCCACTTGTCTTGTCATCCAAGGTTCCTTCACCTTACCATCCTTTCCTTGCCTCAGTGGGACAAACCTATCCAGTGCTGTAGCAACTGCTCCCTAAACAACCTCCACATTTCTGTCGTGCATTTCCCTGAGAACATCTGATCCCAATTTATGCTCTGTAGTTCCTGCCTAATAGCATTGTAATTCCCCCTCCCCCAATTAAATACTTTCCCATACCGTCTGCTCCTATCCCTCTCCATGACTATAGTAAAGATCAGGGAGTTGTGGTCACTATCACCGAAATGTTCTCCCACCGAGAGATCTGACGCCTGGCCTGGTTTGTCACCAAGCACCAAATCCAATATGGCCTCCCCTCTAGTCAGCCTATCTACATATTGAGTCAGGAATGCTTCCTGGACACATCTGACAAAATCTGCTCCATCTAAACTCTTTGCATTAAGGAGGTTCCAGTCTCTATTAGGGAAATTGAAATCACCTATGACAACAGCCCTATTACTTCTGCACCTTTCCAAAATCTGCCTCCCAATCTGTTCCTCTGTGTCTCTGTTGCTATTGGGGGGTCTATAGAAAATTCCCAGTAAAGTGACTGCTCCTTTCCTGTTTCTGACTTCCACCCATACTGAAACAGTGGACAAACCCTCCTCCACGACCTCCCTTTCTGCAGCTGTGATACCATCCCTGATTAGCAATGCCGCTCCCCCACCTCTTTTACCTCCCTCCCTATTTCTTTTGAAACAACTAAACCCTGAACATCCAACAACAATTCCTGCCCCTGTGTTATCCAAGTCTCCGTAATGGCCACAACATCGTAGTTCAAAGTAGTGATCCATGATATAAGTTCATCACCCTTATTACTGACACTTCTTGTGTTAGAATAGACACACTTCAACCTGCCACACTGACTGCAACTTTGCCCTATCAATTGTCTATCCTTCCTCACAGATTTTCTGCTTGCTGTATCTGCCTGTACACCAGCTACCTCATCTTCTGATCTGTAGCTCCGGTTCCCATCCCCCTGCCAAACTAGTATAAGCATTCCCGAAGAGCTCTAGCAAACCTCCCACCCAGGATATTGGTGCCCCTCTCGTTCAGGTGCAACCCGTCCTTCTTGTACAGGTCCCACCTTCCCCAGAAGGTATCCCAATGATCCACGTATCTGAAGCCATGGAGCACAGTATAGATGACACACTAGCAACCACTAAGAGAAAATTGGACTCAGTTCCCTAGACTAGGGAGGGCAGAAAATCAGACAGGATTTCACATATACAAAGCTGACACGGCTACCTTTATCCATCAACCTAGTTACCAGCTAGTTACAAAAAATTCTGTTCAGTGAGAGATGGTTTTGTTTTCCAGTCAGCATGATGTAAGTGTCCAAATAACTTCTGCTGTTTTCCCATAGCTCCAGTTAAGCTAATGAGCCTCTAATTTTCCAGTCCTAACTTCAGTATTGATATTTCGTTATCTGTTTTCCAATGCACGGAAACAATCTCTGCCTCAGGAGAGCAATTAAATTTATAAGTGTAGGAAAAGTTCAACTCGCCTCTCATTTCCTTGATGGTCCTGGGGTACGTGCCATCAGATCAAGTCAGATTGATTTGAGGCCATTATTTTTTTCTAAGATTTTTATTTGATTCAATTAATAAGCTGTGACCATAACTGCTTATAGGAGTGATAAGTGATGCAAAATCACTTTTGCAACCTTTGAGTGTTCACTAACTTAACTTGTGGTTTCATAGAACATAGAACAGTACAGCACAGCACAGGCCCTTCGGCCCCACGATGTTGTGCCGACTTATTATCCTACTCTAAGATCAAACTACCCTGCATACCCTACATTTTACTATCCTTCATGTGCCTATCCAATTGTCGATTAAAAGTTCCTAATGTATCTGACTCTACTACCATCACTGGCAGCACATTCCACACACCCACCGCTCTCTGTCTAAAGAACCTACCTCTGACATCTCCCCTATCCATTCCTACAATCACCTTAAAATTATGCCCCCTCGTAATAGTCATTTCCGCCCTGGGATAAAGTCTCTGGCTATCTAAAACTCCACCAACCTTCGTGTCATCAGCAAACTTACTAACTCACCCTTCCACTTCTTCATCTAAATCATTTATAAAGATCAAAAAGAGCAGAGGTCCCAGAACAGATCCTTATGGAACACCATTGGTCACCAAGCTCCAGGCTGAATACTTTCCATCTACTACCACCCTCTGTCTTCTATTGGACAGCCAATTCTGTATCCAGACAGCCAAATTTCCCTGAATCCTATGCCTCCTTACTTTCTGAATGAGCCCACCCTGGGGAGCCTTATCAAACACCTTGCTAAAATCTATATACACCCCACCCAATGGTCAACCTTCATCAATGTGTTTTGTCACATCCTCAAAGAATTCAATAACGCTTGTGAGGCATGACCTGCCCCTCACAAAGCCATGCTGACTATTTCTAATCAAACTATACTTTTCCAAATAATCATAAATACTATCTCTCAGAGTCCTCTCCAATAATTTGCCCACCACAGAAGTAAGACGGACTGGTCTGTAATTCCCAGCATTATCCCTATTCCCTTTCTTGAACAAGGGAATAACATTTGCCACCCTCCAAACATCTGGTACTACTCCAGTGGACAGTGAGGACGCAAGGATCATTGCCAAAGGCACAGAAATCTCTTCCCTCACTTCCCATAAAAAACCTTGGGTATATCCCATCTGGCCCAGGGGACTTATCTATCCTCATGTTTTTCAAAATATCCAGCAAAACCTCCTTCCTAGCATCAACCTGTTCGAGCATATCTGTCCATTTCACACTGTTCTCACAAACGTCAAGGTCCCTCTCACTGTTGAATACTGCAGCAAAGTATTCATTAAGGACCTTCCCTACCTCCTCTGACTCCAGGCACAAATTGCCTCCACTATCCTGATCAGCCCTACCCTCATTCTGGCCATCCTCTTGTTCCACACATAAGCATAGAACAGCTTGGGGTTTTCCTTGATCCTACACACTATGGCTTTTTCATGCCCCCTTCTAGCTTTCTTAAGTCCATTCTTCAGTTCCTTCCTGGCTACCTTGTAACCCTCTGGAGCCCTGTCCGATCCTTGCTTCCTCAACTTTAATTAAGCTTCCTTCTTCCTCTTGTCTAGGTGTTCCACTTGTCTTGTCATCCAAGGTTCCTTCACCTTACCATCCTTTCCTTGCCTCAGTGGGACAAACCTATCCAGTGCTGTAGCAACTGCTCCCTAAACAACCTCCACATTTCTATCGTGCATTTCCCTGAGAACATCTGATCCCAATTTATGCTCTGTAGTTCCTGCCTAATAGCATTGTAATTCCCCCTCCCCCAATTAAATACTTTCCCATACCGTCTGCTCCTATCCCTCTCCATGACTATAGTAAAGATCAGGGAGTTGTGGTCACTATCACCGAAATGTTCTCCCACCGAGAGATCTGACGCCTGGCCTGGTTTGTCACCAAGCACCAAATCCAATATGGCCTCCCCTCTAGTCAGCCTATCTACATATTGAGTCAGGAATGCTTCCTGGACACATCTGACAAAATCTGCTCCATCTAAACTCTTTGCATTAAGGAGGTTCCAGTCAATATTAGGGAAATTGAAATCACCTATGACAACAACCCTATTACTTCTGCACCTTTCCAAAATCTGCCTCCCAATCTGTTCCTCTGTGTCTCTGTTGCTATTGGGGGGTCTATAGAAAATTCCCAGTAAAGTGACTGCTCCTTTCCTGTTTCTGACTTCCACCAATACTGAATCAGTGGACAAACCCTCCTCCACGACCTCCCTTTCTGCAGCTGTGATACAATCCCTGATTAGCAATGCCACTCCCCCACCTCTTTTACCCCTCTCCCTATTTCTTTTGAAACAACTAAACCCCGAACATCCAACAACAATTCCTGCCCCTGTGTTATCCAAGTCTCCGTAATGGCCACAACATCGTAGTTCAAAGTAGTGATCCATGCTATAAGTTCATCACCCTTATTACTGACACTTCTTGTGTTAGAATAGACACACTTCAACCTGCCACACTGACTGCAACTTTGCCCTATCAATTGTCTATCCTTCCTCACAGATTTTCTGCTTGCTGTATCTGCCTGTACACCAGCTACCTCATCTTCTGATCTGTAGCTCCGGTTCCCATCCCCCTGCCAAACTAGTATAAGCATTCCCGAAGAGCTCTAGCAAACCTCCCACCCAGGATATTGGTGCCCCTATCATTCAGGTGCAACCTGTCCTTCTTGTACAGGTCCCACCTTCCCCAGAAGGTATCCCAATGATCCACGTATCTGAAGCCATCCATCCTACACCAGCTCTGTAGCCACTTGTTCAGCTGCACTCTCTCTCTATTCCTAGCCTCACTAGCCCATGACACTGGTAGTAATCCTAAGATTACTACTCTGCTCGTCCTGCCTTTTAGCTTCTAACCTAATTCCCTATATTCACCTTTCAAGTCCTTATCCCTTTTCTGAGTTATGTCATTGGTACCGATGTGTACCACGACTTCTGGCTGCTCACCCTCTCCCTTAAGAATCCTGAAGACTCGATCTGAGACATCCCTGACCCTAGCACCCGGGAGGCAACATAGTATCTGGGAGTCTCGCTCGGCACCACAGAATCTCCTGTCTGTTCCCCTAACCATTGAATCTCCCATCACTATCGCTCTCCTATTCAGCCCGCTTCCCTTCTGAGCCACAGAGCCAGGCTTCTGGCCACTATGACTTTCCCCTGGTAGGTTGTCCCCCGCAACAGTATCCAAAGCGGTATACTTATTATTGAGGGGAATAGCCACAGGGGATCCCTGCACTTTTCGCCTATTCCCTTTTCCTCTCCTGATGGTCACCCAGCTACTTTAATCCTGTAAAGTGAGTGTGACTCCCTCCCTATAACTCCTGTCTACCACCTCCTCAGGCTCCTGAATGATCCGGAGTTCATCCAGCTCCGGCTCCACTTCCCTAACGTGGTCTGTGAGGAGCTGGAGTTGGGTGCACTTCTTGCAGGTGAAGTCAGCAGGGACACTTGTAGTGATCCTTACCTCCCACATCCCACAGGAGGAGCATGCAACTGCCCCTAGCTTCCATTCCCTCTGCTCTAAATTGCCAAAATAGATAAAGAGAAAGGACAAAAGGACAAAAGTTCTCACCTTACCGACCATCCACGCAGAGTCTTTTTTTAATTGGTTGCAGGAGGAGGATGGGTGGGAGACGCTGTATGTGTAGTGTTTCGTGTTTAGCCACTGCCCGAATATATCAGTTCACTTACCCAGCAGTCCCTGTGTCCGTGTTTGTTCCTGCTCAGCCTTCACTCCCCCTGTTAACGAGGCAAGTATTTTATACAGAAACCTTACCTTCGTGGATGCCCCCGACTCGCGCTCTCACTACTCCCCCCTCTGTTTCCCGCGTTGCTCCTGAAATCATAAAAGACCTGAAGAAAAGATCCAGTGCTAATACAGCTAAGAACGACATTCTGTTCAATAAACATTTTACTGCTCAAATTGTTGTCCTCTGCCAAGTGCGATATCTACTCCTACTCTTCTGGGAGTTCTTTTCTTTTAAAACATGATTATGTTTTTACTTATGTCTGTTAATCTTTTCATATGATCAGTTAGTCGCTTAAGTTAATTTACTGTTTATTACTTGCACTGAGGCAGCAATGTCAACTTCCAGCAATAGTTTTGTACGAGAGCACATTTTCCACATTGTTGAATAATTGCCTTTTATTAGTATAGAGGAACAATAAGTAAAATGAAAATTTCCACCATAAAATATCTTCTGGCAACTATTTTCATTTGCACATCCCTTTCCATGTAAAAAGTGTTCTGAAGTGCTTCACAACGACATCAAGAATGTTTGCGAGTCATAGAATCCCTACAGTGTAGAAAGAGGCCATTTGGACCATTGAGCCTGCTTCAACCCTCCAAACAGAATCTCACCCAGACCCACCCCATCTCCATTACCCTGCATGGGGTTTTTACAATGGTTAACTCACTTAACCTACACATCCCTGGACACTATGGGTAATTTAGGATGGCCAAACCACCTAACCTGCACATCTTTGGACTGTAGGAGGAAACAGGAGCACCTGGAGGAAACCCACACAGACAACATGCTAACTCTACACAGACAGTCACTCTAGGCTGGGATTGAACCTGGATCTGTGAGGAAACAGTGCTAACTACTGTGCCACCATACCATTCAAAATATAAACTGTTCAATGCAATTAAAATCTTGTCATTGCAATTCTTTCACACTTCATCGATCCCTGAGAGAAGAACTGGAGGTGACATCTCAACTTGTTGCTGAGAGATAGTAGGAACTGCAGATGCTGGAGTCTCAGATAACAAGGTGTAGAGCTGGATGAACACAGCAGGCCAAGCAGCATCAGAGGAGCAGGAAAGCTGATGTTTCGGGTCTGGACCCTTCTTCAGAAATGGGGGAAGAGAAAGGGGCTCTGAAATAAATAGGGAGAGGGGTGTGGTGATAGCAGGTAGATAATGGAATGGATAGGTGGGAGAGAAGACGGACAGGTCGAGAAGGCAGGGATGAAGCTAGTAGAGGTGAGTGTAGGTAGGAATTCGGGGTGGGGGTTGGTCAGTGAGGTGGGAGGAGCAGATAGGTGGGAGAGAAAATGGACAGGTCAAGGAGGCAGGGACAAGAAGGTGCGGCTGGTCTTGGGATGAGGTTAGGGGTGGGGAGATTTTGAAGCTCGTAAAGTCTGCATTGACACCATTGGGTTGTAGGGTTCACAGAGGGAATATGAGGTGCTGTCCTTCCAGCCTTCTGGTGGCATCGTTGTGGCACTGGAGGAGGCTCAGGATGGACATGCCATCCAGGGAGTGGGAGGGGGAGTTGAAGTGGTTCGCGACTGGGGGGTGTTGTCATTTGTCACGAACCAAGTGTAGGTGCTCCACAAAGCGGTCTCTGAGCCTCCTCTTGATTTCCCCGATGTCCCTGCCTCCTTGACCTGTCCATCTTCTCTCCCACCTACCCACCCCTCCCTCCTCACTGACCAATCCCCATCCCAACTCCCTACCTATACTTACCTTTACTGGCTTCATCCCCGACTCCTTGACCTGTCCGTCTTCTCTCCCACCTAGCTGCTCCTATATCCACCTTCTATCACCACCTCCCTCTCTCTCTATTTATTTCAGAGCCCCCTTCCCCTCCCCCATTTCTGAAGAAGGGTCCAGATCCGAAACATCAGCTTTCCTGTTCCTGCTGTTGCCTGGCCTGCTGTGTTCATCCAGCTCCACTCCTTGTTATCTCAACTTGTTGCTGCTTGGACTTCAACATGAAACATGAATTGAGAAGGTCAGTTTCAATCTGATTACCACGCATGATTTCACTGACAACATGGAGAAATTAGAATAAACTATGATTTCAAACATGACAATGTGCAGTTGATGACCTCCTCCACACTTCAACTGGAGATTTTCCACTCTATCTTTGGTTATACACCAGTCTTAGTTTACAAATAGATCCCTGCCAACTTTAAATAGATTAGCTCATTGTAGTAACTCTGGATTGGTAAATGGCTTTCTCTTGTAGCCAACGGAGACTTATTACCAAATAAAAGCCAAAAGAACTGCGGATGCTGTAAATCAGGAGCTTGATGGGAGACTTATTACCAAACTGCCTTTTCCTGTAATAGTAATGAAGCAAGGAGATAGTAGGATTCAGTTCATATTATCCTTTGTTCAAGCAAGTGCTTTTTCTGTTGTTTAGATATTTTCATATATTTCCAAAACACATTAAAGACAGGAATGTCAAGGTTCAGGAGCATCTATATGAATCTGTTGTGTGTGAGCTGGAGTATAGACGGATACACAGTGAAGCAACAGGACACCTGGGAAGGAAACTGATATGTGAATGTTTCAGTTGTAGACCCTTTGCCTGAACTGGAGGAATATTTAATGGCTCAGAATTTAGAGCCATTTTTTATTGTGCAGGCAAATATAGTGTGGAGAGCCTTTCACCCTCCTGATTTGGCTTCATTAACTCCAGGGCGAGAATGATCAAGGAGCGCCATCTCTCCCAGACAGCATTGAAGTGGCCACCTAAGCTCATTCTAACGGTGAAAGTTCGGAGATAGGGGTGGGGGTGGGTGTGGGGGCGTTGGGTGGGGTGCACACTATGTGGACAACTCACCAGAGAAACCCTGGCAACATGCCTCCAACTTGTAGGTGGCAGTGGGGGTAGAGTTGGGGCAATCCCTCCTACTTGGACCACCCATATTCATCAAAGAGACTTGCTGGAGTCAAGGGCTACTCCATCACATAGACCTGCTGCCTTGTCTTTAAACTGACTTCCCTTCTCCCCTTCATGACCGGTCCCAGTGACCCTTTCCTCCAGAGGTCCCACTACTCCCAGTGCCACTACCAGTACCAGCACCTCTCAGAAGCTGGATGTCCACCCTGAAGATGCCAAAGACCCATCGGTAACCAAATAATTACCTGATTGGAGTGACAATGAGTAAACTTGGGTGGAGGGGGTATAGTTTATGGTCCTAGAATGGCTGTGTCAAGGTTGTTATTGACTCCTTGCCACTGGAATTACCTACCATCAAGACCGTTAAGTTCCACCCTCTAACTCAAAAACATCTTCTTTTGCTCTGCAATATTATGCATTTAAAGCTATTCACCTCTGCAAACTTTCTATGAAAATGTAGTTTGCGAAAGGTTAATCGCTCCCGAAAAGATTAATCTCTTACCTGTTTTCAACAGCGCAGTACCTCAGGAGTCACACAACTGCTACATGGGCAACAAAGATATAAAGTATTTCAGCACTAAAAATTGATTTAATTATAGACAGGCCTGAATAGGATTCTAATCTGCCTAAAGGTTTCTTCCTCAATTAATCTTTTAAAGATAAATACCAAAGTATGATTGATGATTGAGTACAAAGAAAACATTCAATGAAATGTGATATGCATTCAGACTGGGTCAACTAGAATTCTCCAATAGACGCTTGATGCTATTTTCCAAGTACGTGTAACTACTCCGATTCTCTCACTCTTTTGGCATTTTTTCTCTTTCAAGGATTTATCCAGGTCCGTTTTGAAATATAAAGTTGAATTTATTTTCACAACCCTTTCAGACAGTGTCGTTGAGGCGAATAGAAATTTTACAAATATAAATTCCCTCCTGCACCCTACCCCAGAAACTGATCTTGAACTTAAGGTGCAAATTATACATGACACCAAATTGGTGTTTTGTTTTGCAAACAACAGGTGGGCCTCATGCAAATGTAGTCAAACCTGTTTGGGATAAACTATCTTTCCCTCACAGAGGTATATGTCCTTTCATTCAGCTCACAAATAAACTCAGGCCAGATCTCCATTTCCTTCCCTGAGAAAGATGGAAACTTCAGAGGCTGTAAAAGAAAATTGTTGCTTGCAAGACATTAAACAGAGTATCTTGTGGCATCCCTTTCAATAATGGCTTGGTGATGATTCTCAATCCATCTGGGAATTGCAATAATATCTTTGTGTTATCTAAGCATAACACAACTGAAATATGTTGATTCTGTTTATTTGAAAATCCCTGGTAGGTTTATTTACAGCTGAACTAATACATACAGTATGGAGTAACCTCACGTCAATGTAATGAGTGACACAATGCAGAGAGCTTGTGGTCATGTAATTCTTGATCTTTTAAAGGGGCACCACACCAAATTTCCGTCTGCAGAGTGACGAAAGACTCTTAGTTTGGGTGGAAGATCAGTTAGATTCAGGTTTTTCGATTAATTTAAGATTTCAGCTTTCACAATTCACAAGAAGACCAGAGATATTAATTATTGAAACCTTATCTGATTCCCAGAAAATTTTCACTAAGCTATCTCTTCAGCTGGGTTACCTTTTACTCACTGAGAGAAAAAGAAGTAGAGGGAATTTGAGATATTGCCTTTCATTACTAATACCAGCTTTCTGACTACCCCATCTTTTTGGGAGAGTCAGAATTATTTTTTTAATTTCTAGCTAAGTGGTCCTTCTTTAATATTCAAGTCCATTGCAAAGCAGAAACCAAAATGCCAAATGTTGTTGCCAGGCAACTATCAACACAAAGCTCTTCCTCAAACTCAATGTTTGTCTAGCAATTCTGGCCATAAACATGATCTTATCTTTTATTTAAAAACTTTAGCTTGTTTTCTCCGCAAAGTCAGTAGACTTTTCTAAACAGTAGACAATCCCCAGTTCTTTTTGACGTTTTGAGATCCAAAGGGTCATATGGTAAACCTATTGCAACCCAGAAACTGCAGTGGTTCAAGAAGGCAGATCACCACCACCTTCGGAAGGGCAACTAGGCATGGACAATAAATGCTGGGCCAGGCAACATGCCATGAAAAAAAGAATTGTACAAAGATTTCATTTCAAATTCTCATTATCCATTATACATATGTATCTCAGCAGTATTGCCACCTACATGATTTTGTGTATCTGCATTTAACCTTGCCAAAACTTTATCTGTTTCAAAGAGAATAATCCCAACTTCACTAGTTTCTCCCTCATCAGGTCGTTCATTCCTGGCTCCATTCAGAGAAATCCGTTCTGCATATCAGAAAATTGGAGAAATGGCCTCCTTGTACTCCAATATGTACCCCATTGGTGCGTAATCAGAAAATGATTCCAAGGATCTAGTCAGAAGGGTTCAACAGAGGGATTAAGATATCAGAATAGAAATTCCAACTCTTATTAGCTGCAAAACTGATATGAAATGGACAGGGAAGTTGGAATTTGAAGCAGAATATGTTTTAGCCTCTTTTTATTAAATTTTGAGGAATCTTGAGAGGAGCTAAGAAGAGGGCACACTTAGTTTGATGTCATATTTGGATTGTTTTGTTTATTTAGTGAATGCAAATCTCTGAAGCCAAACTATATCCTCCTCTTCTGCTATATTTACTAGTTAATCTGTAGAGAGGAGTCCTCAGCATTGTTTATGTCTCTCCACAGTGTATGACTGAGCGCTGGACTTTTTTGAACCTGCTTAGCAAGAATCTCTCATTTGCCATGGTGTTTCGAAGCTGGTGATTCAACAGATGAAGTTTGTCATGAAGAGCCTGCAAATGAGTCTATGTACTGACCGTTCCTCAATCCAAAGGATGTCTGTTGGTAACAAGGTGTGGAGCTGGATGAACACAGCAGGCCAAGCAACATCATAGGAGCAGGAAAGCTTGATGTTTCGGGCCTGGACCCTTCATCCATTCGGTCCCTTCGGTCTAGGCCCGAAGCGTCAAGCTTTCCTGCTCCTATGACGCTGCTTGGCCTGCTGTGTTCATCCAGCTCCACACCTGGTTATCTCGGATTCTCCAGCATCTGCAGTACCTATTATCTCTGGTGTCTGTTGGTAGTTCATGTTCAGGAAGGATGCTTCTCAGGGGGGGTTCGAGGTGGATGGTGGGCAGTAACTGGTTTAAACAGGTCATTATGGAGTGCACAGTGAATTGAAACACAGATGAGATGAGATGAAGTCCTCCAAGAAACCTAACGGAACTAACACTTTCCCAAAGCATTGTAAGTTTCAGGCCATGGAATTAGCAAAAAGAGACTGTAAGAAGCCAATCAACACATCTTTATTTGTCAGTCAGTGGTTGTGGGGGAGTGATGCTTGTGAGAACATGAAGCCAGGGGAGTGGTGTTGAAGAGAGGTTTCTAGTTATGATGTGCGTTGTTGCATTCAGTTGAAGGTCCATCAGATGTGTGTACAATGACCAGTGTCAGACTAGTGCATGGTAATCTAGCGCAGAGTCCGGAAGTCAAAGGTACAGAGTATTGTGGCAGAAACGCTACATAGGTACCACATCTGGATAAAAGTACTGGCACAATCCACATTCAGCCAGAATTGGGCTCAGTGCCCTGAACAGGCTAAGGAATAAATAGTGGAAGATAGTGTGTAGTGTGCTGCTTTGGATATCTTTCATCAACCTGTTCAGACTTGTTATGACACACCTGTGGAGCAGGTGGGACTTGAATCCAGGCCTCCTGGCCCAGAGATAGGCACACTGCCTTTGGCCAAAATTAGGAATGAAGAGAAACGTAGTCAGAAGGATTTGAAATGACATGAAGAACCAGCTTAACCACTCAGAACCACAGCCACAGGTCAAAGTGGGCAGCCAAAGGCAAATAGAAAGGAGAAGATTTCTCGTCAAGGCAAAAGCTGCAAATGAAACTCTGAACCCGAGGCCAGGAAACATTCCATCCTTCCAGCCCAAGCCATTTACTCACCCATTTTTCACAGATTCTTCTTCTCAAAGTGCAGCAAGGTTGTAAAGATTTGTTTTATAATTCCGTAAGCGGGATACAAAGGATATTTCACTCCTCTGAGGAGTGAATGGGTTGATCTCCGTTCTTTCTTTGTCAACCTGTCACTGGCAGCCAAGCCTTCAGCCATCTATACCCTCGAGTCTAGAATTTCCCTTCTGAATGCCTTTACTTCTCAGTCATCCTTTTAAAGTACTGCTTAAAATCTCTCTGGCTTGCTGACCTGTTGTAAAATCTCCTGCTTTGGCTTAATGTCAATTTGTACTTGTATCCCCTCGACACCCCTCAGGACATTTTACTGTGTTGAAGATGCTGGTCATGTTCAAGATGTTGCAATGCACCCCTCGAAGGAATAGCTCTCAGCCATTCTCAGTTGTGGCTCAGCAAAAGAATGGCTTTCTTCAGCACCTCAGGATTGTAAACAGCTGGCCTGAGGCACCACCTTCTGGAAAGAGATGCAGAAGAGCGAATCAATTACAACAAGTTAGACAGGAAGAAAGAAAACTGTTGCCTCACTTCCAGTCATTGATGCAATGCATAGGAACACTGCTTGTTATCTGAAAAGAGTTTTTAAGTAATTTGTTTTGATTGCTTATAAAGGCTGCACATTTACCAGCAGCTTTCAAATGAATACTGATGTATTTTAGAGTCCTGTTATCTGCTTCAGAGAAATGATGGCAGCAGATGGGTCCTCATCAAGTTTGCAGGGCTCTGTTGGGATAATTGAGATAAATTATGGTGGAAATTAGGTAATGTTTGTAGACATGAGCACAATTAACATTGACATACAAAGTACAAACAATATTTGGATGGAGTTTCAACAGTCTGCTGTTGGAATATATTAAATAAATGACATATTAAATCTTCAAGCCTGCAGCTGTTTCTACTTGAAAAGATAAATAAATCCTAAGGCTTTACACTTCTCTGTCATTATGTTACTCACTTGATTCTTGCAGATAGAAGAAGAAAGTGTTGCTCCTTCAGTCAATTTCTTTGCTTTTTGCTAATTCCATGTTCCTTTGGCAATGTGTCAGTTTCATTGGGTTTTTTGGAAGGTTTGTAACGTGATTGTCCTAGTGAGATCTCTCACCATACCTTACTAAACTTGCCTCTTTAATTACCCACCATGTCCCCATAGTGATCTGATTCTAGCTCTAACTTATCACCTGTCATCTCAGGAAGAACCCACCACTCCCGGAAAGGCCAGCATTTCAGATGCTTGTGCCACATACAAAGGACCAGTCGGTTGGGACTGGTAACAGCTACACTATTTGGTGACCGACTTCCAGTCAGAAGGTGTTGAAGAAGAGGAAGATGGTTCCGACTGGGATCTGAAGGACCTGGTAGACAGGTTGGTCCAGAAGAGGGACATCTGTGCCCCAGAGGACCTGCAGAGGAAGCCATGCCACTAGATGCTGGCAGATTCAGTATTGTCACTATTGTCAGAGGAGCAGCCGGCAGAGCTGGAAGAAAGTCAATGACATTGGCTACTCCATGATGATAAGTGCCATAGCCTTCTCTCCACTGCCTCACATTCACTCGAGAGGTTGATGAATATCCAATGCCAATGTCTTTAGATGAGGGGTGCATGCAGCTGGTGCCCACGGATCATGACGCAAGATGCTGTTACATGGGGACCACCGTGGAAGCTCCCTGCAAGATTCCTGCTCTGAATTCTATGTCGAGAATTCTCAATGCCTACTTTGCTCTTCTTGGGTGGCAGGAAGGAATCTGCATATTAAGGAGGTGAGATGTGCAGTTAATAGGTTAACAAGTAATAATCCCCTTCTTTTTATTCACTTGTGGGACATGGGTGTCACTGGCTGGGCCAGCATTTATTACCCATCCCTGGTTGTCCTTAAGAAGGTTAGGGTGAGCTGCCTTCTTGAACTGCTGTAATCTATGTGCTGCACGTTAACTTAATTGGCGACTCACCACTCCCTGGTGAAAATCTCAACTCTACCACCAGGACATAGTTAAAAGATGCACTGACGTGCTTCCAATAGTGAGAGTAATAGATGATGGGCCTTGGTGGGAGATGGGTATAGTGACAGAGAAAGAGTGAGTGTGAGGTAGCAGAGAGAAGAGTGCGACACTTACCCTGGCTCAGCAGAGAAGCTCATTGACCTTTTTTATGGCACTGCTGACCCTTCATCTGTACTGTCCAGGGGTGACCCCAGGCATGTTGCCAGGGCCTGGTGTGTAATCCACTGGATCTGTTTCTAAAGCTCTTTTAGCCATCACATTCCACATCACCTATTGCTGGATCAAAACCACAAATGGTCTCATGTTGCTGCTTTTCTTTTGTGAGTCTTATTCTTCCCCTTGCTGAGCTGACTTTATTCTGAACCAGCCCCAGAAAGTTTACGCAGAGGCTCTAGAGTTTGATTGACGCTTGTACCCTGGAATCGGATAACAAGTGGGTGAGCACTGTAAATGACAAAGGGGCTGCGCTCCAAAAGCCTGTGATTTCAAATAAACCTGTTGAACGATAACTGAGTGTTGCGTAACCTTAGCCGCCCCTTCCCAACACCGGCACCACCACATCACGGTGAAAAAATGGCTCAAACAAAGGCCGCTTACTTTTCGATTTGAGATCAGGCAGGGACAGGGCAATTTCATTCACAGCCAATTGCTTAGCAACTGAGAGGAGCAGCCAGCAGTTAAAAATCAGGAGAAATTCGGCTACGTGAGCAGGCTGTGTGACATTGAGAACTCACCTTGTGCAGTATGGAGGCTCCAGGCCATGGAGAAAAGGCACTGAGGGACTAACTCCACCCGTCTCTCCCCACACTTTACGACTTTGGATCCCAGAGGGAAGACTGTAACTGTTTCTTCACGAACTTCCATCAAAATACCAGTCAGTCTGGCTCTGATCAGAAGCTCAGCAGGTCTAGCAGCATCTGGGAATGATCTGTGGGGAGATCGCCAGATGCGATGAGATTGGTGACTGTAGTTACAATGGCCTGAAGTTCCATGGTGGGGTCCAAAATGTCCACCTTCGTCCTCAACCGAGGATTCCCCAGCACTGTTGTTGACAGGACCTCAACCAGGTCCAACCCATCTCCCACACTTCGGCCCTCACCCCCTCTCTTCCCTCCCACAACAGCGACAGGGTTCCCCTTGTCCTTACCTACCATCCCACAAGCATCCATATCCAGGAGATCATCAGTCGCAATTTCTTCCAATCTCCAGTGAATACCACCACCAGACACATAATTTCCCTTTCCTCCCTTGTGTCCCTTCCACAGGGACAGTTCCCTCCTGGTCCACTCTTCCTTCACTCCCACCTCCCACAGGCCCCATGGCACCTTCTCCTGCAAGCGCCGAAGCTGTAACACCTGCCCAATTACCTTCTCCCTCCCCACTATCCAAGGCCCCAAACATAACTTCCAGGTGAAGCAGCACTTTACTTGCACTTCCCACAATCTAGTCCACTGCATTCGCTGCTCACAATTTGGTCTCCTCCACATGGGGTAAAACAAAGCGTAGACTGGGTGACTGCTTCACAGAACACCAATGTTTTGTCCACAAAAATGACCCTGAACTTCCACTTGCCTGCCACGTTAATATATCACCCTGTTCCCTGGCCTGCAACTCTGTCATTGAGTCATGGAGTCATAGAATAATAAAGCATTGAAACAGGCCCTTCAGCCCAAATTGGCCCATGCTGACCGTGGTGCCCACTCAGCTAGTTCCAATTGCCCACATTTGATCCATATCCCTCTAATTCCTTCCCACCTATGTACCTATTCAAATGTTTTTTAAATGTTGCTATTATTCCTGCCTCAACAACTTTCTCTTCCATTGTCTCTGTTGCGTGAGCAGAAGTGCAGGTTTAACCAGAAGAAAGTTGAAAATCGACTGTGAGTCACTCAGCCTATGTCAAACACCCAGTCGTTTCCTTAATATACTCCAAAGTGCCCAAGTGAACTATCCAGCTGTTAAAACAAAGGCCAATAAGAATGGGGAATCAGTGTGATCTTGTCAGTATCGCCCACAGCTGGAGACCTACTTCCAACAGGAAACGGTATTTTATGAATGCAGTTATTACTATATTGTCACTACTATTATTAACAATAATTGTTTCTCTCTAACTCATTCAAGCCACATAAATTACCAATTGCATTCAGGTCACATGAATTACCAATTGCATTGACACCACACAGCACTGGAGTGAGCGAACGGATATTTCACGTAAACTAATTTCCAGGCCATTCTAATTAGGACAGTGAAGAACTTCTCAAATAACATGTCATGTGTGCTGACCTTTCAGAACAATGACTATAGTCAGCATAGAAAATTAAAAACCGGAGGAATATGTCATATTAATGAATAGAGGACTGCTGATGTAAGTCAGATAGACCACTAAATGAAATTATGAATACCTAAAGAATCCAACGAGGAACTTTAAATGGTGCAAACTAAAACGCTGAAAATGTCAGGAAAAGAAAGTTAAAAGGTCACACAAGAAATGCTTGAAGAAAAGGTTGAAGAAGTGATGGAAAAAGAAAGAGGATTGCATTCTGGAGATGGACAGAATCAACTGATCAGTCAGAATGCTCCAGTATTCAAATCAATGAAATGGCAGGTTAAATTGCGCAGAAAATTAATGCATTCTTTTTCAAGTTAGTGATATGAGGAAAAGTCTACACCAATTTTTTTAACTCATATTAGTGACTAGGGGTGAAGATATTTCGACTGCCTTTGGACTCTGGTGCCTAGGTTCAAGTGTCTGAATCCACAAGTGACCTGTGCCCATAATCTACCACGAAATAGCATATCCAGTGTGGCAACACATCATTTCTCGCACAGGGTTCTGACGTAGAGAATCTTTGCTTCTCGCTGTAGTGCTGGTCATTATTGGATTCTTAAGTGGGAAACAGACTCCACTCTTTAAATAATGCTCCAGTAAATACTCACATCTTGTTACTCACAAGGACGTAACAAAAGTGGCCTTGGAGGAACCCGACGAGATCAGGGATGTGGGCCCCTGTCACTCTGTCTTTCCTGTGAGTTGTCTGCGAGCTGGCTTGGGAGCTTGGGGAAGAAACCAGGGAAAATTCCCAGCAATCAGTGTGGGGCTGGCCGCAGATCAGGACTTGGTGGATGGTCAGCCAGGATGGTTAGATTGGGGTAGCAAGGCAGGTAGACAAAGGGAGTCAGTTAGTTTGTTTGGCTGGATGGCTGGCTGGTTTTCAACATAGAGCGATGCCAACCATAAAGTGATGCCAACAGCATCAGTTTAATTCCACTCCAGCTGAGGTTACCATCAAGGTCCCTCTTCTTCTACCTCTCCCCTCTCCTGAGGTGTGGTGACCCTGGGGTTAAACCACCACCAGCCATCTCTCTCTAACAAGAGTGCAGCCGTATGGTCTGGTAAAACTACAGTGACTTTACCCATTGAGAGAGCACTGAAGGAAAGCTGGATGTGATCATAGCAGGGACTGGAAAGCAGGACCCTATATACATATTATATATATTTTTTGACAGCTCTTCCTCAGAGACAGACTGCCTTGTTTAACTTTCTTAAGGGCTACTTTTCAATTTATGGGAGCTGTTAAATGGCTTTCAAGAGCTCCTTCTCCCTTTTCCCTAACTCTTTTATTAATTAATGTAGTCTGCATTTGGACTGATTTGTTTTTCAGGTTTTTTTAGATAGAGAAAATAGCTAAAAAAGTAAACCTAAGTGGAGAATTTTTTAAATATAGTGCAAATCACAGGCAAATGTCGTTCAAAATGAACATTTTCAGCAAGTAACTGTGAAAGTTCTGAAATAAGAACAGATCAGTTATGCTTAACCAAGGATAGAAATTGCTGGAGAAACTCAGCAGGTCTGGCAGCATCTGTGGAGAGAAAGCAGAGTTAATATTTCAGGTCCAGTGACCTTTCTTCAGTGGTCAAAATATCCTTTTGAAGAAGGATCACTGGACCTGAAACATTGACTCTGCTTTCTCTCTACAGATATTGCCAGATTGTCTGAGTTTTTCCAGCAACTCCTTTTTTTTTTGCTTCTGATTTCCAGCATCTGTATTTCTTTGTTTCTTTCACTTATACAGCGTCTGTCACAAGCTCAGGAAGTCCCAATGTACTGTTTATGATATGCAGCCACCATTGAAAAGTGACCAACTGGCATAACTGCACAGCGG
Source organism: Ginglymostoma cirratum (assembly GCA_024137785.1). Taxonomy (NCBI): domain Eukaryota; kingdom Metazoa; phylum Chordata; class Chondrichthyes; order Orectolobiformes; family Ginglymostomatidae; genus Ginglymostoma; species Ginglymostoma cirratum. The sequence continues at coordinate 14,083,398 of JAHRHZ010000139.1, read as the reverse complement.
CCGGTATACCATCACCAAGTCACCCGTTATTTACATGTGCACAGTACATAGGCTCTGACCATCCAACTCAAAGCCAGTCCATAGACTGAAGAGACCTTGTGAATCTCCTGTTTATATCTCTCAGCCAGGGCTCCCTGACTGGCCCAGATTAACAGCCCCCAGCAAGGATCTCTTGGCCAATGAGATCCACCTGGCCTTGGTTCCAATTACTACACAAACAATTTAGACACAGCAAGCTTCCAAAGCAGAAAATTGATTATGACCAGGAATTTTGTTGTTGGAATGATGCTTCCTGAAGTTGAATAGTGAGGAGGAGGGAAAATGAAACAAACATATAGTGAATGTAACGCCACTATATTTATATGTTCATGTTTAATCCTATCCTAGACTAGGTTTCCATCCACTTCCTCCCCCCTGCTAGGCAGCAGCTGGTCAAATACATTGGTGGTGGTACAACAGGAAATGCCCCCCTATGGGGGCAGTGAAACCAGCCAGATTAACTGCTTCCTGTGTCCCTCCCATCCATTCATAGGTACCGGTCCTGCAGGAGCAACAATCGCTGCAAGGGCTGGGCCTCTCATTGGAGGAGCTGAAGCAGCAAGCTGGGTAGAGACAGAGTTTCTGATAGGAGGAGCAACTCTTCAATTTCATCGCTCCCTCTCACTGCTCCTCCAATCGAAATACAGCAGTGTGTGGAAGGTAGTGCATGGTTTCCAATAAATTAAATTCTCTATGCCAATCGTTGACTTTTTAGTTGGCTTTGCCCTCCCCCCTAATGTATTTGAATGTTGCTGAAAGGGAGCTATAAGATCCCTTCAGGGGATAAGGGAGAGCCCTAGTTTCTGGTGTCCATGGTGCCCAGTCCATCTGAGCCTGCCTTGGAAGGGTAGGGTGTCTCAGACATATGAGCAGCAGGTAACACCCTAGCTGTCTGACGGTGCTAATTTACAGTCAGTGCATGGGTGGATTTCTCCACTAGTAGGAAGCTGCTGTCAAGCCACCAGAGAAATGGGAAATGAGACATATGAATTTTAGTGTCAGTATGTGGAGCATATCTCCCAGTAATGGATGGGCTGTTCAAACAACACGTCCTGTCATCCATTTACAGTGGGCAACATGCCACCCATGCTAAACAAGCCTGGTCCAGCAAACCTTTGGACCCTCTGTCTAACACTAGATGTCATTAGATGACAAGGTGCGCACAGGAGGCTGCTAATTAAGATAAGAGCCTATGGTGTTTGGGACAAGGTGTTGGCATACATAGAGAATCGGCTGACTGGCAGAAGGCAGATAGTAGAGATAAAGGGATTTTTTACAGAACGGCAGCCAGTGACTAGTGGAGTTCCACCAGGTTCAGTGTTGGGATCACACTTATTCGCATTATACATTAATGATCTGGACGAAGGAATTGAGGACATTGTTGCTAAGTTTACAGAGATAGGTGGACGGTCAGATGGTGTTGAGGAAACGGGAAGGCTGCAGAAGGACTTGGACATGCTAAGAGAGCAGACAAGGAGCTCACAGATGGAATAAAATGTGGGAAATAGTGAGGTTATGCACTTTGGTGGGAAGAATAGAAGGGTAGATTATTTTCTGAATGGGGAAAGGCTTTGGAAATGAGAAAGGCAAAGGGACTTTGGAATCGTAGGTCAGGATTCTCTTAAGGCTTACATGCAAGTTCAGTTTGCAGGTAGGAAGGCAAATGCAATGTTAGCATAATTTCAAGAATTTCATAGAATACAAGAGCAGAGATGTACTGCTGAAGCTGTATAAGGCTCTGGTCAGACTGCGTTTGGAATATGTTGCGCAGTTTTAGGCCCCGCATCTAAGGAAAGATGTACTGGTGTTGGAGGGAGTCCAGAGGATGTTTACAAGAATGACCCTGGGGGTGAAGGGCTTGTCATATGAGAAGCGGTTGAGGACTCTAGGTTCTGTAATCATTGGAACTTAGAAGGATGGGGGGGGATCTCACTGAAGCTTACAGAATACTGAGAGGCCTGGATACAGTCAATGCAGAGAAGATGTTTCCATAGGTAGGAGAGACAAGGACCAAAGCACACAGCCTCAGAGTGAAGGGATTACCTATTAGAACTGAGATGAGGTAGAATTTCTTCAGCCAGAGAATGATTAATCTGTAGAACCACCAGGGGCTGTGGGAGCCAAGGCACTGAGTGTATTTAGGATAAAAATAGATAGGTACTTGATTAGTGAAGGAATCAATGGTTATGGTGAGAAGGCAGGAGAATGGCATTGAGAAACATATCAGCCATGATCGAATATTGGAGCAGACTTGATGGGCAGAATGGCCTACATATCTGCCCCTATATCTTATGGTCTTATTATTCTGTTATTGAAGAACATTTCTGAAATAACCTAGACTGCTAAGAATTATACTGGAATGCAAATTAAGATAATCAGTCGAGCCCATAGTGTACTGTATTTGCATGTGCTAGAGACTAAATATTTTAACGCATAGAACGCTCTTTTATATCAGCAAAAGGAATTTGTACATACTTTGCACCTCTTAAATTAGGCAATAAATGGGTCGCTTGGCAACAGTCTAAGCTATCAGAGTTTACTCATCTTTTCCAAGAACAAAAATTGTCTCCTAATTGTTCCTGCTGCACCATCAGTACAAATGATGGTCCAAACAATCAGTGTACTTTTCTCGTCATGTTTAAATCAGTGTCCCTTTGTTTAAGTCTGTTTGTTGTGTCCTCATCTTCCTGAGTACGAGACATAAAAAGCTTCAACTTCTTGTCTCCTTTCAGCAATGTTTAAATGAGATTTTCCTGTCTCTCCGCGAGGGGACACTCATACAGCAACCATTCACCACCATGAAAATGGATATAGGTGCATATACTTTGGGAAGGTTCACGTTTTTGCCCTTTATAGATTGAACCACTCACATGCCACAGCTTCATTTTCCACCCATCATGAGGGTATGAATACTGAGACCTCAGGGACTATACCATTTTCTTGGAAGAACTGATGGTGTTCTCACTGGAGTTGCTCCAGGAGTCTGGTGGAAGCCTTGATGAATGAGCCTTAGACTTATGGGGCAGGCAGATTTTTTTCGTTCGTGGAATGTAGTCATCATTGGCCCATGCTTCATTTCTTGCCCGTGTCCAATTGCCCTTGAGAAAGTGATGGTGAGTCGCCTTCTTGAACCATTGTATTTTTCTATTCATTCACAGGCATCTCTGGCTGGGCCACCATTTATTGCCCACCCCTAATTAGCATTGAGAAGGTGATCCTCAAACCATTGCAGTCCGAGGGCGACACATACACACAGTGCTGCTTTAGCATGACAATGATGAAATTGCAATTATATGCCAGCACAAGGCTCAATGCTTACCACTCTCAGAGCTACTTAGGATAAAGAATCATTTTGAAGACAGACACTGCAGGCGGAATAGTGAAATAAAGCACTCAAGAGGGAATAGCTAAAATAATGCTCAAAAAAATCTGTATTGCTAAAAGGGTTTTGAAAGTTTATGCATTGAAGTCTTTCCCTTGACAGCAATACAGAGAAAGAAACATTGTTTGGCAAGATCCTAACAGCCATTAACACTTGACAAGTGTAGCATTGCTGAGGAACTGAAATAATATGAATAAGATTTGCATTGATAAAACAGAGAAGCAAGTTGAGATTCTGCAGGTAGACAGAGGTGTGGTGTCGGTGTCTATAGTCAAGATTTCTTTCCAGGTTCTTGCTATGGACAATGTTTCAAAACAAAGAACAGTAGAATTAACACAGCTAGAGTCTTTTGCGCAGTTCTGGAATAGGGGGAATGCGATAGCACTGGAAAGGGTGCAGAGGAGATTTACCAGGATTTTGCCTGACCTGGAGAGTTTTAGTTATGAAGTGAGATTGGACACACTGGGGTCGTTTCCTTTGAGCAGAAGAGATTGAGAAGGGATTGAGAGATATAACATTATGAGGGGATAGATAGGCTGGAATGGATGGAACATTTCCCCTTAATAGAGAAATAAATGACCGGGGGCATAGATTTGAGGTATGGGGCAGAGATTTAAAGGGGATGTGATGAGAAACCTTTTCCCCAAAGGTGTATTGAGATACGAGGCATACAAGGATATGGACCATGTGCTGGAAAAGAGGATTAGAATAGTTAGGGTGGCTGCTTTTGACCAACATAATTGTGGTGAACTGAAGGCCCATTTTTCTGAGTTGTAGGTCTCTATGAATCTATGATTCTCAAGATTACTTTTGCATAAATTGACTTAGTTTGTTCCAGAGTCAGGTCAAGCTGTGACTGAAGTTTGGGGCTATACAAATACTGAAATCTCAGTGTCAGTGCAAGCAGGAAGGGACCTTAAACCATTTAATCGTTTGAGTTTTTCTGTCACACGTTCAGAATGTGGCTCATCTCAGATCTAACTCAACTTAGCCATATTTGCCCCACATCTCTTCATTTATTTTGCCAACAAAAATCTACCAGAGTTAAAATTAACAACTGACGTCAGATTAATTACCATGTGTAGAAAAGAGTTCCAAAATCCCACCATTTCTGAAGAAGAGTCTAGGCCTGAAACGTCAGCCTTCCTGCTCCTCTGATGCTGCTTGGCCTGCTGTGTTCATCCAACTCTACACCTTGTTATCTCAGATTCTCCAGCATCTGCAGTTCCTACTATCTCTGAAACAATTTTAACAAACGATGTTCTGCTGCATTTTCATGTTTCACACACGCAATTATATTTTTTTCTATCTTATACCGGGCTCTTAATTTGTGCCCAGTACAATATTCTCATGAACTGAAATGTACATATTGGTCAGCATGTGCACAGTAACAGTTTACGTTACCATGGTGATGGCTCTTGGTGCATCTTTTGTTGCTTCAGATGTGTAACAGAGATCTGCCACTTATTTGAAGTTGAAGTAGCAAGTGTGAAGAATTTAACTGGTGGCACTGAATTCATCCAGATCTGCCATGGCCTACACCGTGTGAGGACCCTGCGGTGGTGTCAGCCTTGCACCACAATTGTATGCTTTGAACTGAAGGTTAAAACTAGATTTATGGGAACGAACCCATACTACACATTGTCAGCCAGACTAGACTGAAACATGAAAAGTTAAATCCGCACGCTTGGTGATGTGAATTAACTGGGGTGGGGAGGGGGTTGAGGATTTCACCTCTATGTCCAAGTTAATATGTCTCCTGATTGTGACATTTTCACATGGCATTGGATCCTGTGTCTCAGTGATAATGCCCCTACCTCCGCGTCAGAAGGCCCGGGTACAAGCTCCTCCTCAGGGTGTGACGATTGCAGAACCTCCAGACAGGTTGATTGATCTTATTTTTAATATTTTGACATGGGAAACAACACATTGAAAGATCTGTTCCATCCTCTCTGCTCATGCCACCCTTACAGTCTTTCCCTGAGCTAAATTGACAATAACCAGAAAGCATCAGAATACGTACTTTTCACCTCTCTGAAACTATTCTTTCAGTAACTCACCCAGCGAAATTGACAAGCACCATCATCAAGCTCATCTTGTAACACCATTGGCAGCTTCATATAGAATCTTGGGCAGTTTGGGGCTGAACTGTAAGCGGGAATCTGCAATTGGAATCTCCCCAGGATCGCTGTCAGTAGGTTGAATATCATCAATAAATCTGACCGGGTTCTGTGTGATACACCTGATACAAGCCAATTTTACGTCCAGGGCAATTGAGAAGCAGATGATATGCCTGCTGAATGTAAGGTTCTGACACTTGAATTAGACTGAGGGGCTCTTGCAGAAAAGTTCAGAGTGTGCCATATAATCCTACTGTGTTGCATTCTACATTACTGGAGCAGGCAAAGAGGGGATGAGATGGACTCTGAAGAACTGCCAGTGTGCTAACAGTCTTCTGAGGAGGAAGCTGAGAACTTTGAGTAGGAGGAACATCACCTTCAGCATGAGAAAGTGGAGTGACATCAGATGCAACAAGTCAGACAGAACATAACTGATACCCAGTTCCACTAGATCTGAGCTGGGTGCAGGGATGACAGGGTAAATTTGGTGTTGTTTGCAAGCCAAACAGTCCTTGCCTGGTCTCAGAGACAAATGTTTGCTCTTCCTTTGCTTTGATGAATACATGTGAATTTTGTCCATCCATTTCAGGCTTTCTTGTATGTGATAGTCCCACACTGAGCAACGAGAAGGTGTTAGGTTACATTGGGTACATGGGGAAAGATTCGCACTCCCTCAGACAGGTTTGTAAGATGGGATGACACAAAGAATGGGTAACCTATATGTCTTGTTTTTTTAAATTAAAAATACATTTGTGAATGTACACTTATTCATAATGGAGTGCCAGCTATGCCACTCTTGTCCCCTCCTCCTACACACAATGAAGGACAAATCCTGGTTGGCAACCTTTGAGCTGATGGGCAGCTGGGCATTATAAATGCCTCCAGCGTCAGGAATCCCAGTAGGACACGGCAGTTCAAAGGCAATAAGGGATGGGCAATAAATACTGACCTGGTCAATGAGATCCACACCTCATGAAAGAATAAAGTAAAGGATAGAAACATGTAACACAGAGTTAATGATCAACATCTAGTAGCTGTGCAGATCCATTCTGTATTCTGCAGATATTGAGATTTGTCAATTCTGATAGCGTTAACTCATGAGCTTTCAGAACATTCAGAAGACCCCATCTGTGTGATTTCCTATCTGTCATTGTTTAAAGGTGCACACATACTTTGCGGTACCCTTGGTAATAGAAGCAGGAACAGTTTATAATCCACTCTCAGTTATAAATGCACTGATTATTTGAACACAATAGTAGGCAGGGTACACACTGTACATTTTGAATTAATTAGGTATTGATTGCTAATAGTGACTATTTATTTACATCAAATAGGAAAGAAGTTACTAACACTTGAAACTATATACCACGGCACTTCAGCATTTTTGAAACAAGCCACCTCTGTCAGTGAATTGTCACACTCCTGAACCATATAATTGTTGTGTTATTATTTGAAGGTCAGGTGGGAGATTCCTGTTTGTGTGTGAATCTGGTAGGAACAGTGCACTGCAGATGGTCTCACTGACCCTAAAAACACAGCAGGACCTTCAAGAAGATCACAATTTGAATACATTTTCTATTTCTGAATGTTTCCTTCCCATCTGGTTTGGGAGCACGGAGCACGGATTTAAAAAGATATGACAGCTCTTTGAAAGGATGTTCCTTCAGGAATGAACAGAAGAGAAGGACACTGGAGCTGTAAATTGTCACTGTGCAGACACTGAACACTGTGTTTGTGACTGATGTTGAGAAGGTGCTGCACAGAGTAAGGCAATGACACACTATAACAGTGGCCTTCAAACTCCCCTCCTCTCCAGTTGTTCCCACTCCTGCCTTGCCTAAAGTCACAGGCAGCAAACCACAGCTGCTTGTTCTCTATAATTGTGGTCTGACCACAATTATGGAAAATGGCAGACAGACAGCTGATGCAATCCAGAAAATTCCTTATACCAAGTACCTGTCCCAAATATGCAGGATGCAAAGTGTCATCAGAACCTATTATTTTCTCACTGTTTTCTCAACTGAAGTTGTCATGCGAAAGTACAGCCCTCTGAATGTGCACAGCAATGGAACAGCATGTCATGTACTCAGGCTGCAACTTGTATTGGAAATCATTATTACTGTTGATTGCAACCATAAAGGAGCTTCAGCCAGCGACCACTGCCAATTAAACCAAACAGAAAGATCTGCGACAGCTATGAGTGACGGAGCCCATTCTCTTAGTTTCCATTTTGTCCTGTCAAGATTGTAGCGTATGCTGTAGAGGATGTTCCAGGGCTGCTAACTGTGATCCTGCCCAGCAACAAGGACAGGGCTTGTTGCAAGGGTTCCAACAGGTCACTCAAAACAATTCAAGGGCCGTCGATTAATCAATGTGCAGTCAGTTAATTGAAGACATTTAAAGAAGACCGGTAGTTTTAGACCGCTAGTCAATCAGGTGGAAAGCAACAGGAGAAAAGGCGACAAAATGAAAAGCTGCTGTTATAGCAGGTTCCAGGCTGATAAGACTCAGACAGGTCCTGGGAACTAGGGGATACAGCTTACAGTTGGTGTTATTGGCCAGGGACAGCCCTAGGAGCCATCAGACTTAGAATAAGTCTGAGAACCATTGATAATTCAGTTTAACTGAGAATTAGGCTGAAAGAAGGGCACAAACAGTATTTGCTTGGTGTTGCTGAGAAATATTGGAACCAAGGAACCCCAGTTGTGTCAGTTTAGCGATGCTAACAGTGAAAGGGATGGAATTTAACCCATGAGTAGGTGGTGGAGTGAAGGTTCAAGAATCGAATAGAACTCAGTCCCAGGAAAACAAATTGAAGTACAAGTATGTGAGCATTCATTGAGACATTGTGTGACAGGATAGTTTTTGAAGGAGTTCTGAAACTCTGCTTTCAAAATGAAGCAGACAGTGTATTTTAATGAGGTTTGTGGCCCACAGTGTCACTGAAGTCTGGGGTGATTGTTGGTATTTGGCTTGATGGCACCTGTTATTTGATGCATTCTATCTGTTAACTCATATTACCTCTTGTTAATTCTGGATGATAGAGTATAAGATGTGTGTAATAGATTTGTTTGCTATTCAAGTTCGGAAAAGTTTATTGTATGTGTTCAAAACATTGGAATCTTATGACTTTATTCCCTTAGTAAGTACTTGTGATGTCAATTGTAGTCCAGTTTCAACAATATGTTGCTGGTCCCTTTCCAGATCATAATATAAATGTGGCAGTCTTGCTAGGCATCATAGTACGTGCTTAAAAGGTAGCATTCTTACCTCAAACCCATTATTAGAGCCAAATGCAACTAAGAATCTAATGAGAACAAAAGATTTCAATTGGACCTTAAGAACATAGGAACAAGAGTAAGCCATTTGGTCTCTTAAGCCTGTTCCACCATTCAATGACATCATGGTTGAATATGTGATCCAACTCCATAAGATCATCTTTTCTCAATGTTCCTTCATATCTTTGGCTAACAAAAATCTCTAATTTCAGATTTAAAGTTATCAATTGATCTCAAATCAATTGCCATTTTTGGAAGAAAATTTTAAATGCTCCCAGTTTCTGCGTCAAGACGTGTTTCCTAATTTGCTAATTCCTAAAAGAAACTCTCTACAATTTTTAGGTCATAACTCTTAATCTTACACTCCCCAAATTGTGGAAATGCTTTCTCTCTGTCAATCTCATCTTTGTGCCTTTAATATCTTGTAATCTTCAACCAAATCACCCATAAACTTCAAAATCCCAGTGAATAAAACCCTAACATGTTTAACCTCCCCTCATAACTCAATGCTTGTGGTCCAGGATCAATTCTAGCAAAACTACACTACACCCACGCCTGAGTCAATGTGAACAAATGGTTTAACAGCATGAGCCAATAAAATGTCACATGACAAGGAGGGGAGAATTGGAGAATGATGAGACATTCTGAGCTCATCTCAATCGATGTCTCTATGTGTTGTTAATCTGCTAATGAACATTGGGATGAGTACTAAAGCAGTTAAGAGAAACAACGGCACCCTACCATCACATTGATCTGAAAAACAACCAAGTTGGCATCGAATTGAAGTGCTGCACTGAAGATTCGAAAAGCAGACCTTATCGAATCATGGACCAGGCTCAAAAGGCCCAGTTCTGTTTCTAATTCACACAATCGAAATCGCACAACAGGCTACAAAGGTGGAAAACCCAAACTGTGGTGACACTCAACTGTGGACTGGAGGCAGGAACAGGGAAAAGCTTTAACTCATCAGCGAGTGTCTGCTACAACCATGGCAATGGAAGCAGGGCGGGGACCAATGGCCCAGCTTCCAGCTGGGAAGTGAATGGAACCAGTTTGACCAGACTGCTGCTACCAGAACTGCTCCTGAGATCTAAAGGCCAGCAGCAGACATGTGGGGAAACAACTGGAGACACGCTTGGCCAAGTATCTAACAGCACCAGGGTTTCAGAAAAAAGATAAACACGACCAAATTCATCACAGATGACATTTTGACCAGTTAAGGGGTGGGAAAGACTTCATCTTCAAATGACAAAGCCCTCATAACTATGCGCAAGCCCTAAGTTATGAGGAGAGAAACATACTAGGGTTTTATTCACTGGGATGTTGAAGTTTATGGGTGATTTGGTTGAAGATTACAAGATATTAAAGGTAAAAAAGATAAGGTTGATAGAGAGAAACCATCTCCCCACAAGTTGGGGAGTGTAAGGTTAAGAGTCTGGAATTAGCAAATTAGGAAATGCATCTTAATTGCAGAAGGCAGGGAAAGTTTGGAATTCTCTTCCACAATTGGTAATTGATTCCAGATCAATTGCTAACTTTAAATCTGAAATAAGGAGACTTTTGTTACCGAAAGGTATGAAGGAATATTGAAGAAATATGAACTTGTGGAGTTGGATGAATCAGCCATGATGTCATTGAACTTGTGGAGTATCTGAAAAGTATATAATCAATCATCAAATAAGCCAAAGTTAATCAGAAGCAGAAAGCAGGAGAGTCCATTAGTTCGTCATCAATTACCTCTATAGATTTGTAGGCAATTATGCAATCAGAGATTTAAAGGATGTATTAATACACTATTGCGCAGATGGTATGAAGGATGAGGTACTGTCAGTTCTCTTATACTGTCCAAAAAGGGCTTAAACTTAATGCTTAATGCTGAGGTGGCACAGTTCACGAGGCAGTTTAGGGTCTAGAAGCTGAATCAGGATGTAGTGTCAGACAGGGCCAAGGATCCATGAAAGAAAACAAGCAAGTCAGTCCCAAGACCAGAAAGCACACAACCAGCTTAATCAAATCATGTCAGCAAGTTACTCATCCGAGCATCTACTCAGATCCAACAAGTTAGAAAGTCAAAACCACAGTAAGTAGACACCGTAAGAGAGATCACTGACGCAGACAGTAAACACTGGTCAGTAAATTTTGATGTAGATGGACATTCTACTGAGGTAAAGTTGGACACTAGAGCAGACATTAGTATTTTATCTGACAAGTTAAAATGACCAAAACAAATCAAGTTGAAACCTTCTTCAATCTAACTGTGATGCCAAGGAGGAAAAACTGTAAAAGTCAAAGGTCAAATCAAGACAAGAATGACATAAATAGGCAGTAAAATAACTGAACTTCATATCTTTTAGAACCATGAAATTTCACTTCTTAGTAGAAGAAGTTGCAAAAGAAGACAAAGCTGCAAAATTTGGAGAAGACTTCAAAGGAAGATAGGAAGAGCAATAGGCCATTCAGCCCCTCAAGCTTGTTCTGCCATTCATGAGATTATGACTGATCTGTAACCTAACTCCATATACTTGCCTTTGACCCATATCCCTTAATACCTTTCCTTAGAAAAAATCTATTTCAGATTTGGCATCAACTGCCATTTGTAGAAGAGAGTTCCAAACTTCTATCATGCTTTGTGTTTCAAAGTGCTTTCTAACATCTCTTCTGAAGGGTCTGGCACTAATTTTTAGATCGTGGCCCCTATTTCTAGAATCCCTAATCAGTGGTTATAGTTTACCTTTATCTACCCTGACTTTCCCTGTTACTATCTGGAAGACTTTGATCACCTCTTAATCTTCTAATTTCTAGAGAAAACAGGCCTAAATTTGTATACGGTCTCCTCATAACATAACCCTGAAGTCCAGGTATCATTCGCGTAAACCTACATTGTTCTCCGTCCAAGGCCAATTTACACTTCGTAAGGTGTGGTGCCCAGGTTGGCTCACAGTTCTCAAAGTGGGGTCTAACCAGGATCCCCAGAATATTTTCAGGTCTGCCTAAACTGAAAGATATGCACCACATTACAATGCAGCCAAAGGAACATTGATTGGCCGTTTTACTCCAAGGAAAGTACCACACTCACAAGTGAATAAAGTGAAGGTAAATATTGAAAAGACATAGTGCAGGTGGTAACTTCACCGATTACAGTGCACCCCATGCTACAATGCTCAGGTGTGGTCACTGATGCTAAACCAAGTGTAAAAACCACATGGATGTCAGGGAATAAATCACTGCAAATCAGAAAAGCTTGAGCCAGAGGTAAAGAATGTTGACAGATTAGAATATATTGTCAGGAAGGATGACCAACCTAGTGACCCAATATTGAGACAGTACATAGATCCCTGAAAGTTGCCACCCAGGTTGATAGTGCTGTTAAGAAGGCATATGGTGTGTTAGGTTTCATTGGTAGAGGAATTGAGTTCCGGAGCCGTGATGTCATGCTGCAACTGTACAAAACGCTAGTGCGGCCTCACTTGGAATATTGCGTACAGTTCTGGTCGCCCCATTACAGGAAGGATGTGGAAGCATCGGAAAAGGTGCAGAGGAGATTTACCAGGATGTTGCCTGGTCTGGAACGAAGGTCTTATGAGGAAAGACTGAGGGACTTGCGTCTGTTCTCATTGGAGAGAAGAAGGCTAAGAGGGGATTTAATAGAGACCTACAAAATGATCAGAGGATTAGATAGGGTGGACAGTGAGAGTCTTTTTCCCAGGATGATGACGTCAGCTAGTACGAGGGGGCATAGCTGCAAATTAAGGGGTGATAGATTTAAGACAGATGTCAGAGGCAGGTTCTTTACTCAGAGAGTGGTAAGGGCGTGGAATGCCCTGCCTGCCAATGTAGTTAACTCAGCCACATTAGGGGCATTTAAACAGTCCTTGGATAAGCATACGGATAATGATGGGTGTAGGGGGATGGGCTTAGGTTAGTTCACAGGGTGGCGCAACATCGAGGGCAGAAGGGCCTGTTCTGCGCTGTATTGTTCTATGTTCTATGTTCTAAATCCACCCACTCCCAACCCTGTTCCTATGATATGGAACTGCAAATACACTTGCCAGTTTACATCCTCCCTTCTTAGAATCCAAAGCTCTCAGGCATACTTTCAAGGTGAAACAGCGATTTACCTGCAATTCACTCAATCAAATCTATTGTATGCGCTGCTCACAATGTGGTCCCCTGTACGTTGGGGAGATGAAATGCAGACTGGGTAACTGTTTTGCTCTGTCCTCAGAAATGCTCCTGAGCTTCCAGTTGTTTGCCACTTCAATACGTCACTGTGATCCCCTGGCAAAAATTTCTGTCCAGGGCCTGCTACCAGTGAGACTCAGTGCAAGCTGGAATAACAGCATCACATTTTTCACTTGAAAACACTGCAGCCTTCAGGATTCAATATTGAGTTTAATCATTTTAGGACCGGAACACCTTTCTTCCATGTCCTTTACCCATCCCACACATCTGATCCTGCCATCACATGGGCTGTTTCCAGCACAGCTGACCCATTTTCACCCACTGATGGTTTCATTAGGAGCTTTTCTTTCTCCCCGGCTCACCACTGTCCAAAACTTTGTCTGCCCAACTGCTGTTCTCTCTCTCAGGGCTCCATCTCCACCTACTGATCACTCCCTTTACCCCAACACAAAGAACAAATGCTGGAAATCTGAAGCAAAAACAGAAATTGCTGGAAGAGCAATCAGTGGAGAGAAATCAGAGTTAACATTTTGGGTCTAGTGATCCTTTTTAAAAAAGTTGTTTGGTTTCAACCAACTATCGTAACCAGAACCAATTTGCACCCTGAAATGTTTCAGCCCCAGGTCTAAGCGGCAGGACTGCTACCCTCTTTTATTCCTCTAGACATAAAGACTAAAGATCCATTAGCCTGTCTGGCTGTGTTCTGTACCTACTCATGACATTTTTATGATTTATGTATCTATACCAAGCAAATCCCACCAACACCAGATAACAATCTCTTCAAATTCCCACTGTTTCTAACATTACACTATGTATAAAGTAACTGTTCTATCATTTTTAATCACAAAGTGAATAACCTAACGTCTGGTTCCTTTGAAACCTATTTGTTACAATTTTGCCAATTTACTCAATTTATCAATACTGAATGGAGATCTTATGCGCTGGTAGTAGCCCATCATCTAGGCTAGAAATTCCAGGTTCAAGTCCTAAACCAAGACTCATTGGCCATGGAAAGAGTATTAAAGATGCAGTTCAACAGGTCACAATAATCAGCCTCCACAAAGGGAGCAAAACATAAGGGTAGGTTTTAAAATAACAACACTGACTGTATTTTGTTGCTACAGTGCAGTTCATATGATCAAAGCAGTCTTTCTGTGCAGTCTTGTGGTGCCGTGGTGGTGAGTCTACCTCTGAGGCAGAAGTTCTGGGTCCAAGGCCAATCCCAGGTCTTGACAGTCAAAGAAGATGCATTCATGACACGGCCAAACAAGTTGAATATTAACCTGCAAATCTTTCTTTTCCATGCCAAAGGTTACCAGCAGGAGCGGGAGAGATTCTTGGTTAGCCATGTGATGGATAGTACATTACTGTCTCCACCATCACTAACCATAGCTTTGGACCTATGCATGGAAAAGTGCATGTTACGACAACAACAAGGGCTCCCTGTATGAACCTCAACTTGTCACAACTGGCCTGTCTTAAGACATTCAACCCTTTGAAATATTGCTTTCCAATAGTGAGAAGAGGATGCGGGTTTATTAGTCAAGAGCAAAGAAATTACTATTTACCATACTGTCGGAGAAACAGTTTGGTGTAATCCTTCTGTCCACTATTTCATTAAAGGGTTAACCCTCTAACTGCTCATGTCAGAATCCCTTCTAGGTTTGTGGGCAGCAACATCGCAAATGTGATAAGTATACATTCATGATGTGATTGGAGCAACACTCAGTAGCTAGAGCAACTTATTCCCCCCAGCCCCCATTGAGTTTATGTCACATTATCTTTCTCACAATAAACAGCAGAATAAAATAAAATCTGAAGCAAAGATAATGAGAAAAGTCTGGCTACCAATTTTACGCAGTGGGAAGTCAAAGCACAATTTGAAGAAATTGTACAGAGGCAATATCAGAAAGGTTTAATTCTTGCTAAAAATAATTCAGTTTCAGGCAGTGATAGCTAATTCTGTGCTTAGAATGGAAACGCTGCATGAAAATTATTGGTGTTCCAGACACAAGGACGACCAAGTTTCGCTGATGAGAGAAGCGATGAGTGAAGTGTTGTTCCTAGCTTCAGACTGTTTCAGTATTCGAAGCCTTATAACGGCAACGCAATCTTCAGACTTTCAAGTTTAAGTAGCTGTTATGGAGGTGCTTTGTTCCAGCATCCTGTGCAAGGATATCAGCTCAGACACATCATCACAACTTTTGTTAAGCTTGACCTCAATGAGATTAGTTAAGCAGAGCAAAGTCCAGTTATCACAAGCAGATATTTGTCAAGCATGGCTATGTCATTCATGGTGCTGGGATGCGTTCTTCTTTAAAATCTGAGCATTCAAAATAAAATATTTATTTGTTCATGCGATGTGGCCGTCACTAGCTAGACCACCATTTACTGCCTGCTCTGAATTATCCTGGAGAAGATTGCGGTGAGCTGCCTTCTTGAACTGCTGTTATCCATGGGTGGTTCATGCACCCACAATGCCACTGGGGAGGAATTTGAAGCTACACTGAAGGGACAATTTGACAACGTCAGGAATAAACGTGACACATTGCTATGTTAAAAAGGTTAGGTCTCCAAAAAGACTGTGGATTTAAGTGAAGAACTTGACGAATAAAAATCTACAAGGGCATATTGGACATCCCAATTGAGTGGAGGTGATAGTGGAGATATTACTCTCTTTGGCTTTTATCCACATCAACTTTCTAAACACCTCCTGGGAATGTAAGAGTGTCCAAGCTACATTATTTCTTTTTGGTGCACCAGACACCCAAATCTGTCGGCATCCAAAACCAGACTCAATCCCAACAGCATAGAACAATACAAACACTAACTGAATTTCACCTTTGAGCCTCAGTGTTATAATTGAAGGGAAGCTGCAGGGGCCCTCTAAGATTATTGGCTGAGGCTGCAGGTGTATCTGTCCAGAAGGACAGGCAGAACGGACAAGTGGAGGGAGAGATGCTAATTCTTCCACACGCAACAGTTCAGAATCTGTCTGTTAAAGTCACCAATAGTCATTCGCCAAGGAAGTTGATGACTTCACTGCGTAGTTTGAACCTCATAGCAACAGGATAGGAGCATTCAGAATATGTTTGAATTTAGCATTGAGTCTTATAAAGCAATTTCAGCCTGAGTCAGTTGTCCAAATGTCAGAACATTGGGGGTTTAATCTCTGTGCCACACCATTAGTGCATGATTTAAGTTGGGGCAGAGTTGTCAAAAATGAGCTATTATACAGAGGTCCCATCAGGCCAAGATAAATGATGACAGCATTTTTCAAAGGACTATAATCTTTCAACAGTCCTCTTTCAGCTGAAAAATTAACCATTTGTTTCGTTGACATTTTGTAGGAACCTAGCTGTGCACAAAATGCTGGTTTCATTTGCCTACATAGCAACAGTCACCACACTTCATAAAAATTCATTGGATATGAAGCATTTTGGAACATTCTAATGATAAATGCAAGTTCCAATTGTATTACTATAATCTTTCCTAAGTTTATCACTGCATGTTTAATAGCTATGGAAGATTTTTGACTCTGTAGTATTTAGCATCTCCTGTATGGTGTCCTCAACACTCATTCCATCCCTTGCAAGAACTACTTTGTAAAGGAAAAGCAGTCAGAATTCAGTAGCAGTCGAGTAAAGCCTCTATTGACTAAACAATTTGAAAACCAGCCTTGTACTTCCATGAAAATGATTAAATATTTTCAAGCATTCCCTATCTAGAGTGTGACTAAAAACTAGCTGTTCTTGTGAAAAAGCAATCTCCGTTCTTTCATTCTTAGTTGAATACTCCTGTTGTTGGAAGTCTGTATACCAATTGTTTGAAATCCAATTTATTTTCTCGCCGTGCCGGGGCATTTTCTAAAGAAATTTCTTCAAATGAAACTGTTAATTAAAAAAGGATTGGTAGAAGGTGCTATTCTGTAGATTAATTAAAGTGCATTCACTAAAAATTACTGGGATAAGTTTTTAATTCAAAATAATACAAAAGGACTTTTTTCTTTAAAAAGTGCATCCACATAAATGGTAATGTCTAGCCTTTGAAAGTGATGTTGAGATTTGGATTGTGTTACTACAAAGTTTTTGAAATTTCTCTTACAACTCAGCAGACCGGGTTCTGTATTATTCAATCCATCAAACTCAGAAGCCCACTTGTAGAACAACATCTGGTCTACTGCATTTTCAACATAGATTAGAATCTTTAAAGTTAAAGCATCAAATAAAAAAACACCACACATGCATAATAATTTGAAATATTCACAAGGCATCAATAAATATTTAATCAAAAACAAAAGTATTGATTGGGAGCCACCAGTGCAAGAGGTGAGACATGATCAACTGTCACCCAAATATTTTGTTTGGCAGACTGACAGAATAGACTTTCAAGTGTGAACATTCACAGTCTCGATATTAGAGAAGGTGTAAATGGGAGGTCCAGGTTAAAGACTTCAACACAGGCGGAGGTATTTTACTCTTTATAATTAGCACATAATGTCTACCAGATAACCACAAAATACTATTAGCAGAGGGCAATGTCTGCCAGTATTTCTAAGGTATGTTTACCATACTTGTAGCCTTCTGTAGTGATTGGAACCCAGTGGATCTCATTGACTGTGAGGTCTTTGATTGGGGTTGGTAACCTGGGCTAATCGGGAGGCACTGGCTAACCCATATTAACAAACAATTTAGAATCTCCTCAGTTCAGGGACTGACTCCAAGCTGACTGGCCACAGCCAGTGTACTGTGCCCAAATAAATAAAGGGTGATAACAAGCATGGGGCTGGATGAACACAGCAGGTCAACCAGCATCATAGGAGCAGGAAAACTTGACGTTTCGGGATGAAGGGTTTAGGCCCGAAACGTCAAGTTT